>CM027388.1:720245-742132 GCA_015711505.1 Sylvilagus bachmani
CCGGGGACACCCTGCTGGGGGGTGGCGAGCCCTGGCCCGGGGACACCCTGCTGGGGGGCGGCGAGCCCTGGGCCCCGGGGGCTGCTGAGGTGCTGCGGGGTGGGTGTCTGGTCGCCCTGGGGCCCAACCCGCCCTGCCCAGCCCTTGACCTGAGGAACATGTTGGCCCACACCCGGACTTCCTCTTTCTAAGGAAACCGGCCCTGGGCCTTGGTGGTGGAGGAGCAGCCTGGCTGGGCCTGGGGGCTGCGGCCGGGAGGGTGGGCTCTGGCCTGCAGCTTCCCCATGCCCCCTCCCCACGGGTGCTCCCCCATGGTGGTGCTGGAGGCTGCGCCGCGGGCGCTCCCGAACGTCACTCCGCGCCTGAGCCAGCAGCCCAAGCTCTGACGCACAGCGTGCTGCCCCCACCCTGCAGTTGGCCGTGGGAGCTGCGGGCCTGCCCAGCTCCGGGACAGAGCTCCCCTGCCCCGCACCCCTGCCGGCTGGGCCGGGCTGGGCAGAGACCCCCCCCAACACCAGGCTGCTTCCCCACACCCCTGCCCCTTTTTCCAGCCTTTCGCAGGGATTCTGGGCCTGCGGACGCCTGCGTGGCCTCCCCGACCCTGTCCTGACGGCTGCTGGCCAGGTCCCCCGCCCTGTCCACACCAAAAATGTCCCAGGGACGCAGCGGGGCGGGCGGCGGGGTAGGGGCAGAGCGTCCGAGAGCGCCCCCGGCCAGGCGGCCCCCCCCCCTTCCTAACTGGAGGCGCGGGGAGGGGTCCCCGGCCCGGCCCAGCCGGCCCCCGCCCCCGCCCCCGTTTCCGATTCCGCCCGAGTTTCACTTCCCTCCCCCCCCCCGCCCCCGCCCCCGCCCGACTTCTGGGCCGGGAGGGGCGGGGCGGGGCGGGTCCCGACGGGGCTGGGGGCGCGAGGACCCTGCCGGGGTCGAGGAGCGTGTGCCAGAGGGAGGGGGCGCCGGGGAGGAGGAAACGGGGCGGGGGGGCTGCGAGCCCCAGGCGCGCCCCTGGGGGTCGGCCCCCCGCGCGGCGCTGACGTGTCGGCCGCGCGCGCCGGGCCTGGGGGTTCGGCGCGACCCTCGGCGGCGAAGGCGGGAACTGCAGCTCGGGCGCAGCCTTGCAGGAGGGGGGTCCGCGCGCCTGAGAAGGCCCCGCCCCGGCTGGGGAAGGGGCGACGCGCCTCCCCGGGCGCAGAGCCTCCGGGCCCCCCCGGAAGGCCCTGCCTCGTTCCCGGCGCCCGCGCCCGCCGCCCCTGCCCGCGGCCCCTCCCCGGGCCTGCCGGTACCGGGGTGCTCTTCCAGGTCCCACCAGGGCCCCGATCTCCGGCGGGCGCTCTGGGGGGGCTGCGGCCTGCCGTCCTGTGGGCGGCCCCGTGAACATCCGTTGGGAGACGCCCGGCTGCTGAGGTCCGTGGGCCCCTGGCTGGGCCTGTGTGGCCGGGTCCTGAGAGCGTGCTGCCTGGGCCTGGCCGCCCTCTGCGTCCCCTCCCCTCCACTGGCACTGAGCAGGACACCTGACCCTGCGTGGGGCCTGGGGTCTCCCAGCCCACGCCCCAGGCCGCCCAGGAAGGCGCCAGGCAGTCCCCATTCCTCCGTCCTGGCTGTCAGGGACCGGGTGGTGGGGCCCGAGGAGGAGGGGACAATGACTCCGAGCAGCTGTGTCCGGCGGTCTGGTGGGCCTGGTGGGCCTGGGACAGCGCTGTCGGAACCCAGGCCCCTGCTAGGCCACCGCTGCCCGCCTGCTCCCCGGAGACCCCGGGCCCTGTCAGGAGGGACCTGGGCAAGGACAGCTGTGGTGGGCGAGGCCCCCCGGGCCCCTCCCCAGTGCACGGAGCCCGTGCCTGGCCCCACGGCACAAAGGGGACAGGGCCCAGGGCCTGGGGCCCACCCCCCAGGGCTGCGAGTGCCCGGCGGGGGGGCTGGTGGCACAGGAACTGCTCTGGGGGCTGGGCACCAGAACCCTCCAGGAAGCTCTGCCCGGGAGGGGCCCAGCTCTGCACAGCTGGCTCGGCTGCCCGCCTGGCACGGAGGCCAGGCAGCCTGCCCAGGGCTGTGGGGTGCCCTGGGTGACTGGCCCTGCCAGCCCGAGGTGGAGCAGCCACCTATGCCCTGCGGGGCCCAGCGGAGGGCGGCCTGGACCCGTCCTTTGGTGACCCTCTGTGCACCTCTGGGGGGCCTAGAGGGGCTCCCCTGCCCTGGGCTGGGGGCTGGGCGCCTCCCTGCCTCCGTCTCTGGCACGCAGACCCACGTGGGGCGTGTGTTCCTGGCGCCCTGTCATAGCTCAGTCAACGCTCTGAAGCCGACGGGGCGGTGGGGGCACGGTGGAGGCAGCCGGGCTGAGGGAGGAGGCCGAGCTCCCCGAGGCTCCTCCGGGGGAGGAGTGTTGACGGGGTGGTTCTCAGGCTCCTCCACCGACCGGTCTGCCAGCCCGCCCCGGGCAGCGGTGGCCTGGAGGACAGGGACGTAGTGCTCCAGCCCGGGCCTGGCCCACCGGCTCCTCCCTCCATGCGGGGCTGCAGGCCAGAGGCAGGTGCAGCCTCACCCCTGCACACGGCCTGGCCGCTCTGTTGGACACCGCTGTGGGGCCCCGTGCGGGCAGAGACGGGAGGGAGTGACCGCCATGGGGGGGTGGGGTGGGGATGCAGCCCTCGAGGCTGGCCAGGACCTGGGGGCAGTGGGGCCACCTTGGCAGGGCGTGGGGGCAGTGGGCATGTCCACGCCGCTCACCCCTCAGGGCCCTGTGCCCCTGGGATTGCGATGCTGGGCAGGAGTCAGCACTGCGGGGCACACGACGGAGCCGGGGCTGGGTCCCCTGGCCGCCCACCGTGCCCCACCCCAGTTCTGGTCTGGGGGATAGAGGTGGGCGGACCCCGGAGGGACCACCGCCGGGCTGGGGTCTCATCCTCCCCCACCGCCTTAGAAGGGGCCGTTCTGCGGAGAGGTGGGCAGACAGGCGCCGGCCCTGAGCTGGGCCTCGGGGGACACGGGGCGCAGCGTGGCCTCCCTGGGGAAGCCGGCCCCCGTGGGCTGGCCGCACACTGCCCGTTGGCCTTTCTCCCGACCTCTCCCACTAGCCAGGTGTCTCTGGCCCTGACTTGCTCAGGCTTCTCCTGTATTTAGAGTGGGGGGCACAGGGCGGTTGGCGGCCTCGCTCCGTGACCTGTCCTGGCAGGGGTCAGGGGTGGGGTGCACAGGGGAGGGCCCGCACCTGCGGGGGGTCACAGGGGCTGGAGAGCGGAGGCCCAGCGGGGGGTGACGGCGCTGCTCCTGCCCAGGGTTTGGTGACTTCAGGGCCACGGAGCCCGACAGGGAATCAAACCCCAAAGGACGCCCGGCGCCGCAGCCAGGCTTCCCTGGCGTCTGCCGCCCAGACCGAGACGGCGCCTTGGCCTTCCCGCACACACGCGGCTTCAGTGTGGAGTGGGGGAGGCCCCCAAGCGCTGGGGCCCGGGGTGGCGCACGGCGGTGCAGGGCCCAGCCCCGCCGCTGTCCGCCCGGCCTTCCTGGGCAGGGCCAGAGGCCCGCACCAGAGCTGCAGCTGGGCCCTTGGCTGGTCCCGGGCTCTGGACTCCCAGGCAGCAGGGGCACTGGCCTCAGACTGGCAGCCCCTAGGGAGAAGGCTCAGCTGGCATCCAGGCAGAGGTCTCTCTGCAGCTGGGTGGCCTCAGCCATGCTGGGACTCCCCCGGGGATGGGGGGCTCACCACCATGCAAGCTGGCCAGGCTCCGCCCCACAAAGCCCCCACCGTACCTCCCCCTGCCCGCCCTTTGCCCACACCCTGGTTCCTGACCGCCCCGGCCTCCCACGAGGGCTCCCCCAGGGCCTGGGGAGTGGGTGGTGGGTCGTCACCCCACGTGCCTGCCCGTGAGCACCCAGGGCTGGCCGTTGACCCGCAGGTCATGAGGTGGCCGGGCAGAGGCAGCAGAGACTGAGGCCCGGCCGCAGCCTGAGGAGGGGCAGTGCTGTCCAGGAGCCACAAGAGGGCGCCCTCGGCAAGGGGCAGGTGCACACCGCAGGGCCGCAGAGCCCGACGCTGGGGGCGAGGGACGCAGGGGTGCGGTCAGGACAGCCACCCTGCCCACCTGTAGGGAAGCCCTGTGGTGCGCGGCAGTGTGGCCCTTGTGGGCGGGTGACCACTGCTGGGGACACAGGGCATCCGCTTGGCTCAGACCTGCCGGGGGTGCTGGGGCTGGGCTCGGGCTCCCTCTGCCTCCTTTACCTGGCCAGGTGCAACGCGACCAGGGCCACCCATGTGCCGGGGCCGTGGCCAGGCCGAGGGAAGGGGGTGGGCACGCTGGCACCAGGGGGTGGAGCCTCTGGGCGGCAGGGACCACGCGTGGCTGCTCAGAGGCAGCCTGGAGACCCCTGGACCATCCCCTTGCTGGGGACGGGGTCGGCCACAGACACAAACTGTGGGGCTCAGGGCCTCTGCCCACGGCTGGTCTGGTGCAGGACTCTGTGCCCAGCCTGGGAGGGGCCGGGGGGCCGACATCCACCACGTGCTCCTCCTAGGCCAGTGCTGGCAACCCAGGCCCTGCCTGCCCCCCGCCATGCGTGTGCAGGTGGGGTGCTGAGAGCCGAGACTGTGACCACGCTGTTTTATTGAGCCAGTCCTGGGGTCCTCCTGCCCCCCGCTGCTCTTCCCCCGGAGGTGCAGACGGCCTCCTCGGTGGCTGGTGGCTCTGCTGCGTTGTGGGTGCCTCCGGCGTGGGCTCTGGGGCCTCTTCAGGGCGGAGCCCCCTTCCCCACCACCCGCAGGTGCTTGAAGGCGGTGGGCAGCGTGCGGCCCAGGAATGGGGGGGTGGTCCGGTCGTGGACCATGATCACGTACTCCCCTGCAAGGGCGTGGCCTGAGCTCAGCCCTGGCTCCCGGCCTGCACCCACAGGGACCCCCGCCCTTGGCACTGCCGCCCCAGGACCAGGCTGAGCCCTCAGGGACCCCCCGCCCCTGGGAAGGCAAAGGGGGGGAGGGGGTTCTGGGCCGATCTGGGTTTCTGGGCCCCCAGGGCCGTGGGGCCACGTGGCGGGGAGCAGGGCTTCTCTGGGACAGAAGCCGGCCACTTCCTCTCCAGTGTTCTGGAAGGGCCGGCCACAGGGCTGAGTTCCCTCCCCAGCCTGCGGGCCGTCTGCAGAGCCTCAGAGGTGGAGAAACCAGAAAGAGGCAAATAAGGAATAACAGAAAGTGTGGTTGCCATGGGAACCGCGCCCGCCCTCCCCCGAGCCGCCGGGGCTGGCACCAGAGCGTGGAAAAAGCTCCCGGGGAATGCGGCCGCGCCGAGTGGGGGCAGGAGCCGGCCTCACCGCGGGCCGGGCGCATTCCAGAGCCCCGCGCCTGCTGCGATTCCTGGGCGGGGGCGGGGGCGGCGGGCCGCAGCCTGGTGGGCCGGCCGAGAAGCCTGCATGGCAACGCCGTGTTTCTAGGTGTTCCCCACAACACTCGGCCGCGCCGCGCCGGCCAAGGACTCCTGGCCGCGGAGCCGGCGTGAGCTCAGCGGGCAGCCGCCTGATCTGACCCCGCGCGGGAGGCCTGCCGTGACGGTCATGGGCTCCAGCCTTGGCCTTGTGTCCCCTGAGCCAGCTCCCCTCCCGGGCCCTGGCCGCGCATCCAGGACCCTCCGACGGGGGTTCTGAAGGGTGAGGGGCGGGAGCGCCCGTGGCGCCGGCCTCTTGGCCGGGCAGTGGACCCACTGAGGGCTGCCATGGGGACAGCTGGGGACGCTGCCCAGGGCTCTGGCCCCACCCCTGGTAAACAAGGATCTCGCTGGCTGCGGCTGCCCTGCAGGGACTGGGGCCCAGGTCGCGGCGGGGGGTGGGGAGCCGTGGCCCGCGGGCCACAGGGGCTCTCCGAGCAGAGGCTGGGCCTCGCGGCCTGCTGGCCTCCCACCAGGAGCCCAGAGACGCAGAGGGACACAGGCGCCCCTGCTCTCCCAAGGGACCCAGGTCTGTCCAGCTGGGTGGTGTTCCCATGCTCGCTGACACTAGGTCCCGGGACCCTGCAGCACGGACGGTGGTCCCTCGCCTCGGCTCCCCGTGGGGCCCAGGCCTGTAGGGTCACCGTCCCGCCAGGACCAGCAGCTGCCGGGCAGCCCCGGGGCCGGCTCCCGCCTTTGCAGGGCTCCGAGCCTACCTGGGTGCGCCTGTGCCGGCAGCGCCGCGGTGGCCGTCCCGTCGGGCCTGGGAGGAGAGGAGCAGGCCCCTGAGTGTTCTGCCCCCACCTCCCGGCAAACCACACCCCAACAAGTATCAGCGGATTCCCCGGGGCCCCAGCCGGGGGCAGAGGCGTGGCCGGGCCCCTCACGGAGGCTGGCCGCCCCGGGAGCGTCCACGCAGCCTGAACTGGCTCTGGGACGCCGAGCATGGCGTGCACCTCCGGGTCCCGACACAGGCGCGGCTCTCGGGGCCACGAGGCCGGTGGCCGCTGCAGGTGACACGGTTGGGCTCAGAGGGGCAACCCTGACGTGCCCCCCGCAAGGACTGAGGCTGTGCCACCTGGGTGACAGTGGGAGGGGTCGGTGTCCCGGGCCTCCGTGTCGGCGGGGGGCTGCTGGCTGTGGTTGGGCCGGGCCAGGGCTACCCAGACGGACTGGGGGGCACCTCGAGAGCAAAGCCGTGCCCAGGGCCAGCCATTTCCTGTCCGTGGTGGCCGGGGTGGCCGGCAGTGGACTCCGGCAGGGGGCAGAGAGCCGGAAGCAAACTTAAAGCCCCCAAATCCTTCTCCTCCAGTAGGGAGAACTGGGGGAGTCCTGGCAGGTTCGGAAGCACCGAGAACAGCTGGAGTCGGCCGGACTGGCAGCTGGAGCGGGGGAAGGGGCCCCTAGGACCAGGGCTCTGCGAGGCGCCTGCAGGCGAGGCCCAGGCCAGGTTCCCTGAGACAGGGGAAGGCCCACGTGGGGCTGCGGTGAGGGCCTGGCCGCCTGCCCCCTGCCTTCAAAGACTCTGCCTGTGCCGGACTCGCTCTCTGCACGTGGGGGCCGGGGCTGGGGGCTGGGACTGGGGGCTGGGGCTGGGTTGGGGCTGGGGGCTGGGGGCTGGGGCTCAGGCCTC
The DNA here is from genome assembly GCA_015711505.1 of Sylvilagus bachmani. Classification (NCBI taxonomy): domain Eukaryota; kingdom Metazoa; phylum Chordata; class Mammalia; order Lagomorpha; family Leporidae; genus Sylvilagus; species Sylvilagus bachmani. The sequence goes on from CM027388.1 coordinate 727,284, forward strand.
GAGGTGTCTCCCGCCCCTGAGCCCTAGCCTCGGCCCTGAGGGCCTCCCCCACCCCACCCCACCCTGCGCGTGTCCACCCCCCTCCCCCCGCTTTGCTCCTGGCTTCCCCAGGCCGCTCGGCTCGGGGAGCTTCGCCGCTGGCCTCTGCCCTTGCTTCCCAGGCTAGCTGGGGCCTCAGGCAGGGGGCGGGGACCCCCTTTGCAGCCCACCGGCGGCCCGCAGGTCCCCCATCCTCCGGGGGGGCCTCTCCTGCCTCCAGAGCTGCCTGCCCAGCGCCCGCAGGTCTGGGCTCTGCAGACTCAGGGGCCCGGGCTCCCTGACCTCCCACCGACAGCCAGGGCCCCGGTCCTGCTTCTCGTGCCTGTGCCGTTCATCTGTCAGACTGCGGGGGGCTGGGGCTGCCCCGAGGACGCCCAGGACACGGGGCCTGGGCACGAGTCCTCTGCTGCGGGCTTGGGAGTGGGGACCGGGCAGGGGCTGCTGTGGCCCCCATGACACCCACAAACCTGTCCTCCTGGGGCGAGAGTGTGGAGCCCACGGGAAGTCCCAGAGTCAGGGGCCCCTGGGGCGTCCTGGGAACAGCCAGGGGACTTTCAGCCACTGTTTGGAAGAGCCTGGGGGGCTGCCCAGGAGGCCTGGGGCATGGCAGGAGCCCCCCTCCCCTGTAGTCTGGAAGGGGGAGGGGCTGGCCCCCAGCGAGCTACTGGAGGCCTCCTGGCTGCGGCAGAGGGGCTGGTGTGCAGGCCACGAGGGGCCGTGGCGAGCTGGATGGCTCCCTGCCTGGAGGGGGTTCTGCCTTTACAGACCCCTGGGGAGCACAGCGAGGCCTGTGGTCAACAAGGAGCCTGGCCCTCAGGTGCCCGGTGACCACCAGACGGGTCGCTGTCCCTGCCCCTGGTGGGCCTCAAAGTCCCCATGAAGATGTCCCTGGGGCTTGGTCAGCAGTCTGCCCCTCCCAGCCTGCGCTGGGCTGCGCCTGGTGCCGCTGTCAGAGAGGCTGGGCCCGCCAGGCGCTCAGCTCCGCAGGGGCCCTGCCCCGGCCTGCCCTGCTCGGAGGCCTTGGACCGAACCCCTTGCTTGGACACTGTGGGCTTGGTGGCCTGGGGGCCACAGATTGGACCGGAGCCTGGCGGCGCTGGCCACGTGGGGCCCTGGGTGCCAGGCTTGGGGTGGGGGTGGCCAGACTGGAGGCTTCGTCTGGGAAGCAGGTGCACAGCCCCCTCCTCACGCCTGGCTGTGCCCCGACCCGGGTGGCTGGGCCTCCGGAGGGGATGTCCCACGTGAGCGGCCCCCAGGACTAACAGGGCCTTGGGAGTTGCGAGCCCACAGCCAGCAAGACACAGGCAGGGAAGACACTGCCTGGGGGTGCCGGTTCCCAGGAAGCTGGCCAGCCCCCAGGGACGACGGACGGTGGCCCCACGGGAGCCTGAGCCTGACCCAAAGGCCCCGAACAGAGCAGCCAGCACCCCAGGAGCGGGGGCAGTGGGGGCCACGGGCCCTGAGCCAGGACGCACGGCCTCTCCCCCCACTGCAGGCAGGCCCTGAGCTTCCACCCCAGGGGTACCCGGAGGCTGGGTAGTCACTGGGGCCCCTCCCGGGGAGTCCCCCGAGCTCGCGCAGGGCCGTGGGCAGCTGCCACGGGGGGGGCGGGGGGGGACCATTTATACGGCAGCATGAAGTGGAGGCCTGACAAGCTCGGGTCTGGGGGAGAGGCCCAGGACCACCCGGGCCCGTTCCCTGGCCCAGGACAGCCCTCCTGAGCCCTGTGCTGGCGCTGCCCACAGCGGGCAGCGAAGGGTTAAGGCCGCTGTGGGTCATTAGGGGTCATTATCCCGCCCGGCCCAGCTTCACCCTTGTGAATTTCCAAAGACATCAGGGCCACCCGTGCCACCTCCAGAATCCCCACTCCCAGGAGCTCCCGCAGGGGCTCAGGCGGCCCTGGACCCCACGGCCAGGACCCTCATGTCCTCCAGAGCCCGGATGAGGGCTCCACCCCGTGCCCCCCCACCCCGCTGTGGCAGGGCGCAGGACTGGAGGCCTCCTGGGCAGAGGCGTCAGTGCCCGGCAGGGCCCAGACAGGACAGCTCTGAGTGCCGGAACCAGAGGGGTGTGCAGGTAATCTGGTAGGGAGACCAGAGGGGAGACGTGCCACGTTTCTGTGACCCCTTTCAGACCCCTCTGGGCCTGGGTGCCAGGGGCCGTGGCCAGCTGGGGTGTGGCCGGCACTGGTCCTGCCCCCTGCTCGGATGTGCAGGGCCCTGATGGCCCCTGGGAGGACTTCCAGGTCCCTGGTGCCCCATCTGAACTGGCGGCCGAGTGCCAACTATCCACGTGAAGAACGAATCGACTCCATCCGGCCGCATCTGGGGCGAGGTGGGGTCCTGTGCCTGTAGCCCGCACGCTGCACGCACGTCCTGGGCTGGGAGAGGTGCAGCCACGACCCGGCATCGCCCGGGGGCCCACAGGCGCCGCGCCCCTGGGACGCGCCACAGGGGCCGCTGTGGAAACCGCCGGTCCTGGGGAAGCAGACCCGGGCAGGGGGGTCCTCGCGTGCGGTGCTGGGGGACGGGGTCACAGGGCTTGGCGAGCCCCATCCTGAGGCAGCCCCTGCCCCTGCAGTCGGGGCCTCTAGGCCCCCACCAGCTGCAGCCCCCATCCCCGCTTCCTCCACCCCCCTGGGGGGCCAGGCCAGGCGGGCCTCCCAGGGTGGGGGGCGTTGGCCCCTGAGCCCCTGCCCTGGCCGACACAGGCAGCGCGTCTGTCCCGTGGAAGCACAGGGTTTCTCCTGCAAACCCTGGGAGCTGGGGGCGGGGCCACAGGGGGTGGGCCACAGCCAGGGGTGGGGTTGTGTCTGGGGCAGAGCTACAGACAGGGGAGGGGCCACAGCCAGGGGTGGGGTTGTATCCACAGCCCTCATTCCTTCATGGAGCCCCTCACCCCCCTAGGGTGCCCCTCACCCCCTATGGATCCTCTCACCCTCCCACGGAGCCTTCACCCCCCCATGGAACCCTCATCCCGCCTAGGGAGCCCCTCATCCTTACAGAACCCTCATCCCCTCATGGAGCCCCTCACTCCCCCTAGGATGCCCCTCACACCCCCCACGGAGCCCCTCCGCCCCTCCGGCCTCCTCGGCTCCCCAGTTACAGGAGCCAGAGCCGGTGCCGGCCACCGTGGGCAGAACCTGGGCAGACCCCGCGCCTGCGGCACTGCAGCCTGGGAGAGACGGAAGCAGGTGTGGCCCAAGTGTGGCAGAGGTGCTGTGGGCGCAGCAGCCCGGAGGCGGGGCCGGCCTCTCCTACCTTCGGCCGCCTGGCGTCTCCTCTGCAGTGGGCGCCGTCCTCCCTGGGCTCAGGCCTGCCTTCTAGAAGGATCCACGGGGGAGGGCAGGGCAGCGTGGCTGAGGGCTGGGCGGCAGGTCGGCATGCCCCCGCGTGGCCTCCCTGCCCTGCCCGGCGCCCACTGACCTCGCACTGGCTCTCCAGGAAGAGGAAGGGGTGGTACCCGGGCGGCGGGGGGCCCAGGAGCAGGTCGGGGAACTCGGCGCAGCCGCTGTGCACGCGCTGCTCGGGGTGGCCGGCGGCCCCTCCGTGGGCTGTGGAGACAGGACCGTAGGAGAGGCTGGGGGGCCAAGCGTCCCCGTGACCGTTCTGCCGGGCACTGAGGCCACGTGGGCTCTCTGGGCACCGCTCACACACCTGCCACAGCCATCTCCAGGTGTGGTGAGACTGTGGCCGGGCCAAGGGTGCGCACTGTCCTGGAAGCAGTGTAGACAAACAGAGAAGACAGGGCAGTGTAGACAGAGCAGTGTAGACAGGGCAGTGTAGACAGTGTAGACAAGGCAGTGTAGACGGAGCAGTGTAGACAGGGCAGTGTAGACAGTGTCGACAGGGCAGTGTAGATGGGGCAGTATAGACAGGGCAGGCACTGTGGTGACATCTGGAACCCAGCCCCTTCTGGCTCTACTTTTCTGCTCCAGGGTCCCCGGTGTGGGGGCTGGGACAGGTGTGTCCCTGGAGCTCCGCCCACCCAAGGTGGAGTGGGCGGTGGCCTGGGGGGCAGCACCATCCTCCTGCCTCCTTCTCTGCGGGTTGGGTGCTTACTGAAGCCCCCCCATGCACATCAGAGCTCACTTGCCCCCCGGGGCAGTGACACCCCCTGAAGACAGCGGAGACAGCCCGAGGCTGTGAGCCCTGTGCTGTCTGCCTGAGCGAGGGTCCCCAGGCATGGCCCCTTTGGGGGTCTCCCAGGGGCAGGGAGGGGCCCGGTGGCCAGAGGCATCCCCGTCCCTCTTCAGAGCCCAGCTTCAGTGGGGCAGCGGGCCTGGGAGCTCCGGCTCCGGGCCGTGATGTGTCTCTGGGGCGTCTTAACCCGTCCTCATGCGTGCGGTAAAGCCGCGCTGAGCAAGGACGCCCTTGCCGCGTCCTGGGCAGTGACCGGGAGCCGCGCTGCTGACGGCGGAGCTTCTGTCCGTAACCGCCCGTGCGTCCCACCGGGCTGGGCGGGGCCCGCACGGTGGCAAGGTGACCGCCTGGGAGTGGGCTCCAGGCTCTGGCGGACACCATGCCCGGGGCGGCAGGCCTGCCCTCCCAGCCCCTTCCCCTGCCACCCTGCAGGCTGCCGGGAGACCAGGGCTCACCCAGGGTGAGCAGGGCCACCTGCTGACCCTCTCCCCGGGCAGCTGATGGGCAGGGAGAGGGCGTGGGCCCTGGGAGCCCCTGATCTCCACAGTAGGGGAGCGGCTGGCTGTGTAGACGGGACTTCCCTGTGCTCAAGCCCCCCCCCCCCTTTTTTTTTTTGGACAGGCAGAGTGGACAGTGAGAGAGAGAGACAGAGAGGAAGGTCTTCCTGTGCCGTTGGTTCACCCTCCAATGGCCGCCGCGGCTGATGCACTGCAGCTGGCGCACTGTGCTGATTCGAAGGCAGGAGCAGGTGCTTCTCCTGGTCTCCCATGGGGTGCAGGGCCCAAGCACTCGGGCCATCCTCCACTGCACTCCCGGGCCACAGCAGAGAGCTGGCCTGGAAGAGGGGCAACCGGGACAGAATCCGGCGCCCCGACCGGGACTAGAACCCACAAGGCGGAGGATTAGCCTAGTGAGCCACGGCGCCAGCCCCAAGGCCCTTTTTGTTTCAAGTCAGTGGAACCCAGCAAGAAAGGGCTTCAGCCGAAAAGGGGCAGGGGCCAGGGGCCAGGGAGGCCAGAGCTGGGGCTGGGGCAGGGGAGAACAGGGACAGGGGTAGGGGCAGGGAAAGAGGCCAGAGCTGGGGCTGGGGCCAGGGCAGGGGCAGGGCCAGGGGCTGGGGCCACCTGGACCAAGGCCGAGGTTCGCTCAGCGTGCAAGTTCTCCACACCCAGACCACAGACTGACTGCACAGGGCTCCCACGCCAGCCAGCCCACCTGCTGGTCTCCTAGCTCAGACGTGACCCCAAGTCAGCCCCCCAGGCCCCGGGTGGCCTCCGCCCCGTCCGTGTGCCCGGCCCCTAGGGTTTCTGCGGCGGTGACAACAGTGGCAGCGCCCATGCCCAGGCCTGCCCAGCGCTCTCCGCCTGACGCTGGCACTGCCCTTACTGCACATGACATGTGGGCCCCCGGCCCTCTGCCTGCCTCCACAGGGCAGCCAGGCCCCGCTTGCTCTCGGTGCCGTTGGTCACGTGGAGAAACGTCCAGCCCGGTCCCCTCCCTGTGGGCGCGCCCCCCGCTGGCCCCTCCCCAGATGCCGCTGTGGCCCGGCTCATGGGGCCGGCACCAGCAGCATCCACACAGACCCAGGCTGCTGTCCCCGGCCACCCCCCGTGTAGACCTGGGGGCAGAGCACCTGTGAGGTGGGGTCCGGCCAGGAAGCGTCCAGAAAGTTGACCGAGCTTGGCCCTCCCGCAGGGCACTGGGGCCTCGGGGAAGGCGTGGCCAGAGAGGGTCCCAGCCTGTCTCAGCTGCAGCCATGCAGGACCACCCCGGCCCGGGAGCCACATCGGGCTCAGTGCGCGGCTCCCCGTGAAGACCTGGGTCCCCAAGGCCATGGCCTGTGCTCTGCACCCCAACACCAGAGCCCTACTTGGTCTGCTCAGCGTCCCAGGCCCCGGATCTGGCCTGACCACTTCCTGGCGACGTAACCTCACACAGTTCTTGGAGTGTCCCCTGCACCCCAAACCCTGGATCCGCTCCTCTACCCGGCTACTCCATCCCCCCTCCCCGCCACAGGAGCCCCTCCAGGGGTCCCTCTTGAATCCCCCTCTGTGGGCTGCTCTATGGCCACCGTCTGGGGCCAAGGGCGCCACCATTTGCAGCTGGGACGAGCTGTGCCAGCCCCTGGCCTCACCCTGCCGTCTCTTGGACCCTCCCTGCCTGCTCAGGGCATCCAGCGGCTTCTGCCCGTGTCCTGAGCACAAGTGGGCGCCTACAACCTCCAGCCGGGCCTGGGCAGTGGCTGGACCCCTGCGTTGCCGCGGCCCACTGCTGGGGTCTCCCCTCCCTGCCCACCTGTCCCAGTGCCAGGCAGGCCCCTGTCCTGTCACCGAGGACTCCCCGGGGCACCTGTGTGTCCTGCTGGCCCCATTCCTGGGACACTGCCCTCCCTGTCCGCCATCTGTGCACCTGCTGCTGTTAGGGTGGCTGTAAGGAAGGGGCTAAGGGCTGAGGTCAGAGCCACGGAGACAGTGGGGAGAGAGAGGCCTCCACACCCTGGGTCCACTCCCTGGGCTGGCTTGGAGACCTGGGCGGGGCACAGCTAGGGAGGTTGGGGCAGAGGCCCCACGGTGGCAGATGACCGCCTCCCTGGGTCAACGACTCCCTGCCTGGGGGCTCCAGGGTCACAGACGGTCCTCTAACTCTGGGCTCCAAAGGCCCCCAGGGATTCCCCGGAGCCGTGGGCACCGCAGTCCCCTGCTGGGAGGGGCTCCATTGGCCCACAGGGCCACTGTGGCCATGCTGGGTGCATGTCCACGTGGGCCACCTCCCCAGCCAGGCTGACCAGGCAGCAGGTCTCGGGGGCCCGAGACGCAGCTCCCTCTTGGTGGGGGGGTCCCATTTCAGCAACTGCGGCCCGGGGGAGGGGCTGGGCTGCGCGCGCTCAGAGTGGAAGACCGCCGTTAATTACCGTTTTACAGCGACTCAATTAGGCTCCCTATTGACCTGTGTAGGGCACGGCGGGGACGCGGGCTGAGACGCAGGGACCTCGTGGGGGCGGGGACACGGCCAGGAGGCGGGGGCACCACAGGCAGAATCAGAATCTCTGTCTCCTTCCAGTGAACTCCAAGCGGCCGAGCGTTATTGGCCCTCGGGGGCTGTGTGCCCGTTTGGAGGTGACCAGACACAGCGCATTCGTCTTTAAGAGTGGACTGTGTGGCTATGCCGCCGACGGGGCGCAGGCATCACGGTGACCCAGGGCCATGCAGGGCCAGGCGGGCGTCCCCAGACCTCGGGAGCCCCCGGGCAGCTGGCCGTCCCTCCTGGGGGCGCTGGCCCCCGCAGCCATGCCCCGCCCAGGTCTCCAGGCGTGGGCCCCGGGTGTGGAAGCCCCCGCAGAGCCAGGTGCCCGCCCCCCCTGTGGGTTCCACCCATGCTGTCACCCCAGAGACACCGCTCCAGTGGGCGCCCTGCTGCTCTGAGGACACGGCCTGCGCTCCCAGGGTGCAGGACGGGCTTCTCCTCGAGGGGCTGGCGGGGCTGGGCCTGTGTGTGCCACAGCCTCCTCGCCGCCCGCACCCCACGGCCCGCGCCGGGCCGGCCCCCGCGGCAGAAGTTCACAGTGTGGGGAACACCCGCCGCTCCCGGCGCCCGCACGCTGCGGGCCGGGCCCAGGCTGGGCTTGCCTTGTCCGGGGGTGGTCATCCCAGAGTGACTGCACAGCCGGTGGGCAGCGGGGTGCCCGGCCTGCCCTGTTCCCTGCGCCAGGCTCCCGGGGTCGTGGTGGCTCAGGGGCCCCAGGCAGACACGGTTCCGTGGCCACGACTGTGACCCACCTGTGGAGGAGCCGCGGGCCAGTGAGGGCAGGGCTACAGCTTCCTGAGGAGGGGCCCGGCACTGGCCCAGCCCTTCCCTAGCTGCAGGGAGACCCCACTCCAGTCCTCAGGCCCCACCCCCCAGGTGGGGCTGACCCGCAGGTCTGCTTCTGCCCCTCCCCACTGCCAGCCCACCCGCTTGGCCCAGCTCTGCACCTGCGCGTGTCCCGACCCCAGGGGCTCCAGGCGTTCCCCTCGGTGCCTGGAGGCCACTCTGTCCCGGCAGCCGCCTCCTGCCCGCTCTGAGCGCTCTCCACCCCAAGCGCCGTCTGGGTCACAGGCCCACAGCTGGGCCCCGACAGCCCTGAGCCCTGCCCCTGAGCCAAGGACACCCTGACCACCGGCTGGGGCCTGGGGCCCCGGGCGGTGGCCGCTGATGGACACACCAGGACGGAAGGCATGGAGGTGACAGTAGGGGCTCTGGGGCCCGTGGGAGCCGCCTGAGAGGCCCCGGGTGAGGTAGCGTGGACCCCTGGGCCGGGGCCACCAGCAGCGCCTGTTTGCCTCACTGTCCACCGTCAGCGTCCGAGTACGGGGCAGCCCCGGGTGCAGGGCCGGCCGGGCAGGGAGGACGGCGCTGCAGTGCCCTGGCCGCAGCCACCCGGGGCTCTCGTCCCTGCTGTGCCCACGGACACAGACCCCGTGCCCGGCCGGTCCTCCGCTGAGTGGTCCGAGCCACTCATCTGCGCTGGCCTCTGCAGCATCGGCAGACAGGTGGACGGAGCCACCAAGGCCGAGACCTGGGAGGCGAGCGTGGACCTCTAGGCCACGGCTTCCCATCGAGTATGTGGGCCGGGACGTGGCTTCCCGCCTGGGGGGCTGGCTGGCCAGGGGGATAGTGGCCCCGGGCATGGCTGTGGCCTCTGAAAGGGGCCTTGCCCTGTGCCACAGAGCCCCCCTTCTCCCCATGGGCTGTGTGCAGAGTGCAGGGTGGGGGGGCCGGTGCAGGCCCCAGGGGGAGGGACTCCTGGCCCTTGGGCTCCATGGGAGCCCCGAGGGCAACGGCCCCTCCCCAGCATTCAGACAGGGCAGACAGGATGGTCAGCAGCCGAATCCTCTTAGAAGTGGGGGAGGGGAGTTCTTTCTTTTCCTTTAAACTTGACCCCAGTGGGGCCGGTGCTGAGGCTTAGTGGGTAAAGCTGCCACCTGCACTGCCGGCATCCCAGCTGGGTGCAAGTTCGAGTCCCGGCTGCTCCACTTCCCATCCAGCTCTCTGCTATGGCCTGGGATAGCAGTGGAGGACGGTCCAAGTCCTTGGGCCCCTGCACCCACGAGGGAGACCCAGAAGAAGCTCCTGGCTCCTGGCTTTAGATTGGCTCAGCTCCGGCCATTGCAGCCATTTGGGGAGTGAGCCAGTGGATGGACGACCTCCCTCTCCCTCTCTCTTTCTCAGTGGATGGACGACCTCTCTTTCTCTCTCTCTCTCTCTGTGACTCAAGTAAATAAATCAACCTGTTAAAAATATTGATCCCAATTTACAGAGCAGCTGCAGAAGACCCCCCACCCCCCCACCCCAGCCCGAGTTTGTCTCCCACCAACAGGGGCACCGTCCACCCTGCACGAGCACCGCTCAGCTGTCCATCAGGGTCCCTGCGCCCAGACCCTCCAGGCCCCGGGCCCCAGCAGCGTCCCTCAGCGGCGAGATCCGGCCGGGCTCACGGCGCCCCTCCCCTCCCCAACAGCCCAGAAGCTTCCTGGCCGTCTCCCTGCTGCTTCTGTCGGTTCCAGGCCAGGTCCGCGGAGGGCCGGCCATGCCGGGGTCCTCGGAGGCCACTGGCACGGGCAGACACAGAGGCCAAGCTTCCCTGCGTGCCGCTCTGGCCCGGCCTAGAAGGGTGGTGCCTGCCCCTTCCTGTGAGCTCACTCAGCCCCGTGTGCAGAGAACCCAGGTGGGGGGACCACCAGGGTACGGGAGGCATCCTGCCCCGAGCCCTGGGCTCTATACCCCTGCCTTGGCCCTGGCCTCACGTTGACCTCGTCCCAGGTCACAGCCTCACCCCTGCACTGACCCCGTCCCAGGTCACAGCCTCACCCCTGCACTGACCCCCGTCCCAGGTCACAGCCTCACCCCTGCACTGACCCCCGTCCCAGGTCACAGCCTCACCCCTGCACTGACCCTGTCCCAGGTCACAGCCTCACCCCTGCACTGACCCCATCCCGTGTCCCAGCCTCACCCCTGCACAGACCCCGTCCCAGGTCACAGCCTCACCCCTGCACTGACCCCGTCCCAGGTCACAGCCTCACCCCTGCACTGACCCCGTCCCAGGTCACAGCCTCACCCCTGCACTGACACTGTCCTGCATGGGGCCCAGGCCCAGTCTCAGCAGGATCTCGTTCCCTATCTGGGGGCTCCCTCTGGATTCACCGCACAAACGCCCCTGTGACCACGCGGCTGCTTCTCGCCACTCGGCTGCTCTCACCCACGAGGCCGTGCGGCCCCAGGAGCCCCCTGGCTCCTGTCACCCTCTGCCTTGGTCTGGAAGGTCGTCTTGGGTGGACTCCTTGTGGCGTCCTCAGCACGGGGAGGGGAGTGGCCGCACAGCCAGGGCGGGGGCGCTGGGGGGGAGGGCCTGGGCCATCACCAGCACCTGCCTTGTGGCTCTGGGCGCAGTGTGCGGGGGCCGGGCAGACGCCCCACTGCCAGCGTGGAGAGGCCTATAGTGGGTGTCACACAGGCTCGGAGCTAAATATAAACCCTGTGAATGCAGTCAGCCCTCTACTGCTGAAACGCGCGCTGTGACGTGACCAGAGCAGCTGGCGAGGGTCCAGGCCTGGGGACGGCCTCTCCCAGGAACAAGGCTGAGCGTGGAAGCCGCCTCGGGCGGGGGGACACACTCCCCTCCGTGTCTCCTCCCTGCACTGCCAGCCGACCCGCAGCAAGGGGCCCGGGTCCTGCTGGGCGCTCTGGCGACCACTACCAGGGCAGGCCCAGCCACATGGTGGTGGATCCCAGGGGTCCTGTCCTCATCAGCCAGCAGGCCAAGGCCTCACCCCTGCACTGACCCCGTCCCAGGTCACAGCCTCACCCCTGCACTGACCCCGTCCCAGGTCACAGCCTCACCCCTGCACTGACCCCGTCCCAGGTCACAGCCTCACCACGTGCCCCCCTGCAGCATTCCCCTGGGGGCCCAGAGGCCTGGACCCGAGGCAGGGTCCACTCTCGCCACACCTGGGCCCCTGCGTCCATCTCTCGCTCTCTTTAGGATTTTTTTTTCTTGAAGGCAGAGTTACTGAGAGAGAGAGAGAGACAGAGACAGAGACAGAGAGACACACAGAGAGAGAGACACAGAGAGAGAGACACAGAGAGAGAGGTCTTCCATCCACTGCGTCACTCCCCAAATGGCCACAATGGCCAGGGCTGGGCCCGGCTGAAGCCAGGAGCCGGGAGCTCCATCCGGGTCTCCCGCGTGCGTGCAGGGGCCCAAGCACTTTCTCCCGCTGCCTTCCCAGGCGCACCAGCAGGGAGCTGGATGGGAAGTGGGGCAGCCGGGGGGGGGGGGGGGGGGCGGGCGGCAGAGCAGGCCACGCCCCACGTCCCTGGCCAGGTTTCCGTGGAGCCCCCTCGCTGGGCTGTCTCCCCGGGTGGACGGTGTTCTCATGCAGAAATCCAAGAATTGCCCTCCGAGGCTTCCTGAACCTGCCCTGGAACCTAGGTGGAGGCGGGGCGGGGTGGGGGTGCAGCCCGGCCCCTCCCACAGTCCCCGCTGGGCGTGGCCAACTGGGCGTCCACTCCGCAGGGGGCACAGGCCCCACCACACCCTGCACAGGAGGCTCCTGGCCTGACCTGGGTGCCCCCCGCCCCGTGCTTGCTCCTGGCCTCCCAGGCCCCCAGCCCAGTGTCACTGAGGGGACGGGGAGACCCCGGCTGTCGGTCCTGGCCAGAGCCCGTGAGGACCCCAAATGCATGTGTGCCTGAGGCTACCGGGGCGGGGGGAACCCCGGCCACTGAACCTCCACCACTGGCGGTGGCAGGGACCAGACGGGAAGGTGCCGGGTTCCCAAGAACCTGAAGCCAGCGGACCAGCCCCCCAGCCCCAGCCCCCCGCTCTGAGTCTCTCCAGAATATTCTGCAGCGGAGTTCCCCTGCCTGGCCTTGGGCAGAGGAGGCGGCTGGGGGCTGTGCTCCAGCACCCGTGGCCACAGCTCCCCGAACAAACAGGGCCAGCAGGGACCCGGGTGTGGCCGCAGCGGGGACAGCAGGCGCCATCTCCAGGCTGACCACAGGTCTTGTCTGCACCCAGGTCACCCTGGCTCGCCAGACGGCACCGGAGCTGCCCGGTGTGACCTGCGCCCCGGCCAGAGCCACGTGTGGGCGGCGGACTTGCGAGTGAGGGACTTGGGATGCCCGGCCGCCAGCCCCTGCCGGCCTGGCCCTGCACCGTGTCCCGGTCTGTGGCTGCACTCACCGGGCGGCCCGTCCAGGGTGTCCTGCTGGCCGCGGAAAGCCCCCAAGTCCGGCGCTGGTTCCGGGTCTCCCTGGGCGGGGAGAGCACCACTTCCGGCGGCTTCTGTGGCGGCTCTGGGCCCCGGCCCCCGTGACCGGGAGCAGGAGAGAGGGTAGGAGAGGCACTGGAAGCCCCTGGAAGCAAGCAGTGGGCTGGGGCTGGAGGGGCTCCCAGGCCACTGCCCTGATGTCCCTCCGGCTCCAACAGCGTTGCTGTGCTGTGCTGGCTGGGAGCACTGCCCCCGAGTCCACCCCAAATCTGCGGCCATGAGCTCTGGGGCTCCCCACGGCCGGGCCTGCGTCGCGTCGCAGCCCTGACCATGGCGGTGGAGGTACTGCTGACCGCTGACCGCCTGGCGCCTCGCTCTGCCTGGGGACCTGCTGTACTGGGCCCCCTGGCCGGAGCACCCGAGGACCGCGTCCCAGAGCCCTCAGGGGCGCTGCTGGGCCTGGGGGTTCCGGCCAGGGTTTGGGGGACACAGGGCTCCTCCTGGGGACTTGGCAGAGCCCAGAACCGAGACGGGAGGGGCGTTCCCAGGGAAGCCGCTCGGCCCGACCAGGACCGTGCCCGGGGCCTTTGGGAAAGAGAAAAACAGGAAACTGGACAACGCAGCCTCCATGAGCTCAGCACCCGGGGCCCGCGCGGCTCCCCTGGCGGGCGGCGGGCGCAGGGCGCAGGGGACACGAGGGCCACGGCGGGACAGGCCCCGGAGGGGCTCCTCCAGGTCCAGGACAGGCCACTCAGCCTCTGCCCATGGCGAGAGTGACTGTGACCCGAGAGAAGCTGGGGGCTTGGACACAGCGCACACCGGGTTCCGGAGCTGAGGCAGCCCCTCGGGGACGCCTGGGCAGGAGGGGACGGCGGGATGCGCGCTGGCCCTGCCCCGTCCCTGTGGGCGGCACGGCCGTGGACCCCCTGGAGGAAGGTGTCTGGCCCACAGCTCGTCCCCCGCCCCGGCCCGGGGTCGCCGGCACTCACAGCGGGGTGTGCATGGGCGTCTCCGGATGGAGTTCGCTGTCTACTTTGAAGAAGCTGACCTCGGAGAAGGCTGGGAGCTGCACGTACCTCACGCCCGCCGACACGCTCAGGAGCCGTCCACTCTCGCCTCGGGGAGGGAAGAGGAGCGGGCGTCAGGCCTGAGGCTGCGGGCGGGGGTGCAGCCAGGGCAGGAGCTCTGGGCGGAGGGCGTCTTCTGCACTGGGCATGACCCCGTGACCCTTCCTAACCAGGGGTGCGAGACCCCGGCTGGGGCTCCTCGGCTGCCTCCCGAGCCGTGCAGAGGCCCCTGCACCCCCACCCGACACCTCTGCCCCCCACAGCTCAGGCCTGGATCCCGGGCCTCCGACTGCGGGTTGCGGGGCACCCGGCTCTCCTGCCGGCCAGTCCCCGGGTCCCCCGTGCTGCTGGCCGTCCTGGGCCCCGGGGACCCGCAGGCCGCAGGCAGGGCCCCCAAGTCACCGCGCCCAGCAGAGGCCCCACCATCCAGGAGCGCTGGGTAGCAGGTGGGGCGGCGTGGGCGCGGCGGGGCAGGCAGGATGCAGTGGGGGCGACTCGGCCCCAGCCCCCAGGACCGGGCTTCCGGACTCGCAAGGGACTGTGGGCCGAGGACATTCGGACGGAGGCCCCGTGTGGCTCCCGCATGAGGGTCCCTGGAGAGGTCACCTGAAGCCCGGGGCTTCCTCCTGACGTCCCCCAGAGAGCACCGGGCTCAGGGCCTGTCGGCGTGGACTCCGGGGGGGCAACGGCTGGCGGAGGCCGAGAGGGAGCTGAGGCTGGGGAGGAGGGGCTCTGACCCGGGACAGAAAGGGGCCACGCTCGGCTGTAGGAGGCGGCGTGGGGCCCACGTGGCACAGCCGGTGAAGCCGCCATTTGCAGCGGCAGCTTTGGATACAGAAGCGCTGGTCGAGTCCTGCTGCTCCGCGTCCATCCGGCCCCTGCTCACGGCCTGGGGAAGCAGAGGACAATGGCCCAGGTGCTTGGGGCCCTGCACCCACGTGGGAGACCCAGATAAAGCTCCTGGCTTCACGCCGGCCCAGCCCTGGCCGTTTCGGCCACCTGGGGAGTGAGCCAACAGTTGGAAGACTTCTCTCTCTCTCTCTCTCTCTCTCTCTCTGCAGCTGACCATGCAGGGCGAGGTGCACAGTGGGGAATGGAGGGAGGTGGAGCCCTGAAACCCCCCAGCTGAGAGAAAGTGCTGTGGCTGGGGGCACTGGGCATGGGCCAGAGGTGTGGGGGGCACTGGGCATGGGCCAGAGGTGTGGGGGACACTGGGCACGGGCCGGGGGTATGGGTGACCAGGCACGGGCTAGGGGGTGTGTGTGGGGGTTGGCACTGACTAGGGATACAGGGGGGCACTGGGCACAGGCTGGGGGTGTGGGGGGACTGGACACGGGCTGGGGGTGTGGGGG
>CM027388.1:742632-814755 GCA_015711505.1 Sylvilagus bachmani
TGGGCACAGGCTGGGGGTGTGGGGGGACTGGGCACAGGCTGGGGGTGCGGGGGTACTGGGCACGGGCTGGGGGTGCGGGGGTACTGGGCACGGGCTGGGGGTGTGGGGGGACTGGGCACGGGCTGGAGGGTGCGGGGGCACTGGGCATGGGCTTGGGGTGCGGGGGGACTGGGCACGGGCTGGGGGTGCGGGGGCACTGGGCATGGGCTGGGGGGTGCAGGGGCACTGGTCATCGGCTGGGGGTGTGGGGGGACTGGGCACTGGCTGGGGGTGTGGGGGGACTGGGTACGGGCTGGGGGTGTGGGGGGACTGGGCATCAGCTGGGGGGTGCAGGGGCCCTCAGCAGCACAGGTGCGAGGGGAGAAAGCGAAGGAGCGACCTTGGCAGTGGGGAGTGGCCTCACAAGTCCTCTGTGCCTGTCAGACGGCACAGACGTGACAGAGCCCAACTCGCCCCAGAGCAAGGCCGAGGGCCAGCCCACGCGCCTGCCAGGCGCCTGTCACGATGCTGACGTCTGACGGACAGGGGTGTGTGGCCGTGAGCAGGAGGCGCCTCGGTGAGCGTGGGGACCTCAGGGGCCGCGGCTCACAAGGACGGCAGGGTCGGAGGTGGACAGGACAGAGAGCACAGCTGACTCCTGGGGCTGACGGCGCTGGGCCTGCCCCACCCAGAGACCTGGGCACAGCCACAGCCACGGCCCCCAACGCCGAGAGCGGCCGGAAGCGCCCCGGCTTCTCTGCAGACTGTTCACCCACAGACGAAGGAGCTCCAGGCCAGAACAGCGTAGAAGAGAAAGAAGCCACGTCGCGTGGCCTCCAACCAGCGGAGCGGGAAAGCCCGAGAAGGGCTTCGGCGGGGCAGCAGGCCGGCTCGGGGGCGCTGGGCGCCACAGCCGCACGGGCTCCCGAGGCAGCTCCTGGGGCGCAGGTGCCCACAGGGCCCCTGGCAGCAGCTCCTGGCGTCTGGGGGCCGAAGAGGATGGGGGCTGTCTGTCTGTCTCTCTCTGCCTCTCAAATAAATGAAAGTTTGTAAAAACACACCTCTCGAAAAAAGGGACTGCTACAACGCACCAAGCAGCAGCGGCAGATTCGTCACCAGAAACAGCGCAAACGCAGAGACGACGGGCGGGCGGGGGCGGGCGGGCGCCACTGCCCACGCGGCATCAGAACGCCCGGGGAAGTCCCAGCCGCTCTACTCCCGCTGCTTTTTCTTAAGAGTGATTTATTTATTTGAAAGGCAGAGTTACAGAGAGGGGGGAACAGCAGAGAGAGAGAGAGAGAGAGAGAGAGAGAGAGAGATCTTCCATCTGCTGGTTCACTCCCCAAAAGGCCGCAATGGCCGGAGCTGGGTTGATCCGAACCTGGGAGCCAGGAGCTTCTTCCAGGTCTCCCTCGTGGGTGCAGGGGCCCAAGGACCCGGACCATCCTCCAGTGCTTTCCCAGTGCATTAGCGGGAGCTGGATCGGAAGTAGAGCAGCCGGCACTGGAACTGGCGCCCCTATGGGATGCCGGTGCACAGACGGCGGCTCCGCCAGCTATGCCACAGCTCAGTCCCAGCCTGGGAGGCAGCAGAGGGCGGCCCAAGTGCTCGAGTCCCTGCCCTCACACAGGAGACCCAGGTGGAGCTCCTGGCTCCCGGTCAGCCTGGGGAGAGCGCTGCCCTGCGCGGTCACTCACTAGAGGGCCGCACGGCCAGGGCTGGGCCAGGCTGAAAATCCCCCAAGTGTTTGGAATCAAACAACACACTTTTCTCTCCCTTATAAAAAGTTTATTTATTTGAAAGGGAGGGAAAGAGAGAGAGAGAGAGAGAATCTTCTGGATCCCCATGGATCCCCGTGTGCCTGCAAAGCCAGGAGCCAGGAGCTCCATCTGGGACTGGGTGCCTGAGCCGTCACCCGTTGTTTGGGAGTGCAGGTGGGGTGCAGGTGCAGGTGGGGCTGGAACTCGACCCCAGGCACGGAAGCAGCAGCTTCCCGGCCCTGACACACACACCCCGAGGAGCCCTGGTCGCGTCCACTTGCTGTGGCCATCAGGACGCTGCTCGGGACGCCCACACTCAGGTCGAACCGCCTGGGTTTGATTCCGGCTCTGCTTCGAGTCCAGCTTCCTGCTGCTGGGCCTGGGGGGCAGCAGGTGGTCCCAGTGGTTGGGAGACCCGGAGGAAGCCCCCGGCTCCTGGCTTTGGGGCCCTGGCCCAGCCCTGGCCGCTGCAGCCGTCCACTGGGGAGTGGACCAGCAAACAGGAGACGGCTCTTCTTGGTCTCACTCTATGAGGTCAGCATTCCCTGGCCATCAAAACCGGACAAAGCCGGTTTTTGACACCAGCATCCTCCACGCCAAGGTCATCGGGGAACAGCGGCTGGGACAAAGGGACACCAGCACGCCAGAGGTGTGGGCACCTCCAGGGAGCAAGCCCAGCGCGGCTGCAGGGCCACTGGACGACGTCTGGGCACCGCCAGCCGGGAGGGGATTTGTGACTCCCCAGGGACTGATAACGCCAAGTCACACAGGCGGCCAGTGTGCTGGGGCTGGGGGGAGGTCACGCATCAGGGCCAGGCCACAGGAGGCCGCCCACCGCACAGCTGTGTGACGGGGACAATGACAAGTGCTGGACGGGAGCCCCCAGCCTGAGAGGAGGCTCCGCAGGCAACACGAGCCCATGCGCAGAGAATCTTAGGGGTCAAAAACCAAAACCGAAAACCTAGCAGCAAAGTCCAGGGATCTGAGGTCAGGACCCAAAGGTCAAGGGAGGGGCTGGCGCTGCAGTGTGGGCGGAGCCAACGCCTGGACACCTGCGTCCCACGTGGGAGGCCCGGGGGCAGCAGGTGACTGCCCAGGCACTGGGGTCCCTGGCACCCAGGTGGGAGGCCGGGGTTGAGGTCCTGGCTTGGCCAACGCAGGATTTGGGGAGCGAACCCGAGGGTGGGAGAGATCCTTGTCTCTTTTCTTCCCAAATAGAGAAATAAAAACTAAAACACAAAGATCCGTCTTTAGAGAAAGGATGGACGTTTGGATTTTGACCTGATTGGAGCCAGGCGCCAGGGCAAGGCTGGTGTCTCCCACAAAGGGGCCGGGACAGCTGGGCGCCCCACGAGAAGACGGACGTGGGCTTCTATCTGACGTTAGCCCAGAGCGGACCACGGATCTGTGGAAGGCTCGCCGAGGGGCGGTCGGCAGTGCCGACATCTGTGTGCGTGCCCTACGGGGAACGGGCTGGCGGCTGCCAGGCCCTGTGATGGGGACAGGCCGGGAGCAGGGTCTCGAGGCCTCTTCCTGGAGCGACAGAGACTCGCTGAGACGGACCCGTGTGCTGATGGCGGCCGACATCCCCACACGTTAATTCAGGTCCCCGGACCGCTCGCGACAGCTCAGCCTGGCGCCTGCGCGCAGGGTCTGGGCCAACGGGGGCAGCCACGGCTCTCCCGGTGCCGAGGCCCTGCACAGCGGCCGCCGTGGCTCTGAGATGTGTGCCGATGCGGGTGAGCGCAGCACACACGCTTACATGTGTGCACAGCACTCCTCCACAGGTGCACACCTACGTGTGCTACACACACCTGCACCCCCACACTCCCGGCCCCTCCCGCGGGGCTCCGGGTGTGAGGCCAGTCAGGCGCCGCCGTCGCAGCCCCGTGGGTCACCTCTCCCGTGTCTGAGACCGGGCCCGGGCGTCCCGGGTCTGCTTACTCTGGGCCACCTCCCCGCTGTCCTGCAGCAGCTGCGCGGTCAGCGTGAAGGGACACCCTTGGGCCACCTCCATCACCTCCGGACCCAGAATCACGATCCTCGTGGCTGGCGCTGGGGGAGGGCAGAGCATGGCGTCAGGGTGTGGCGGGGGTGGCCACTGCCCTGGAGGACAGCCTGGGCTCGTTAGGAACGCAGCCTCCCCAGCACCCGCAGTGCGCAGCAGAGCCGGCTCTGGGAGCCCACCCAGCGCCGGGGTTGGAACGAGTGACTCAGGTCCCGGCGGACGAACCCTGGGGACCCCTCGCCCTGGGGAACGAGAGGCCTATGGGACACAGGGTGGGACGGGGGCCTGCGGCAGTGACTGGGAGGCCGCCGTGGTCACAGCACAGCATGGACACGGAGCTGAATGGAAGCCACTGGGGGCAACACAACCGTGACCACGGCCCCACAAACGCTCAGGCCACAGGGCTGGGATGCAGCGGGCAGACCCCGTGGCAGGGAGACCCCCTTGTGGCTGGAAGAACCCATGCTGGTGGGCCCCGTGGCAGGGAGGCCCCATGTCTGGGAGAACCCCTGCGGCTGGGAGGCCCTGTGGCTGGGAGGCCCTGTGGCTGGGAGACCCCCTGTGGCTGGGAAACCCTGTGGCTGGAGGACCCCCGTGGCTGGGAGAACTTGTGGCTGGGAGCCCTGTGGCTGGAGGACCCCCGTGGCTGGGAGAACCCATGCTGGTGGGCCCTGTGGCAGGGAGGCCCCATGGCCGGGAGAGCCCCTGTGGCTGGGAGAACTTGTGGCTGGGAGCCCCGTGGCTGGCAGTGGACTGAGGTCTGACCTGGCCTCCACGTGTCCACTCTTTGGAAACCAGACTGGCCCCTGCCCTCTCCGACGGGCGGATTCTCGACTGCACTTATCCCAGGTCCCCACTGCACCCTCGGTGATTCTGGACCAGGGCAGCCCACGCCACGCCCCACAGCCGAGCTGCAGGCAGGCTGGCGACTCCTACCTGCCGGGTGGCCGTTGATCCACAGCCCATGGTAGACGGCCCCTGAGCAGTGGGCCAAGCTGCCCAGGCCACTGAACACGTCGTGGTGCCACTGGCCCTGCAGGGAGGAGGGCGTGGCCTCAGCAGCGGTTCTGCAGACCCTGGTCCCCCCACCCCACCCCAGGGCCCGTTCCCCGGAGCTGGAGAACCGCAGCCTGTGCGCTTCACCAGGGTCAAGGGCACCGCACGCTTGCTCAGCACAGACGCGCACGCGTGCAGTGGCCGGGGCCTGCGCCCTTCGCCCGGCTGCAAAGGCCCCGGCCCCGCCTCCCCCCTGCCGAGCCTGGGGCGATGGAAGAGAGCAGCAAAAACCATTTCTGTGGAAATCTGAGACCACGGCGGGGCTTGGTGGGACCGACTTCTGCTGCGAGGAAAATTAACTGAGGCCCCCGGGGCTCCAGCCAAGGGCAGCTGCACGCCGCCCTGCCCCCCACCTTTTCCAGAGGGACCCCACGGCCGGGAGCAGCTGAGGCCAGGCCCCTGGACACCTGCTGCAGACTTGGGAGGACGAGAGCCCCCGGCCGGGGGGAGGAGCTGGGGCGGGTGGGAGACTGCAGCCCTGGGGGGCTCGGACGCTCCCGTGCCTGGGAGGGGTTCCCCCCAGGACGGCAGCACTGGGACAGCTCCGGGGAGGGGGCTGCCCGTGTGGTCACCCTGGTCCAGCAGAGACGCAGAGCCACACGCCGCCTGCATCCCCGGAACAGCCAGCGCTCGGCGGCCAGAGCCTGTTCCACCCAATCCGGCGCCGGGCCACAAGGCCTGGACTCGCGTGAGCCCGCACTGGAGGGCTTCGGGTTCAGACTCGGCTCCAGAGCTCGCTGCTGCCCCAGCGACACCTGGTGTGACCGCGGGGCTGAGCCCTGCTTGGAGGCTCCGAGGCGCCTGCACCTGTGTGTGGGTGCCCTGCCTGGGCCCTGCCTCCTGAGCCACAGCGTCTGCTCCCAGCCGCTCCCCCCGGGCTGGCCCCCGCCCTGCTGTCCAGCGGCTGTCCGCTCTCCTGCACCACGTCCTCCCCGCTGCAGTCCCCAACGGGTGACAGAGTGAGGGGCTCTGCAGGGCCCACAGTGCGACCGACACCCGGGTGGCCGGGGCGGCTGCTCTGTCCTCGTGGAACCAGGAGCCCGCCCCGCCAGGAAAGAGCCCACACAAGTGTTGTGGGGAGCCGGTGCGCACGGCTCTGATCCGGCACCAGGTCGGTAGGAACGGACCCAAGGGAGCAATGTGCCCAACGTGACAGCCCCGGCTCCCTCATCAATCAGCGTCGCACACCTGCGCCCAGGTGGTCTTGGTGGGTGGGCACTCACCTCGCGTGTGAGCAGGTGCGCGGGAACACGCCAGAGGCCTCGGTGCCCACACCTGGCTTGGGGTTCACGAAAGTGAGGCCCAGTGAATAGGGGACCGGGTGTCAGTGCCGCTCAGGTGGGGCTGGCAGGGAGGGGACCTGCCTGGCCCAACCATGGCTGCAGCCACACCAGGGGCTCTGGGTGGTGCGGGGCGGCCTGCAGACCCTCCCCCTCCAGGCTGGCAGAGCTGCTCGCCCCCCGGGGGCCCCTGCGCCGTCCCCACAAGTAAGCCGGCCTGGCCAGGACTGGTCCCTTCCTCGGC
This sequence comes from Sylvilagus bachmani, assembly GCA_015711505.1. NCBI lineage: Eukaryota > Metazoa > Chordata > Mammalia > Lagomorpha > Leporidae > Sylvilagus > Sylvilagus bachmani. The sequence goes on from CM027388.1 coordinate 748,960, forward strand.
CGGGGAGCGCCTTCCGGTCACGGGCCCAGCCCCCGCCCACGCCTGCCTCGGGCTGCTGGCCCCACTCAAGCCCTGGCCTGGGCGAGGGAGCCTTTCCCTGAGGGGTGCCCCCCCCCCAGTGAGATCCTGCCCTGCCCCCACCTGTCCCCACCACGGCTCTGCTGGGCGGACACGGCCAGACTTCCCACAGGCTGCACTGGGGAGCTTGAGCACCCCAAGTTCTCAGGCCTCTGTCACGTGCACCCCTGGGGTCGCCAGCCCCACACCCCGGCCTGTACTCTGGGGACATGGAGGCTGCGCAGGGCCCGGCCTCTGATCCTCCGTGACTCCAAGGCCCGGACCCCTCGGCAGCATTCCTGCAGCCCAGGTGGGCAGGGGGGAGGCAGGGGTGCCCGCAGGTGAGGGTGCCCATGAGGCTGCCACCTGCTCCCTGCCCGAGCAGGTGCAGAGAACAGCAGGCTCCCTCGGGGAACGTGGCCAACGCCTGTGGAGCCGGGAGCCAGCGCAGCCACGCGGCGGGAGATGCCTGGACGGGCAAACAGCATGTTTCCAAGCTGAGCACGGTGGCCTCCAGCGGTGTCCACGGCCCCGTCACGCTCCTGTCAGACCCCTCCCCTCCCCAAGGGGCACCACCAGGCTCCCCCTGAGGCTGAGCTGGGGGGAGCAGAGACCCAGAGAGGCTGGCAGGGGGCTGTTCCGGTGCCCGGTGCCCTTCCTGGGCACGGGGTCCCGTCACTAGCAAGGAGGAGCGTCTGGAAGGAACCGAGTGCTCGAGGCCTCGCCTGGGGGCCTCAACAGCCTGGTGCCACCCACGTAGAAGACACAGGACACGTGCGCCCTGGCCTGCCACACACAGTGGGCGTGGCTCACATCTGGTGCTCACGCCCACCAGAGCAGAGGCTGCAGAGCCGACTGATGGCTTCCTGGCACCTCCACTCCCGGGCCCAGGCAGGAGGGAGGAGGTCAGGGGCCTCTGAGACCTGCACACCAGAGAGCCCAGATGGAGGAATCCGGCTCCTGGGGGAGGGGCAGCCTCGGGGGCCGGGGCGGCACCGGCCTCAGCCTCGGAGGGCGCATGGCCGGGACGGCGTCAACGGTCACCTCCCGTGCGCCCGGTGCCCCTTGCTCGCCCACTCTGAGTCGCCCTCTCGCCGCCTGGCAGAAGGCGGGACCACCAGCTCCCCCATTAACCAGGGGCCCGGCGACAGACTCGATAGTGACTTCCTCTCGCGCAGACAACGGTGTGAAAACCGCGGTGGCCTCCCCATGGGCGACAGACGCTCTGGCCTGTCCTCTGGGCCTCGGACCGGGGCTGGCTGGGAAGAAGTTGCTCGTGTGGCCACTCCTGCAGGCCACAGCCCCAGAGCCAGGGCCCAGATGCAGGCGGGGGCACGGCCCACCCGAGCACACGGCCAGGGCTCCTGCCCAGCCGGGCGGCGGGCCCGAGTCACAGGGCCACGGGCAGCCAGCAGCGGACGCGGCTCACGGCCCCACAAAGGGCTCTGGTGCCAGCAGGAGAAGCTGATCCAATCCAGGAAGCCACTTCCCGTCAGCCCACGGGGCAGGGGCTCAGCCCAGGGCATTTCCGTCCCCTCTGGCCAGCCTTCGTCCCAGGGCCGCAGGCCAGGCCCAGGCTCGGGCAGGCGGTCCGCAGGGCCAGGTTGCCCCCTGGTGGAGACGCCGAGCCCGGTCCCACCCTGGCGCATTTTCCAGCGTGGTATGCAGCCAGGGCCTGGACAGCTGCTGGTGCCGGGGTGGGGCCAGGACGAGGGCAGTGAGACAGGCCCGTGCAGAGCCGGGCCGCTCTACACTGCTCCGTGCCGTCTCCCCTTCCCATAGAGCTGTGTGAGAACACACATGGAGGGCGCAGGCTGGAGCCTGGCACCCAGGACTCCTGGTGTTGGGGGTGGCACGCGGGGCTCCATCCATGTCCCGTCAGGCTGGAGGGTGTCCAGGGGTGGCAGACGGTTTGTGCCGGGGCTCAGCTGCAGGCCATGTCCACGCCCGAGCGCCTGGCCAGGGCTGTGCTGTCGGGGGGGCACTGGGCTCTCTGCGGCCCTCAGCGCCCAGGGCGCCCTTGTTTGCAGAGCTCCGGGTGGGAGCTGGGCCCTGGGGGCAGCGAGTGCACTGCCCACGGTGGGCGCCACGGGGAGGCTGGTGTGTTCCTGGCGCCGGGGCAGGCGGCCTGGGGCCTGCGCTGTCCATTCCCCGGCTGGCCTCCCCGGACCCCCCGTGCCTCAGCCACAGCCCTTCTGTGCCGCTGCAACTCGGGAGGGGCTGCACCTCCGAGCCCCGAGGCCCCTCTGGTCACTGGGGGAACCAGGCCACCGGAACAGCTGCTCCGGCGACACGGCTCTCAGCACCGCCAGCGCTGCGCTCCAGCAGTCTGAAGGGCTGGACCTGTCCCCTCTCCCTGTGAGGCTGGGGGGACCCCTGCCCTGCCCCAGTCTCTGCCGTAACCAACAGGTGCAGCGGCACTGGGCCCCGGGTCCTGGTGGTTCCCCAGCAGCACAGGGGACGGCCTCTGCGTGGGGCCCGCAGCCCACAAGTCCACGCCGCCGAGCACGCGAGCCCCGGCGCCCACCCTCCCATGTCCCGTGGCTGCGCCTCCTCGTCCCCTGCCCGGCTCTGGGACGCCCAGCTCTGTTGTCCTGGCCTCGGGGCTGCCCGGCTCCCGGCCGGGGACACAGGTCAGCAGGCAGGCGGCCTGCAAGGCCGACCCCAGGCCCCCACCCCCCACCCACTCTGTGAGTGTTCAGACCACCAGGTGACCAAGAGCTCAGGAGGACGGACCAGGGGGCGCCTTCACCAGCTTCCCCGGGGGCTGCTGGGAGCCCCGGGCACCGCCCACAGGCTCCTTCCCTGGGCCCGAGCCGCATCCCCACAGCCGTGCACTCAGCTCCGGGCGGTGGCAAGGTCGGGGGTCCCGCGGGGGCTGCGGGGAGGCACCGGCAGGGGCCTGGGAGCTGAGGCAGCCCCGCTGAGCCTCAGCTTTCTCGTCACAGAGACGGGAGCCCAGAACACGCTGCCCCGCCCAGGCCCCCGGAGAGGCGGCCCTCGGCTCAGCGCAGGACAAGCAGGCGTGTTGGCCGGCTTGGGTTTTCTCTTGTGAACCCGCCGTTGGAACCAGGTCCGCCCCACCGAGAGCTGACGGGGGCGGGAGCTCATCCCCGCCCCCACACAGCAGAGCGGGACGCCGGGACGGTGGCCGTGGCCGTCCCTCGGGGACACCGCCGGGCAAGGCCCCTCCCCGAGGGCTCTCCAGTACCTTGTACGTGGAGCCGTCGGCACGGCACAGCACCCCGTGTCCCTGACGCCGGTCCTGCACCCAGTCACCGTCGTAGCTGTCGCCGCTCCTGAGGGGACGCGCACGGAGGCTGCACTCAGCGGGCACCGGGTGGCGGTGCTGACTCAGACCCGCTCCTCGGCCGGCTCAGCACGCACCGCCGACCGAGGCAAAAATAGGCCCTGAGCAGATGGCCCCGTGGGAGGGGACGGGCGGGGGCACCGCGCCCCTCCCCACGCAGGCCCCGGGGAGCACCGCGCATCCTGTGGCGGGTTCCACGCGGGCCCAGGTGTCAGGTCCCGGGCCGGCACCTCTGCCACTCAAACCCCGGGCCATGCAGCTCCGCCCTCCCATCAGAGATTTGGGGAGGGGGCTTTCCACTAAACACACGTGGACTGGGGACTCAGGAGGGCAATGGTGGGCGGGACCTCCGCCCCAGAGCCCGCCCACGCCCTCACAGTGCACTAGAGGGCAGTGGTGGGTGGGACCTCTGCCCAGAGCCCCACCCACACCCGTGGCACTCACTGGACAGTGCACTGGAGGGCAGTGATGGGTGGGACCTCTGCCCAGAGCCCCGCCCACGCCCACACACTCACTGGGACATCAGGTGCCCCCGGCCGTGCTTCCTGTCGCCATGGAATGAGCCCCGGTACACCTGTCCGTCCCGGTCCACCAGACAGCCGTGTCCTGGGGGAGGAGACGACAACCTCGGCCTCCTGCCCCACCAGGGACAGACCCACTCGCGGCTCCACCTGCCACCTCGGGGGACTTTGCTCAGCGCCCTGGACGTGGGGGCTGCTTAGGAGGCGGCTGGGTGGGCTCAGGACCTCCCCCAGGGGTCAGACTGTCCTCCTGGCCAGAAGCCCTGGCACTGGGGCCGGTGGAAACAGCCCGGCTCTGGCCCTCAGAGCCCGTGTGTGTGTGTGTGTGTGGGGTGGTGGTGGCAGTGAGCCGGATCCCGCAGACGCCCGGGTGTCCACGTCACAGCGCGGCGTGCTGAGCGATGCCAGGCCCTCCCAGGGCACTCGGGTCTAGAAGCAGTGGCCGGGGACAGGGCAGCCGAGCTGCTGGGAAGACCTAGGGGACCACGTCGGGCAGGCCACCAGAAGGCCCAGCCGGTGGGGCCCAGTCCAGCTGCTGATCCCAGGTTGTGAGCACAGTGCAGCGGCCGTCCGCCACCCAGCAGCAGGGCGCCAGGCTGGCGGGGTCTGGGGCGGAGAGAAGCCCCCTCCCCAGCCTGCTCCGTCGCCTGCTTTCTGGATGAACAAGACGGGCGCCTTGTTCATCAGCCGCCGCAGGCTCACTCAGCCTCAGACCCAGGGACCTCGTGGGCCTCCCCGTGGGTGGACATGCCCCCCGGCACCCGCGGCCGCTCAGCACCTTCCCTGGCGCCCTGGACGAGCTCCCCCTCGTAGTGTCCCCCGGCCTTGTACTCCATGACGCCGTGGCCCTGAGGCTCCCCCGAGACAAACCGTCCCGAGTACGAGTTCCCTGTGCAGGAGAGGCGGGGACGCCGGTCAGAGATGGAGACGGATCAACCGCAGCCAGGAAGGACGGGCGTGGGGCCTGGCGGTCAGGACGTCCACACCCCTGGGTTCCCCTCTGGCTCTGCTAACGTGGACCTGGGTGGCAGCGGTGACGGCTCACGTGTGGGTCCCCCCCACCTCCTGGCTTTGGACTGGCCGAGTCCCAGCCTTCGTGGGCATCTGGGGAGCGAGGCAGCATTGAAGGGCTGAAGGCTGAGCCCCAGGAGGGTGGAGCTGGTCTCCTGGGGTCCCTGGCAGTGTCCCCACCAGGGCTCGACGGGGCCGAGGCAGCCTTAACCAGAAAAGGAGACAGGAGGAACTCTTTTTTCAAAAAAAAGATTTTTAAAATTTATTTGCATGTCACAGTCACAGAGGGAGAGACAGAGAGAGAGAGGGGGAGGGAGAGGGGAGGGGGATGGGAGGGGGAGAGGGAGGGGGAGGGAGAGGGGAGGGGGATGGGAGGGGAGAGGGAGGGGGAGGGGGAGACAGAGATCTTTCATTGCTGGTTCACTCCCCAAATGGCCACAACGGCCAGGGCTGGGCCAGGCTGAAGCCGGGAGCTCCACCCGGGTCTCCCCTGCGGGTGCAGGGGCCCAGGGACTTGGGCCATTGTCCACTGCTTCCCCAGGGGCATCAGCAGGGAGCTGGATTGGAAGCGGTGCAGCCGGGACTCCAGTGCCCATGCGGGATGCCGGCGAGGCAGGGGAGGCTCATGGGCAGCCCCTTCACGGCGCAATGGCCGCCCGGGCTGTGGCGCCCTGTAGCTGCCCTGGCCGGCCTGGCCGCTCGCTCTCCCCGGGGGCGTCTGGGTGGACGCTCACCTGACCAGGCCCAGTACCGGCGGCCCCTGCCTGTGATCTCTCCGTCCACGAACTCGCCTTCGTAGTAACTCCCGTCTTTGAACAGCAGCTTCCCACGACCTGGCCAAGAGACCCCACGGGCCGCCCGCATCTCACGCCAGCTCCCACACAGACGCCGCGGCGGGGAGGGGAGACGCTGCCGGAGCCCGTCTCTGTCCCTCCTCCAAGTAGGACGTGAGGGGGCCGGCGCTGTGCCGTGGGAAAGCCACCGCCCGCAGTGCCAGCGTCCACTTTGCACCCAGCTCCTGCCTGGGCCCCTGCACCCGCGGGGGAGACCGGAGGGAGCGCCTGGCTCCGGATCGGCCCAGCTCCGCCCGTTGTGGCCATCTGGGGAGTGACCCACTGGATGGGAGACCTCTCTCTCTCTGCCTTTGAATTAAATCTAAAAATATCAAATCTAAAAAAAACCTTGAAGACATTAAAAATGAAAAAATTGGAACAATGGAGGCAAATGAGGGCGGGTGCAGCCGTGAAGACGCCTGCCCCCCAGCCCCCTCCCCCTCCTGGGCCCCCAGCCCCCTCCCCTCCTCTCTGGCTTCTGCTCCTGTGCCCCCCAGGCCTCCCCCTCCTGTGCCCCCCCAGAACCCCCCAGCCCCTCCCCCTTCGGCTCCTGGGTCCCCAGAACCCCCTCCCCCTCCGGGCTTCTGCTCCTGGGGGGCAGCAGGTTTTGGCTCAAGCGTTGCTGCAGGAATTTGGGGGGTGCACCAGCGGATGGAAGATCTGTTTCTCTGCTTTCCAAATAAACCCAAACTGAGTTTTTAAAAGGGGGAAACCCAGCGGCCGGGCGGCTGCGGCCTCTCCCTCGCTGGTCTAACCCGCCCCCCTGCACACCTGCCGAGCCGCGCGCTTACAACGCAGCGCCCAGAAAGCGCCCGCGCACCCCGCTTTCTCCCGGGGGGCAGGGGACCCGCGCTCAGAGGGGGACCCTCCAGGGGCGCCTGCCCGACAGGGGCTCTCACGCGCACAGGCGCACCGAGAGCCAAGGTGAGCATCCCGGAGGGCGTGGGCCCAACCCACAGACGCGGCCGGCGCGGGGCGCGGTCACGCGTGGGCAGCCCTCCCGCTCCGCCGTCGTCCTTACCGTGCGGCTTCCCTCCCCGCCACTCGCCTTCGTACCGGAAGAAGGCGTTGGAGAACACGCGGACACCGTAGCCTGCGAGTGGACAGCGGCGCGCGCGGTGAGCCGGCGGGCTTCTCCGGCCACGGCTCGGGCGGCCAGGCCGGGTCCTGAGGGACGGGGCGCTGGGGGGCCCGGCGGGGGGCGAGACCAAGCGCCCACCCCCAGCCCGGGCGGCCAGACCCTCGCCGCCGCCGCCGCGGACGGAGGACAGCGCAGGGACACGGGGCGCCGCCCGGCCGGTGGTCGCCGAGCACTCACCATCCCGCGGCGGGAGCCGGCGCTCACGGCCTCCGCCGGCCGCAGCCATCTTGCCGCGGTGGGTTTCCCTAGCAACCGCCAGAGCCTTTTCCCATTGGCCCCTGGCCGCTGGGGGCGTGCCCTAGGGCGCGGGTCCTGGACGAATGCAATCTCTGGCGCGGAGCGCGCGCGGGCCCGGAGCCAGAAGGCGCTACTGCGCGCGCGCGGCGTGACGCATTTCCGGCGCTCCGTCCTTCCGTCCAGAGCGCCGCCCGCCAACGGCCTCGGCGTCCGCGCCGGAAGCGGAAATGGTTGGAGCTCCGGGCCCCGCCCCCGCGGCCATCTTGGAAGCCCCGGAGGCGGTGCCGCGGAGGACGGAGCGGAAGTTCCCGGGGCAGCTTCCCGGAGCCCGAGCGGAGCGCCGGCGGCTGCTGCCCCGCCGTCCCCTTCCCGCGGCCTGAGGGACACCGCGGCCTGGCCGTCGCGGAGCTGCGAGGTGCCGGAGGCGGGCTGCGGGGCGCGGGGTCGGCCGGGCGGCGCCGCCTCCGCCGCTCCCCGGGCTGTCAAGGCCCGGGCGGGGCCGCGCCGACCCCGGCGCAGCTCGGGGACCGCGAGGGGCCCGGGGAGGGCCGGGCCGGGGCGGGCGGGCCCCGGAGGGCCGGGAGGGGTCCCGCGGCCGGCGCCCGTGCCGGCGCCACGCGTCCGCCTGCGGGGCGGGAAGGGGCCGGTGGCCGCCGCCGCCCTGCGAGCGCGAGCGCGGACGTGTCGCTGAGCGGCCCGACGGGGAAGTGGTCACCTGCTGCAGTTCAGCTTTGATCGTCCGCCGGCCAAGGCCGTGCAGCGCGGGGCGCGGGCCCGGGGCGTGCCGGGGGTGTGGCGGGCTCTGCACCTGCGGCCGGGCCCGGGCGGGAGCGGTGCACCGGGCGGCAGACAGCAGGCGCTCAGGCCGGCGAGCCCAGGGCGCGCGCGCTCCGGCTGGACGTGGCCCCGGCGCCCGGGCTCCGTCGCTGCTCAGCACCCGCCGCGGCGCCAGGCGCCGTGTGGAAGGAGGCCAGGGCCGGGCCGGGCCCGCCAGGGGTGTGCGGTGTGCCTGTGCCGCTGTGGGCCGTGTGTGGCCGGGGAGACTGACCATGTGCGTGACAGGCCGTGTGTGCGCGGCTGTGTCACTGTGCGGCCGTGTGCGCGGCCGTGTGCGCGGCTGTGTGTGCGGCTGTGTGAGGCCGTGTGTGCGGCTGTGTGTGTGCGGCTGTGTGAGGCCGTGTGTGCGGCTGTGTGTGTGCAGCTGTGTGAGGCCGTGTGTGCGGCCGTGTGCGGCCGTGTGAGGCCGTGTGTGCGGCCGTGTGAGGCCGTGTGTGCGGCCGTGTGCGGCTGTGTGAGGCCGTGTGTGCGGCTGTGTGTGGCCGTGTGTGAGGCTGTGTGTGTGCGGCCGTGTGAGGCCGTGTGTGCGGCCGTGTGCGGCTGTGTGTGGCTGTGTCAGGCCGTGTGTGCGGCTTCAGGCAGAGAGGTCGAGTGCCTGTAGCCAGTGCAGCTCTCAGGCCGGAGGTTCTGGGCCCGGCCTCCTCCTGGTAGCGCCTGGCGCGTGCTGCACCGCATGAGCGAGCCCGGAAGCCACGCTGCTGCGCGCACACGGCTGTGGCCTCGTGGAAGGGCCGGGGCTCCGTGTTTGTTTACTTGAAGGCAGAGTGAGAGACAGATCTTCCCCCGCCGTTCCCTCCACATGCCCACAGCAGCCTGGGCCGTCCTCTGTGGCCTTCCCAGGCGTGTCGGTGGGAACGGGGGTCAGAAGTGGGGCAGCCGGGCCTGGAGCCAGTCCTGCGATCTGGGATGCTGGGGTCCCAAGTGGCAGCTACACTGCCAAGCGTCACCCCCAGGGGCTTGGGAAGCGTCCGCTGCAGACCTGGGCCGCGTCTTGGAGCCGGCGTGTCCGATGTCTCCGGAGGGGCTGGTTCGGCACCGCTGGGCTCAGCCAGAGATGGGTTCTGGTTTCAGCCGCACCAGCAGCTGCTGACCGGCTGGGGCAGCTCTTGCCGCTGGGAGCCCCGCTTTCTCCCCGTGCACCCCCGGGGCTGCTGCCTGGCACAGCTGCACCCGCCGGACCAGGAAGTGGAGCCTGGGTTGGGCCTGTCCTGGACGACACATCCTCCCTGCCCTCGGCCGCAGGCCACCCCCTGCACCTCACCTTGGGCGCCGAGAATTGGCTCAGCCTGCCTGGGGGCGGAGCTGGTTTCCACTCTGACACATTCCTGCTCTGTGCAGGGATCAGGTGGGCTGATGGATGTGGCCTTCGGCAGCTGGGTTCTCACCGGTGGGGCAGCATGTTGAATAGTGGGGGGGGGTGGGCTGGCTCTGCGGCTCACTAGGCTAATCCTCCGCCTTGCGGCGCCGGCACTCCGGGTTCTAGTCTTGGTCGGGGCGCCGGATTCTGTCCCGGTTGCCCCTCTTCCAGGCCAGCTCTCTGCTGTGTGCAGTGGAGGATGGCCCAAGTGCTTGGGCCCTGCACCCATGGGAGACCAGGAGAAGCACCTGGCTCCTGGCTTCGGATTGGTGCAGTGTGCCGGCCGCAGCGGCCATTGTGGGGTAAACCAACAGAAGGAAGACCTTTCTCTCTGTCTCTCTCATTGTCCACTCTGCCTGTCCAAAAAAAAAATAGTGGAGAGGCCACGTGAGAAACAGCACAGGCGGACTGCCCGCGTGCCGGGGTGGCACTGTGCTGTTCACGGAGGTGAGGCCTGGCCGTGGGAGGACGGCGCGCAGAGGAGCGGGGCAGCTGGTGTACGTGCAGAGCCTGCGTGCTGCCTGGGCGTCCCGGGCCGCGTCCTCGCCTCTGCCGTCTGCCACGGCCTCTGCCTGCTTGTTTCTTCTGAACAAGGCTTGCGGGGACAGGAGATACTGAGCTGGGAAGTCCCGCTCGTGGCGGTGATGAGCTGGGTGGCGTTCCCACCTTGGCCATCTCATAAGTATCTGTGTTTTCTTGCAGTGACAGGATGTCTGAAGGGGACAGTGTCGGCGATTCGGTCCACGGGAAGCCCTCGGTGGTGTACCGATTCTTCACAAGACTCGGGCAGGTGGGTGGTCTGGGCGCCAAGTGCGTGTGTGGAGAGCGCTGACCGGCGTGGCCGGGCGCCGAGAGCATGTGGAGAGAGCGCTGACCGGCGTGGCCGGGCGCCGAGAGCGCGTGGAGAGAGCGCTGACCGGCGTGGCCGGGCGCCGAGAGCGCGTGGAGAGAGCGCTGACCGGCGTGGCCGGGCGCCGAGTGCGCGTGGAGTGCGCTGACCGCTCTCTCCGGAGCTCTGAAGGTTGGGCTCGGACGTCGGGCGACATCTTTGCTTAGCCCCAGGCTTGCGCTGGCAGAGGGGCCGTGGCTGGCTGTGCGGGACGGGGCGGAGGGTTTGGGTGTGGGGCCACGCCTGCTCTCAGCCGCGTTGTGGGGGGTGGGCGTCCGCTTCATAAATCAGTGAAACACGAGAACCACCCTTAGCTTGCGGGTGGTGCCTCTGCTCCGCTCTTGCTGGCCCCTGCGCCCGAGCGCGTGGCTGTAGCGTGGGCTCAGGAAACGCCGGTCACGGCCGAGAGACGGGCTGACGCGGGCTCCGCGCTGTGCTCGCCTCCGCTCTGCAGCCGGCTGAGTCGCTGGGCGGCGCGGAGCTGCCTGGAGTTTCAGTCTCTGGAGTTTTGAACTGAACAGCATGTGCACGCTGCCTGCCGCGGCGGGGACGAGGCTGGATGTGCTCTGTGCTCACGCTCGCGGTTTTCCGTGAGTGAGATTGAAAAGTACATTCAAATTAACATTAAAAACGTGTGCGTGTCCCGGGTGTGTCCGTGCGCCCCTCAGAGCACGCCGCCTCGTGGGAGCCTAGGTGGGACGGCGCCGTGGGTGTGCTTTCTGCGTGGTCCACGGCAGCGCTCCCTTGGGGGTGCAGTTGGGGCTCCTCTGTGGCCCCCCAGTAGGTGTGGAGTTGCTGCCGAGAGGTGAACCTGCTTCAGGACTCACTGCAGGTTTGGGCTGTACAGTCGCTGCATGGTGCTGAGACGGGTGTGCGAGACAGACAGACAGACACGTCGCGCTGTTTTAAAATGAGAGCAGCCACAGCAGGAAGTTGGGTGCCGTGGGAGGTCCAGGGCCCACCTCACGCCTTGACCTCTTGTCTCTCCAGGTTTATCAGTCCTGGCTGGACAAGTCCACACCTCACACAGCGGTGCGATGGGCCGTGACGCTGGGCCTGAGCTTTGTCTACGTGGTCAGAGTCTACCTGCTGCAGGTGGGTGTGGGCGGCCGACGAGACTCGGCGGGCTCTGTGGTGCTAGTTGGTGCTGGTGATGCAGTTTGGTTTCAGGGAGATGGTTGCTCAATCAGGCACTGAATTTAGGGAACATTTCAGTGACTGTCTTTAAAGATGTATTTTATTTGAAAGGTAGAATTACAGAGAGAGAGGGAGAGACAGAGACAGAGACAGAGAGATCTTCCATCTGCTGGTTCACTCCCCAGATGGCTGCAACAACTGGGCCAGGCTGAAGTCAGGAGCCAGGAGCTTCCTCTGGGTCTCCCACGCAGGTGCAGGGCACAAGCACTTGGGCCATCTTCTACTGCTTTCCTAGGCCACAGCAGAGAGCTGGATTGGAAGAGGAGCAGCTGGGACTTGAACCAGCGCTCACATGGGATGCCGGTGCTCCAGGCCAGGGCTTTAACCCGCTACGCCACAGCACCGGCCCCTTCTAGGAGATCTTTGCAGGCCTGGAGATGAGGTTCCTGGTCTGTGTGTCCCCAGGAGGGCAGGGCAGGGCCCTTGGCTACGGTGTTTTCTCATCTGGAACGTGAGTGGTGCCTCCTCGTGCTACCAGGATTGAGGATGTGGGTCCTTGCGGCGGCACGTTGGCTCCCTGGACTCGATGGCACGTCCAGGACTGTGGACGGCACACTGGAACTCGCTCGTGGCTGGCTGAGTGAACCCTGGCGTGAGGACAGTGGGCCTTTCTGTGGTGGACGTTCTGTGGTTAACGTGATGTGTCTACGGTTAACACGGACGTCACCGCACTTCGTTTTAGAGTTTCTTTCTTTTTTTTTTTCCATAGGCAGAGTGGACAGTGAGAGAGAGAGACAGAGAGAAAGGTCTTCCTTTGCCGTTGGTTCACCCTCCAATGGCCGCCGTGGCCGGGCGCTGCGCTGATCCGATGGCAGGAGCCAGGTGCTTCTCCTGGTCTCCCATGGGGTGCAGGGCGCAAGCACTTGGGCCATCCTCCACTGCACTCCCTGGCCACAGCAGAGGGCTGGCCTGGAAGAGGGGCAACCGGGACAGAATCCGGTGCCCTGACCGGGACTAGAACCTGGTGTGCCGGCACCGCAGGTGGAGGAGTAGCCTGTTGAGCTGCGGCGCCGGCTGAGTTTTTAATGTGTAACTTGGTTCCTTCTCTGCCGGGAAGATCAGGGTTCACACGGGGCGGGGTGCAGCTCCGGGTTGGGTTGCCGAGGGAGCAGCCCTCAGGGCCTGTCCTGCCGCTCAAAGGGACGTGGGCGTGAGATGGACTTTGCAGTCCAGGACCTCATCTGACTTGAAGGATGTTTAGGCAGAAGAGGACTGTTATATGAACAGGCTCAGCTTCTGGAGTGAGTAGTGCAGCCCGATCTCTGGGGAAACCTGATGCTCGCGAACATTGTGTTTAATCCAGAACCAGAGACAGAAGTCCCGTCTCGGTTCCTTCCTCGGGTGCTCACAGTGGCTGGGCCGGGCCGTTGCTGGGCGCTGGGCGCTCTGTCTAGGTTTCCCGCATGGGTGGCAGGCACCCAGCTACCTGATTCTCACTTCCGCCTCCCCGGGTGCCCTAGCTGGAGCCGGGGGTCACACGTAAGTATCTGTGTGGGGCAGAGGCGTCCTGAGCTGCGGTTTGACTTGGGGTATTCGAGAGGAGCCGCGCGCCGGGGTGTCCCGGCGTCTCCCTCTCCTCTGCTTTGCTTTGCAAATCTGTCTCTGAGTCCCTGGTCTGGGCAAAGCCGCGACACTGCCCCCTTCAGCTGTCCGCCGGGGCTGCCGGCCAGCGTCCTCAGAGGGCGACAAGGTGCCTGGCTGAGCCCGTGGCCTCGGGCAGTCACAGCAGTGCTTCTGCCTCTCGAAGGTTTGGGGCCTGGGGTGACCGTGTTGGTGTCCCGCGTTTGAGACAAAATGGAAATCACCACTGCTCGTGTCCGCCTCCACCCCCAGCGGCCGGGCTGCTCACGGCGCGTCCCCTGTGTTGCAGGGCTGGTACATCGTGACCTACGCCTTGGGGATCTACCACCTCAACCTCTTCATAGCGTTCCTCTCCCCCAAGGTGGACCCTTCCCTAATGGAGGACTCAGGTAGGGCGAGCCGCGCGCGCCGCACGGTCCCTGCGTGCGTTCTCTGGGCCGCTTTTGGCAGATGTTGATTTGTGCTTTCTGTGCCTTAGTGCCACACAGCTGACGAGCGGCGTGTGCGCGGTGGAGTCTGTCCTTTCTCTTAAAGTCCTTTTCCTTAAAGTCTGGTGCGAGTCTTCGGAAGCAGCGACTTCATGCCGTGGACCAGGCCCCTGGGCGCTCTGCTGCGAGGCCCTCCCGTGCAGGGGTGCTCGGGGCGAGCTGGCGTGTGACACGGGTGACAGTGCTAGGAGCGTCACCGGTGCCCGCCCTCTGCCTTTCAGATGACGGCCCGTCGTTGCCAACTAAGCAGAACGAGGAATTTCGCCCCTTCATTCGAAGGCTTCCGGAGTTCAAGTTTTGGTGAGCCGACTCTTCGGTGCTTACAGGCGCTCGTGCCGGGAGCGGTCGCGAGACCCGAGAGTAGACCAAGTCCTGTCTTTAGCCTGCAGTCCAGGCTTCTTGCAGAAATGAGTTGTGTGCTGTCTGTGACGGTCACCCAGAAGTGGCCTGAGGAGACCATGGGCTCCGGGGGCAGACCCCCCCTCGCAGCTTCCCCTCGGCTTCGCGTTCACACCAGAGCTGGGAGCCACTTCTGGTGCTCTGCAGGCCACACCCCTGCTCGGGGCCGCCCGGGCCACAGCCACCTGGTGTACGTGCAGAGCTGCAGAACCAGGGCCACCCCTGGGGACTGGCCCCTCTGCAGGCCTGGGTCGCTGAATGAGGAGGGGTAGGTGCGGCACCCCGTGTGCCCTGGCCTTCCCGGCCGTCAGAGCCCCAGGCGTCCTGTGACCTTGTCCATCTGCCTGTCTGGTGCTGCCCCCTCGGCACCGCCCTTCACCCTGCGGCTCTAGTGCTGTGTGGGCAGTGAGAGGGACGGGGGTCCTGGAAGCCCCCCGGGACCCTGTATCCCTCTGCAGGGAGCTGGGCTCAGGAGGGCGGCGTGCTGGGGTCGGGGGCAGTGGTGGCCACGGCTCCTCCCGCACTTCGCGTTCTCAGAACCTGCGTGGCTGCCAGGTGAATGCCCCGGACAGCGTCTCGGAAGGTGTGGGGCCTGGGGCTCTGCGAAGGAGAGGGGAGCCGGGCTTCAGCACAGCCATCTTAGACCCAGAGTGACAGTCGGGAGAAAACTTAGCTTCGGGGACCAAGAGGAGGACGCGGCCATGGTCACGTGGGTGCTTGTACTTAAGGCACACGCAGGCCCCACGTGCCAGCCGCTCCCCAGGGCTCGGCATGCGCACACCTTCGGGTGCTCCAGGCTGCGGGTGAAGGCAGGAGCCGCTGGCGGGGCCCTAGTGCGCACGGCGCAGGCGCTAACCCGTCTTTCCTGTAGGCACGCGGCTACCAAGGGCATCCTGGTGGCCATGGTCTGCACCTTCTTCGAGGCGTTCAACGTCCCGGTGTTCTGGCCGATCCTGGTGATGTACTTCATCATGCTCTTCTGTATCACCATGAAGCGGCAGATAAAGGTAGGCACGCCCGGGCCTGGGGACACCCATCTCCACGCTCCTCAGTCGCGTCCCCCCGAGCCTGCCTGGGAGGAGAGTGGGGCAGGGGTCGTGTGGCTGACGTCCCCGTGACATGTTCCTGGGTCAGCTGGGCGAGGAGCACGTCACTAGGCCCTGGTGTGACGGTCGCGGGCACATGGCTGGCCAGGACGCGGGCTGGGGTGACGCGGGCTGTCTCTCCCCAGCACATGATTAAATACCGGTACATCCCATTCACGCACGGCAAGAGGAAGTACACGGGCAAGGAGGACGCGGGCAAGACCTTCGCCAGCTAGGGGCCGGACAGTCGGCACTCGGGTCTCGAGTGCTTTGGAGCCGTTGTAACAAGGCCTTTTCTCTTCACATAAAGTAGTTGATTACGAGGGAGTTGAATTTTCTTTTAAAAAGGAGCCTCCAATTATTTGTAACTGAAACACCAGGTTCTGGAAGGAACTGCACTTAAACCAAATTGCATTGATCTGTTCCCTGTGATGTTCATGTTTCAAACGGAAGGAACTGTCATCAGCCACAGGCTCGGGAGGCCGGGTGGGGGAGGCCAGTGACAGCTGTGGTGACCGTGGTGACCGTGAGCCGGAGCCGCGACGACAGTGGCTGCTCACGGCTCAGCCGCCCTGCTGACCGCGCCACCTACCCGAGCCGGAGCGAGGACGCAGCCTGCCGGGCGCGGTGCAGGAACTCAGCTGACCTCCCTGACCTCCCGGGCACGGGGGTCCCGCACGTCTCCTGAGCCCATGGCAGGGACTCAAAGCTCTGTTCTTAACTACCGCGATTGGAACTATAAATATATATTCTATTTTAATTGAGATTATTTTGGCGGGTTTCTTTGGTGCGTGGAGTTTGGTTAACTCACACGCGTCCAGGCAGCGGCCCTGCCCGCTCGCCGTCTCCCCGAGTGACGACAGCACGGACTCTTCACGGAGGGACTTTAATTCCAGCTTCGGTGGCGTCTTCACCCAGCACAGCCTCCTGGGGAGAACCTCCGCCCACCATACCACAGGGGAGGCCGCGGGGCGTGGGGCCGGCTGCCCCGTGGGCTGTGGGCTGTGTTCCCACGGCACCTGGCCATCTGCAGGCCCGGATCTGAGCCTGAGGCCTCGCCAAGTCCTTTTCTGTTCCCGACGCGTCGCCTGGGAGGACGTTCCAGGCAGCACCTGTCACGTCACAGCACTGGGAGCGCGGGTGTGGTGCGGCGCTCGGCAGGGAGCCTGGAGCTGCTCCGCCTAGATCAGGGCCGAGACAGCTCAGGGGCCTCAGCCAGTCCTTCCGAGGCGTCCGACAGGAGGAGTGACCAGTGAAAAGAGGTGGCCGCTGGGCGCTTCCCTGTTCTGCGAGTCTGCAGCTTGGCCTCTGCGACCCACCTAGCCTCCCATGGGGTTCGTCTCTTAGATGCCCGTGGCCAGGCTCTGTCCCTGCAGTCCTTGACACCAGGAAGTACCGGATCGAGGCAGGCAGGGGGGGCCTTGGCGCTAGGACGATGTCCAGTGTGCTCAGCCTGCTCTGCCCACTCCCTCCCTGTGTGCGTGGCGGCAGCGTCGTGGAAGGCTGGGCCGCACCAGGGCCAGGGAAGACCTGGAGCTGCGGGGAGCCCGGCCTCTGCCCACCACCTGGGGGACACCTGCTTCCTCGAGCTGCTGGGCTCCCTTCTGACCACAGCCCCGTCCCTACGGACACGCGGGCCGTGGCCTCTGCAAGCCCGAGGCTCCTAGTCGTTTTTCTTGAAATGGGGGGGGGGGGGTTCCTGGCTGCCTCAGGGGGAAGAAGAAACCCAGACCCTCCGGGCAAGCTGCAGGGGGTGGAGGGGGGCAGCCGCGGGGCTGAGAAGTCCAGTGAGCGTCCCAGCTCCCGGGGCGACCTCAGACGCCTGGTTCTCCCCTCCGGCCCTGGGGGCGGGGTCAGCGATAGTGGCGCAGGTACACCAGCCTCTGGGGAGCAAACTTCTCCCTGCACAGGGGACACTCCGCCTGCAGAGGAAGAGCCGTTACCCCGGCTGGGGGCGTGCGCTGTGGCTCCTGCCCCCAGCCAGGACACAGCCCAGGACCAAGGAGGGGAGGCTCACGGGCACGGCTGGCTGCAGGCCGTCACACACAGACCGCTGTGTGCTGCCTGGTTCCCTGGCCTCCAGGTTGCCCTGTCAGCCCAGCTCTGGGAGGGACAGGATTGGGGTGCCCTCTGTGCAACATGGAGTGTGGCACGCTGGGAGCTCAGCGCCTGGCCGTGCTTCTGGAAGACAGCTGTGCCCTCTGCCATTCAGAGCCCAGCGTGTGGCCCAAGCGCTGGCCTGGCCAGGCCGTGAGGCTCCCGGGGCTTCCCTGTCTGGCCGCTGGCCCCATCTGCTTTCACAACGTGTGGACCTTTGGCCCCAAGCGACGGCCGAGGGCTCTGACCCTGGGAGGTGCACCCACCTTGGTGCCGCACCACTCAGTGATGCACTCCCAGCAGAAGAGGTGGCCGCAGGGCGTGGCCGTCGTGTGCCTACGCTCCTCCAGGCACAGCGTGCACAGCGGGCTGGGCGCTGCTCTGTCTTCCAGGGAGCTCCTGGGGGGGCGGGGGCGCCATCAGGGGGAGCGCGTCAGCCTCCCCGGGCCGGCCCGCCCGGGGCCGCGTGCGCACCTGTGGGGGGACAGGTGGCGGTGCAGCCTCCACTCCTTCCTGGCGCGCTGCCTCTGCCGGAAGCTGTGCAGCTGCAGCCCCACGGACAGCACGAGGTGCAGCACGGAGAGCAGCCCCAGCAGCCGGTAGCCCGCGCGGGCCCTCCCGTCCTCTCCGGGCAGGTGGCGGGCACGGAGCTGTGGAGGCATCGGGCCCGGGCCCACCCCGTCAGGACTGAGGGGACCTGGCCGGGGGTCAGCCGGGGGGTCTGGAGCGCCCAGAATCTCGGGGAGGGGCGCCCCGCAGGGGACACCTCCGGGCATCGGTGCTGAGGGTGCGAGCCACAGGGCTGGACAGGCCCGGGACAGGGGAGGAGCCAGTGCAGCCCCTCGGAGCCCAGCCAGGCGAGGGAGACCCTGTTTGCAGCCTGTGTCACAGCGGCTCAGCAAACACCCTGACCGCGGGGGGCCACACTGCCCGGGCCTCGGGTCAGGCAGACAGGCTGCCGGCGGGGACCCTGCCCCTCGGCCAGGGCAGCGCCGTGGGGGCCGCACCTCGAGCCCCCAGCGAGCCAGGCCCGCGCCTCGGGAGGAGCCGTGGCTGCAGCCCGGGCGTCGCGGCGCCGCTACTTACGTACGTGACCCCCGTGAGCCTCTTGGCCAGGTGGTAGAAGGCGCCGTGGGCGTAGAACCAGGCGACGTGCAGCCGCTGCAGGCAGGCCAGGCCCTGCCTGAGGACGAGCAGCGCCCGCTGCAGCGCCCGCCGCTGCTGCTCCGTGAGGGCGGCCGCCCGGAGCCGCACCCAGGCCCGCAGCCCGCGCCGGCCGCCCTGCGTCGCCCGGGCGCCGTCGGCCTGCAGCTCGTGCTCCAGGGGCAGCAGGGCCTTGTCCAGCGCGTAGGGCAGGACGGCGTGCAGCGCCACCAGCACGCCGCGGCGCAGCCGGGAGGGCACGCGCTGCCGCGACGGGTCCACCTGCACGAGGCCCACGTACTCCTCCCCGAGGGTCTGGTAGCCTGCGGAGGGGCCGGGAGGGGCGGGGCTCGCGTGGATGCGGAGAAAACCGCAGGACTCCGCTTCCGGCCGGGCCCGGTCACCCCCTCGAGCCTCCGCTCGCCCCTCCCCGCGGCCCGCGCGCGCTGGACCCCCGGGCACCGCCGCCGGGGACGGGTCCGCAGCCCGAGCGCCACCTGCCGCCGTCGTGAGGCCCCAGTAGGCCAGGTCCGAGAGCAGCTCGACCTCCCGCCGCCACTCCAGCCAGCTCCTCGCCCCTGCGGAGAGACAGGCCGGCAGTCGGGGAGGCGGGCGCGCCGGGCCCGGGGCGGGGGCGCCGCGGCCACCCCGCGCACCCGCCAGGCTGTGCAGGGCGCCGCCCGCCGCGCTCCGCAGCTCGCCGCGGTACTGCTCGTCCTTCTGCGCCGCGCGCACCACCTCGGCGGGGCTGGCGGCTCGCGCCATGGCTGCCGGGCCCGGGCAGGCCACGCCCCCGCCGGCGACGCCAGGGACGGCGACGCAGCGCGGCTGTGGGCGCGGGCCTTGTGCGTCACGCTTCCGGGGCGGGGCCGCAGCCTGGCCGCCACGGGGGGCGTCCCCGCCCGCACCAAGCTCCTCCTCCCCGCAGGAATGGGGAGACTGGGGGTCCCCGTTCTCGGCCCTTCCCCGCGAGGCCCAGGGGCGCCGCCGGTGCGAACGCGCCGCGGACAGCGCCGGGGAGGGCGGGGCCCAGCCGCAAGCCCTGGGGAGGGGCTGGACGCCCCCAGGAGAGGGGGCGGGGCCTGCGCCGGAGGGGCGGGGCCAGGAGGAGGAGTGGGCGGAGCCTGCGGCTGGGGCGGGGCCGGGGCGGAGTCCTGCTGGGGAGCGGCGGGCTGGGGAGGCGGGGCAAACGGCGGGAGGCGGGGCCAGGATCAGTGGGCGGGGCTTCTGCTGGACTCTGGACGGTGGTCGGGCGAGAGAGGACCGGTTGTCGGTGCGCCTCCCTGGGCCGCTCGGAGACCGGTGCGGCTGCAGGGCAAGGTCCGGCCTAGGCCCGAACCGGGGCCTCCAGGCGGGCGGAGCCTCGGCTCGCCGTCGCCCACGGCAGGCGTCTGGACTGGGGGAGCCGCCGGGCCAGGCCGGGGTCGGCTGAGGACCCCTGGGCTTGAGCGAGAGGTGGCACCGGCGCTCGCCAGCCGCGGGCCCGCCCCGGGGACGCGGGGTTTGTGGGCCGCGGGGTGCGGGGCTCGGGTCCGGAGCCGGCGTGGGGTCAGCACCTGGAGCCGGTCCCGCGGGGCGCGTTGTCTGCACGACCTGCGGTTGAGATTCCGGCTGATTGACTGATTTGAGGCAGAGAGAGGTCTTCCACCCTCTGGTTCACTCCCCAGGTGGGAGCCAGGGGCCAGGAGCTTCCTCCAGGTCTCCTGTGCGGGTGCAGGGGCCCAAGGACCCGGGCCATCTTCCACTGCTTTCCCAGGCATAGCAGAGAGCTGGAGCGGAAGAGGAGCAGCCGGGACTCGAACTGGCGCCCATGTGGGATGCCGGCCCCCAGGGACGTGTTTTGAGCAGCAGCTCTCGGGTTCTTCCCCCAGTGGACGCCTTCCTGTCGCATGTCGGCTCTCTGGGTCCTGGTCGCGTCAGTGCCAGCCCGGCTGGAACCCCTGCAGGTGCCCCGGCTCCTGGCCGAGGTCACTGGCTGTGCTGTGTCTGAGTTGAACTTTGCTGGCGCTGGCTGCCCCTCCCCCTTCCCGCCCCCCCCCCCGAACCCCGCTGGCTCTGTCATCCCCCCCCCACTGGCTCTGTCCCCACAGCCCCCCCCCCCGCTCTGTTACCCCCCCGCTGCTGGCTCTGTCGTGCCCCCAGGCCCCTGCTGGCTCTGTTGCACCCCCCAGGCTCTCGAGTGATCGAGTGAGCGCTCGTGGCCTCTCTGCTGCTCCCGGCATTCATGGAGCCCGGGCCTCACTGCCCACACTCAGGTCTCCCCCGTCGTCCTGCAGCCACAGGCAGTGGTGCAGCACACAGCACACAGCGTGGCACACGGCATGGCACATGGCACACAGGATGGCACACGGCATGGCACACGGCACACAGGATGGCACTCGGCACACTGTGGCACACGGCACACAGGATGGCACACGGCACACAGGATGGCACTCGGCACACTGTGGCACACGGCACACAGGATGGCACACGGCACACAGGATGGCACACGGCACACAGGATGGCACTCGGCACACTGTGGCACACGGCACACGGCATGGCACACGGCACACAGGATGGCACACGGCACACAGGATGGCACTCGGCACACAGGATGGCACACGGCACACAGGATGGCACATGGCACACGGCACACAGGATGGCACACGGCACACAGTGTGGCACACTGTGGCCACAGCGCACAGCATGGCACATGGCACACAGTGTGGCACAGCACACAGCATGGCACACGGCACACAGGATGGCACTCGGCACACTGTGGCACACGGCACACAGGATGGTACTCGGCACACTGTGGCACACGGCACACAGGATGGCACTCGGCACACTGTGGCACACGGCACACAGCATGGCACATGGCACACAGTGTGGCACAGCACACAGCATGGCACATGGCACACGGCACACAGCACCGCGCCGTGCAGGGCTCTCGTCCCTGTGTCCCCTCCGGTGACTGTACCTGCCCTGGAGCGTGGCCCTCACGGTGTCGTCTTAGATTCTGTAGAACATTCCAGAAACAGGACTTGCAGGGAAGCGTGTGCCTTGGTCACAGCGAAGATGTCCGTGGCTCTGCCTGGTCACCGGCTGCTTTTCCCACGAGAACAGAACTCCAGGGCCTGCCACGGGTTCAAGCCCCGGCTGCTCCACTTCCAATCCAGTCCCCTGCTCCTGGCTGGGGAGCCGTGGAGGTGGCCAAGTGCTGGGGGACCCGGATGGAGCTCCCGCCTCCCGGTTTCGGCCTGGCCCGGCCCTGGCTGTTGCATCCATATCTGGGAAGTGAACCAGCCGGGGTTAGATCTCTCCCTACCCACTGTCTCGGTTTCTCTTTCAAATGTTTAAAAAGAGAACTCGGGGGACCGAGCCGTTGCTGTGGGTGCTCCAGCTTCGGGGTTCACAGGTGCCCTCCGCAGGAGACGAGGGGACGAAGTGTCTGGGGGTCTCAGGTGCCCTAGGGATGACCCGAGGAGGGGCACAGTCAGACTCCCGGACGGCCAGCAGGTGGCGCCGTCGGCCCATCTGCTCCCTAGCCGGTTAGCGGGCGCGAACCTGGGGAGACCGAGCACCCTCAGTGCAAAAGTGGGCGAGGAGGGCGGGGTCCCTGCCGTGTCCCCGAGGGCCGTGGGGTGGACGGCGGATCCGGAGTCGGCGGGGCCCCGTGTGGGGGGCGGGGGCTTGTGGGGTCCCAGGGTCTGCGGTGGGGCGGGGCACCCGTCCCGCGTGGCCCTCTGCCGAGCTGTGTGGATGCCCGGTGCGTGGTGCAGGCTTCGGGTGGGAGAGGCTGCCCCGCCCGGGCTGCAGCCAGCAATCGCTGTAAATTGGGTTTTTTTTTGTTTTTTTAAGATTTATTTATGTATTCGGAAGGCAGAGTGAATGAGAGAGAGAGAGAGCGAGAGAGAGAGAGAGAGCGAGCGAGAGAGAGAGAGAGAGCGAGAGAGCGAGAGAGAGAGAGAGAGAGCGAGAGAGAGAGAGAGAGAGAGAGCGAGAGAGAGAGCGAGAGAGAGAGAGCGAGCTTCCATCCGCTGGTTCACTCCCCAGATGGCCTCAAGGGCGAGGGCCCGGCCAGGCTGGAGCCACGAGCTGCACCCTGGTCCCGGGTGCCGGGGCCGAGCACCTGGTCGACTTCCGCGGCTTGCCCAGGTGCATCAGCAGGGCACGGGGTCTGACGCGGCGGCTGGACTGGCGCCAGGGCCCACGTGGGTGCGGGAGGCGCCGGGTGCCCGCGGTCTGCAGAGGAATCCCACTCCCTCTTCTCCCAGGGACCCGCACGGGAGCTGCGCGGCCTCGGCTTGGACGCCTCCCTCTGTCCTTTGCAGGGAGCTTTCCACGTGCAGGCACATGCACGCACACGTGTGCACACACGCTACACACAGGCCAAGCTCACACACTACATGCTACATACACACACCACCTACACACATGTGCACACATGCTACACACAGGCTAAGCTCACACACTACATGCTACACACACGCACACCACCTACACACACATGCACACACGCTACACACAGGCCAAGATCACACACTAATGCTACACACACACACCACCTACACACATGTACATACACGCTACACACACAGGCCAAGCTCACACTACATGCTACACACATGCACACACGTGCAGGCTGTGTGCACTCACCCATACACGTACACATGCATGATACCTGCACACGCACACACATGCACAAGGCTGTCGGCTGTCTGTGAGCGTCTTGGCTGTGCCCGCCTCCTCTGCACGCCGGGGAGGGGGCGGGGCAGCGCCCTGTTCCCCATTCTGTTTCACCACCAGCCTGCACCAGCTGGTTAGCTGGTCGGTTAGTGGGGTGGGTGATTGGTTAGCTGGTTAGTTAGCTCGGTGGTTGGTTAGCTTGTTAGGTGGTTTTTTAGTTAGCTGGTTGGTTCGCTAGTTATGTGGTTGGTTAGTAAACGGGTTAGTTGGGTGGTTGGTTAGCTGGTTAGTTAGCTGGATGGTTGGCTAGCTGGTTTGGTTATCTGGTTAGGTGGTTGTTTTGTGGGTGGGTGAGTGGGTGGTTAGCTGGATGGTTGGGTGGTCTCTGCACCCAGCCTTCAGAGCAGGGACTTCCCGTTTGCTGCCTGCGGCACCCTGTGCCTGAGATGGTGCCGGCACACGGCAGCCATGCAGGGAGGGGCTCACTTCCCAGGGTCCCAGCCCCGCCCCCACTCCCCCCGGCTCCAGGGCCCTGGGGTCTGCACGCCCGCCCCTGCAGCCGCCCTGGTGGGAGAAGCAGGAGGGTCTCTCGTTCCTCCCAGGGGCTGGGCGTGTGGGCAGCCCAGGGAGGTGTGGGTGCTGGACCCACCCCAGGGTGGGGGCTGAGGAAGGGACCCCCCGATCTAGCCCCAGGGACAGGACATTGGGGGCGGCCCTCAGGTGCCCCTTGGCGGTGCCGGTCACAAACCTGGAGAAGAGGTTCCTCTGCTCTGCCCAGAAGCCCCCGCTGGCCCCACCCCCCCGGCTGGCCCTGGAGGGGCCGGGGAGGCAGAGCCGGAGTTGGGGCTGGGCCTGCTCTGGGATTGGTGCTGGCAGGGTGGGCACAGGCGGGCAAGGGTAGGGGTGGGCGGTGGGCAGCAGGACCGCGTGTGGGGAACGTGGGGTACGGGAGAGCAGATCCAGGAGGGCTTCCTGGAGGGGGAGGACTGTTTGCTTCTTGGAGCCGGGAGGTCTGGTGGATCCCCACAGGGTCCCCGGTGCCAGGAGGGGCTTCGTTGCCTGGAACGAGCAGATGAGGACCGACATCCCACCCCTCCCGTCAGCACAGGGAGCGTCCCGGGTGCCCCTCTGGGCCTGGTGTTCGGCAGCCGAGTGGCTGCAGACAGGGCAGGGCGGAGCCTGGGTGTCGGTGAGGCCCCCCTGGAGCGGCCGCCAGCACCTTTGGGAGGCCTCGGGGAGGGAGGGGGTGGGGGCGGCCTGAGCCTCTTAGGGTCCCTGCCGCAGACCCTGCCTCACGTCGCGGTGGGGACAAGGCTGGGGCCGTGGCAGGGGGTCTGCGGCTGGTGTGCCGCGGGCCGTGGGGGGCCCCTGCCTGGGATGGCCAGGTGCCTCTGCCCCCAGACGCGGCAGTCAGAGGAGACGGTGAGCTGGCGCGGCGTGGGGACCTGTGGCTTGGCACCTGGCTGCCGTCTCGCGTCCATCCCGTTTTGTCCTCGATGCCTTGGATTCTGGGCAGCCCAGAGGTCGAGGCCCCAGGATGGAAGAGCGGACCGAGGGAGCTGGGGTCCGAGCCCTGAGCACGGCTTGGACACTGCGGGGGCCCCGGGGAGAGCCACACAGGGGCTGCGCCCAGCACAGAGCCTGGGAGGTGGACGGCCCAGGGCGCGCCCTGTGCAGATGGGGTCAGTGGTGTCCCAGCACAGATGACCCAACTCTGCGTCCCAGGGGCTGCACTGGAGAGACACGCTGCGGCCCCGCCCCGCCCCCCCTTCCCCACAGGGGAGCCCGAGTGCCCGCTGCTGCCAACCAAGGTTCCTGTATGAGCGGCAGGGCCTGGGGCTGCCCGGGGGGCTGAGGGGTGCTCCAGGCCGGAGGTGGGGAGCGTGGGGAAGGGTGGGATGCGGGGGGTCCGTGGGGCGGGGGTCCGGGTGATTCTCTCCATAGAAAGAGGGAGTTCAAGGAGAGAAGCCCGACTGACGGACCCGAGGAAGTGCACACTGGGCGCTCAGGAGAGTCCTGGGGCGGGGCCTTGGGCAGAGCTTGGGGCGGGGCTGGGGTGGAGCTTGTGGTGGGGCTGGGCGGGGCCTCGGGCAGAGCTTGGGGCGGGGCTGGGTGGAGCTTGGGGCGGGGCTGGGGTGCGGCCCGGGGCGGGGCTTGAGTGCCGCCTACTTCCACTTTGGGAACTCTGAACTGTCGTGGTGCCAGAGGCATGATGGGAACAGGCGTGTTGGCCACGGACATCTTGTTGGGATGACCCGGGGTGGCCGTGGGGGCGCAGCCCACGGTGGCACTGGATTTTAGCTGGTGCCAAAGGTCGAGCAGGTCGCAGGCTCTGACCACCTGGAAGGCGATGGGGTGGGGGGGACCTGGGCTCCTCCTTCCGAGCAGTGCCGGTCACTGCAGTGGTCACGGCCTGAGCCCCCGTGACGTCCGCGGCTCACATCTGGGGCCGGAGCCCCTGCGGTGGGCAGGAGCCGAGGCCGGGGGCCCCAGAGTAGGGCCACATGCCCGCCAGGCCTGGCTTCCCTGGACCCCTGCCGTGACCTCCTGGAGGGAAGGTCATGCCCTTTGACCTTGCTTTACTCAAGAGGAAGCTGAGGCCTCCAGGGATTCTGGGAGCCAGTTGTTGAGCACAGCCATTCTTTTTTTTTTTTTTTTTGACAGGCAGAGTGGACAGTGAGAGAGAGACAGAGAGAAAGGTCTTCCTTTGCCGTTGGTTCACTCTCCAAAGGCCGCCGCACCGCACTCATCCGATGGCAGGAGCCAGGTGCTTCTCCTGGTCTCCCATGGGGTGCAGGGCCCAAGCACCTGGGCCATCCTCCACTGCACTCCCGGGCCACAGCAGACAGCTGGCCTGGAAGAGGGGCAACCGGGACAGAATCCGGCGCCCCAACCGGGACTAGAACCCGGTGTGCCGGCGACGCAAGGCGGAGGATTAGCCTAGTGAGCCAAGGCACCGGCCATGAGCACAGCCATTCTTAAAGTGAAATCACGCTCACTAAATCACAAGTTGTGTGGAACACAGAGGTGGGGTCCTCCCGACACGTCACTTCCTGCCTGGGGGCATCTTCCCAGCCCCTGCCTTCCAGTGTGGGCGCCTTGGGGCCCCCATGGTGGCACGAGCTCACAGCGGGCAGTGTGGCCCAGTAGTTAAGACGCTGCTTGAGGGGCGGGGGCTGTGGTGAACTCGGCTGAGCCTCTGTCTACAGCGCTGGCATCCCATGTGGGCACTGGTTCAAGTCCCGGCTGCTCCACTTCCCATCCAGCTCCCTGCTGTGGCCTGGGAAAGCAGTGGAGGATGGCTCAGGTCCTTGGGCCCTGCATCCGTGTGGGAGACCTGGAAGAAGCTCCTGGCTTTGGATCAGCTCAGCTCTGGCTGTTGCAGCCAATTGGGGAGTGAACCAACGGATGGAAGACCTCTCTCCCTCTCCCTCCCTCTCTCCCTCTCTCTCTATCCCCCTCTGTCCCTCCCCCCTCTGCCTCTCCTCTCTCTGTGTAACTCTGACTTTCAAATAAATAAGTAAAATCTTTAAAAGGAAAAAAAATGACACTATTTGGGATTCCCGCACTCCACGTCCGAGTGTCTGGGTTCGAGTCCGGGCTGTATTCTGATTCTAGCTTCCCGCTGGTGCCAACGCGGGGGTCAGGGCTGAGCCCCAAGCACCCGGCTCACCGGGGTCCCTGACGCCCATGTGGGCTGGATTGCATTCCCGGCTCCCAGCTTCACCCTGGTGCCCCCCGGCTGCTGGGGGCATTGGGGCGTGAGCTGGGGTGGGCGTGCTCTCAAATGAATAAGCAAGCCGATTGAAAGTCCGTGCGGATCGAGTGTTATGAAAACCCGTGCAGGGATTTTGTTTTTTTGCACTAAAATAAACCTATCTTTTAGTTCCGTTTTCCACGATCTTTTTGAAGTTCCCACATGCCTATTTATAGTCTTGTTCAGAATAATGACAAGCTGGCTGTGTTAAGATTATTTATTTATTTGAAAGGCAGAGAGACAGGGTGGGGGAGACCGAGAGAGGGGAATCTTCCATCTTCCGCTTCACTCCCCAGGTGGCCGGGCTGGGCCAGGCCGAGGTGGGAGCCGGAGCTCCATCCGGGTCTCCCATGTGGCTGCCGGCCGGCATTGCTGCCTCCCAGGCCACCGTGGGACCCGGCGGAGCAGAGCAGCGGGGCACCCACGGGGCTCTTGGCAGCCCAGCCCGCCCCGGCACGGACACCAGCTTGTGAGCCGCACGTTCACGAGGAGCCGCAGCTCTGCTCCCGCAGCCCAGAGACCACAGCTGGGTTCCGCCCCGCCCCTGCGCCCCGGCTGCCCCTGGTTCCGGCTGGGGAGCGGGGACACCGGCCCCGCAGGTCCACGGCACCCGGATCGTCCGGGACCTTCTTCTCGGCCGCTGCTCCCGGGCTGCCAGGCCGCTCCTTGCAGGAGTGGTGGTGGGGGTCTGGAGACGGTCGTGGCCTTGCGTTTGGGCTCACCGACGCCCACGTGGCACCTGTGTGGTCTGTCGTGTCTGTGCAGGCCTCAGTCACCTGGGAGGCAGACACGTGCCCTGCATGACGCCATCTTAAGGTCACACCAAGCTTGCCCCGCCCCCCTGAGAACGGCCGTTAGGTGTCCGGCTGCCGGCAGGCTCAGGGCTGCACCCAGGATCCCCACGGTGCCTGCCTCCACCTGGACACGGTCACGGCTGGCACCAGGCCACACACCAGGCCATGCACCAGGACACGCGCCAGGCCATGCACCAGACCACACAGCAGGCCATACACCAGGCCACACGCCAGACCACATACCAGGCTACGCACCAGACCACACGCCAGGCTACACATCAGGCCACGAGCCAGACCACACACCAGGACACGCGCCAGGCCACATACCAGGCCATGTACCAGGCCACGCACCAGACTACGCGGCCTCCTTGTTGGCTCTGTGGTCAGCCCTTCACTCACTCCCAGGGAAATGTCTGCCAGTGAACACCACAGACCCCCTGCTGAGCATGGGCGACCCTGCCCCCCCCCCGCTGTGGACCCCCGACCTGAGCACAGGAGACCCTCTGCTGAGCACGGGAGACCCCGCTTCTGGGGTCGGTGGTCTGCACGGCTCCCGCAGTGCCTGGGTGGGCCCTGGTCGGTGGGTTCCCTGGGGTCGCCCAGGGCAGCCCCCGCCTCTGTTTCCAGTGGTGCAGTCACAGCATGGCCTTCATCTGCCCTCCTGATGACAAAGCGTCCACCCGGTGGCCCTGGGGGAGCCCCGCTCTGATCCCCCCTGGCCGCTGGGAGCCTGCCGGGGTCGGGCTGCCCACACGTGCTGGGCCGGCTTGCCTGGGAGTCCTTTGCTCTGACAGGCACCCTCCCTCCCCCCAGGTCGCCCGGTTGCTCCCACGGCCGCAGCGCCCCCTGGGGCCTGGGGTACCACTGGCCTGAGGATCGAGGGGCCTGGCCCCGGCTGTGGGCTTCCCGCCGGGGTCGCAGGGTCAGGCCTGTGGAGCCGGTGGGCCTGGCAGTCGGGTCAGCTCCTGGCCTCTGGTTGGCTTGGCCACGTGGTGGCTGAGTGACCGGGCTGCTGCTGGGTTGGGGTGAGCAGCAGGGCCCCCCGAGGGGCCTTGGGCTGGAGGGGAGTCTCCAGGCAGCTGGTGGCCCCAGGCCCTCCAGTGGGGGCCTGAGCTGCACCCCCACCACCCGGACCTCTCGGCTGAGTCTGTTCCTGGGGGCTCACCCCCAGCCTGCACAGCACACACATGGGGGCGGGGGGAGTCGTGGGCAGTGAGGGGCTGGCGCAGGCGGGGTCCTGTGGCATTCTGGGCGCTGCTTGGGACCTCCAAGGACCGGGCTCAGCCCATTGTCGGGGGCAGGGCTGGGGGCAAGGGGTCTCCGTGTGTGCAGGCCTCAGTCTCTTCCCTCAGAGCTGGGATTCGTCTGTGGTGTGGGGGCCGGTGGGGCCTGGGGCCGAGAGGTCAGGGCCCCCACCCCAGCCAGTGATGCCAGCAGGGGGCGTGGTGGCCCCCACTTCCTGGGCACTGACATAGGTGGTGGGAGGCGGGGAGGGGGCGTGGCACGGGGCAGGCCGGGGCGTGCGATGGGCCCCGGCACTCGAAGCACCAGCGGCTGCCCTGTGGGACACATGGGAGGGGGCGTGGCCGGTGTGGGAAGCGGAAGCAGCCGTGAGCCCCCTGGGGGGTGGGGGTGGGCAGCTCTGAGGGCAGGGGCTGCGAGGCAGAGGACCCGTCCCCGTGTGGGGAGGGTCCTCCTGTCGGCGTGGGGGTGGCCCGACTTCCTGATCAGTGACTGCACCAGCAATTGCTGGGAGTGGCAGCCAAACCCCCACAGCCCCGACACCCTGTGGCCGGAGTGGGGGCTCCTTGGTCCGCAGCCCCTCCCCACACGGCCACAGATGGGGCTCCCGCCAGCCCCAGGGGTCGGGCGTGGCCTGCAGCAGGGCTGTGGGGCAGGGCAGGCAGGAAGCGGCCGCGACTGCTCAGGACCGGGCGGTAGCCGGCCGGGGTGGCGCTGGAGCTGGTGTTGGCCTCGTGGGCCGTGCGGCCAGGGGCGGCCGCGGGGCAGCTGTCGGGAGACCCCTACCTGCGGGTGAGGTGGGGCCGGGAGGGCCTGTGTGCCTGGGGGGCTCTGGGCCCTGCTCCTCGCTCCTCTGAGGCCTGGGACCCCGCGAGCCCCCATGCCAGACCTGCTGCCCATTGTGGGGCATTGTGGAGGGCTGGGAGTGGGCTGGGCTGGGGGCGTCCTGGGGAGTCCCTGGGGTGAAGGGGGCCCCAGAGCTTTGGCGCGAGGAGGGGGGTGAGGCAGGGGTTGGGGCCCGTGGAGGAGGGGGCTGCCGCTGGAGACGAGGCCTTCCCAGCCCTGGCCGTCCCCATGTCTGGGAGTCCCCGGTGTCCCAGTGTCTGTCTGAGGGCCAGGCCTGGGCAAGTCGTACGGCTCCAGGGCCCAGTGGCCAAGGCCGCCTGTGGCCTCTGTCAGTGGCTCTGTGGGCTAGGATGAAGCCGGCAAGTGGTTGCCCGGGAGACCACAGGGGCCGCCATGCACGAAGGGCCGGGCTGAGTGGGGGCCCGGAGGGCCGGGGTGAGGGCAGAGGGCACCTCCGAGCCTTGATCTGAGTGTTGTCCCTGGGGAGGATGCTGCGGGCGCCCTCCCCTCTGGCCTCCCTGCCCCGCCCCGCCCGCCCCGGGCGTTAGTGGGGCCTCCTGGAGCTGGGCTGCAACCCCGCCGCCCGCCAGCAGGGGTCGCCAGGGCACAGCCGCGTCCCAGCCCCTGCCTGGCTGCCCTCACGGCCCACCAACACCTTCTCCTCCCTCCAGGCCCAGATCCCACGTCGGCCAAGGTCTCTGGGGGCCGAGGAGCCTCAGAGCAGCCCCCGCCCCGCCCCGGAGGGCGGGCCCCTGCTGCTGACGCGGGCCTGCAGCCCCCTCCTCCAGCCCTCGGCCGCTCCAGGATGGCTCCCCCACAGGCCGGCCCCCTTCCTGGCCCTGCTGCCCGACCCGAGGACCCAGGGCCGGATCTGGAACGTGGCCAGTTCTTCCTGAGCGCCAACGTCCTGCCTGTGGGTGAGTGAGGCCCTGGCCTGGTCCCCGGGAGCTGAGCTGGACGCTTGTGGCCCCGGGGGCCCTGTGATGCCCCTGGGCCTCTCCGAGGCTCCCTCTGCCATGGCCAGGGGCCTGACCACACCTGTGCCTGCATGGCCCGGGGGACGGCTCCCGGTGTCCTGGGTGCCGTGGAGTCTCGGATGAGCCTGGTGCCTGGGCACGGTCAGGAGGGCGGGTCCCCAGGGAGCAGGGTGATCGCTCCGTGTCTGGCAGGGCTGCCTGGGGCTGCTGCGTGTGCGTGTGCAAGCGTGTGCCTGTTCACAGACTGCAGCCCTGTGCCCGCAGAGGCGGGTCTGGCTTGTTAATCCCACATTCTGCAGATGCCCGGACAGGTCCCGGCCGGAGGGCGGAGAGAGAGCTCAGCTGGGCCCCGCCCCTGCCGGGCTCCATATGGAACAGACCCCAGGGGGAGGGGAGGCTGGGGGCGGGGCGGGGGGGTGAGCTGTGGCCCCGCCCAGGGCCCCGGAGTCCCCTGGAGCTGCTTCCGTGGTGGCTGGGGGGGCAGAGGCCCTGGGCGCAGAGATGGAGCTGGGCCGGGGGGGAGGGCGACTGCTCCTGCCGCTGGCCGCCCTCGTGTCCACGCCCTGTGAGGTCTGGGAGGTCTGTGCTGGGTGCTGGGCTGAGGCAGGGGTGGGGGCACCTGGTGTGGCCCTGGAAGTCCTTCCGGATGCTCTCTGGGGCAGCCGCATGGAGCAGGGGGTTTCCTGCTGGGAGCGAGGGGACAGCCCCTGGCAGCACACTGCCGCCTGGTTCAGACTGACGTCCTGCTGACCCGACACTCGTCCTGGCCGATGCGGGCTCTGCCTGCCCGATGGCGGGACCGTGCGTGGGGGTGGGGGTGTTGGCAAGGCACCCAGGTGTGTGGGCTTGGGGTCTGTTCTCACCAGCTGGGCTTCTGGGTCTCGGCTCGGGTGCCAAGCACGGAGCCCAGCCACACGTGCCCAGCACCCGCCCTGTGACCCGTCCATTCCAGCTCCCAGGCTCTGCGCCCACCAGGGGCCAGGCCTCACTCCCCAGACCAGCAGTGAGTGTGGGCTCCGTGATGCCGGGCCTTGGGCCTGGCCCGGGAGTCCCGCCTTCCCGCCTGAGCCCCCCGGCCGGGGACAGGGCTGGTGGACAGTGGGGGACAGGAGGACGTTGGGGTGTCCTCCATTGGCAACTCATGGCTGACAGCCCCCCACCCCGATTCGTCTTATCCAGTTCTCCTGTATCCATGGTAACCAGGTTTCGTTTAGATCAACTGAATCCAATTCCCCAGGAGAAGGGTGGGGGGCTCCCGGGCTCGTGGTCCCAGCCAGGGGCTTACAGCTCCCGGCACCCAAGTCCTGAGCTCTGGACCTTGGGGGGCTCTGCAGGGGAGCTGGGACCCTCCCTGGCCCTGACTGTGTCCTAACCCAGGCTTGGGAGCAGCCTCCTCTCAGAACCACCAGGGCCACGGATGCTGGGGGTGAAGGGCTCGGCAGACACGGAGGCACTCCTGGGGGGGGGTCTCGGCTCAGCCAGCACCCTGGAGAGAGGCGGGGAGGGGCCGCGGTGGCTGCTTCCTTGTTCCTCCCAGTGCCTGCTGGGGTTCAGGTAGGAGGACCCGGGCAGCTGGCCCTGCTCCCCCTCCCTGAGCCTGGGCTGCGCCCCCACTGGCGGGGGCAGGCATCCGGGAAGCCTGCGGTGGCCGGGGTCCCAGAGCTCGGAGGTGGGCGCCTCGCTTGGGCTGTCCCGCCTGGAGCCTACAGGGCTCCCACTCCGCCCCTCCCTCCCCAGGGCCCCAGGTGCTCCCTGCTCGACTGTCGTCAACTGTCGCTCCCCACGCGTGGCTGGGCCTCTGCTCTGTTGGGCCCTGGTGGGCATTGCTGGGTGGGTGAGGGGTGAGAGACCGTTGTTGGGCCCGAGTGGCTGAGGGTGCGTGTGCCCTAGGGCTGCTGGCCTCTGGCCGTGTCAGGACCCCCAGCACCCCTCTGGCCGTGTCAGGTCCCCCAGCACCCCTGTGGATGTGGTGGGTCCCCCATACCTCTCTGGATGTGGTGGGTCCCCATGCGCCCTGTGGCCGTGTCAGGTCCCCCTGCACCCCTGTGGCCGTGTCAGGACCCCCAGCACCCCTGTGGCCGTGTCAGGACCCCCTGCACCCCTGTGGCCGTGTCAGGACCCCCAGCACCCCTGTGGCCGTGTCAGGACCCCCAGCACCCCTGTGGATGTGGTGGGTCCCCCATACCTCTCTGGATGTGGTGGGTCCCCCTGCGACCTGTGGCCGTGTCAGGTCCCCCTGCACCCCTGTAGATGTGTCAGGGCCTCCCCACACCCCTGAGAATGTGGCTGGTCCCCCCTGCGCTGCGTGTGCGTCCGTCTGTGCTCACTGAGCTGTGGCTGGAGCAGCCGTGGCAGGGTGGGGAGACATGTGGGCCCCCGGGGGCTTCCTCGACTTCAAAGTGCGCTCAGATCTGCGCCGTCCTGGAGCCTGCCCACCAGAGCCGTGCTGGCCTCTTGTGGTTGATGATGAAGGCAAGACCGGCTGGGAGGAGAATCTGGAAAAACACAGGAAGCGCTGAGGGGGTCGCGGAGGTGGGCTGCGGCCCTGCCGGCCCCTCCCGCCGCAGCCCCGGGACTGGGGGCTCGGCCGCGCTCCTGAATCTGGGTTCCGTGGGAACCTGCCTTTCCCAGGAGGCGGCAGCGGGTCACTGCCGGGCGCCTGGAAGCGGGAGCCGCTGTTATAAATAACGTGGCGAGGGAGGCCGCGCCGCCCTGAGCCCGCTCCGCCGGCCGCGTGCCCCAGCCTTGGGTGAGCACGGAGGCTTGGAGGCTCCCGCTGCAGCTCCCCGCCGAGGCTCCGGCCGCCGCCGTGCGGTGCCTGGGGAGAGGGTGCAGCGCTCTTTCCGCGCCAGCTTTTCTGGGAGGCAGCCGGCGGCTCCCCTTCAACGCCATCTGTGGTGGGACCGGCCCCCGCTCCTTGCACACGGCCCCTTCTCTCCCTGGACGCCCCCCCTGCCCTGGGTGGGGGCTCTGGGCAGAGACCTGCTGCCCTCATGCATCCGAGCAGCCAAACTGGTGTCACCACGTGATGCTTGTTCTAGACGTGGTTCCCATGGCAGCCTCGGCCAGCCTGCCCTGGCCCACCGACAACGAGACTATGGTTGTGGGGCGCGGGGTGAGGGTCTTTATTTCTTTTTTTAAAAGATTTATTTATTTACTTTGAAAGTCAGAGTTACACAGAGAGAAGGAGAGGCAGAGAGAGAGAGGGGGGAGAGAGGTCTTCCTCTGCTGGCTCACTCCCCAATTGGCCGCAACGGCCGGAGCTGCGCCGATCCGAAGCCAGGAGCCAGGAGCTTCTTCCAGATCTCCCATGTGGGTGCAGGGGCCCAGGAACTTGGGCCATCTTCCACTGCTGTCCTAGGCCATAGCAGGGAGCTGGATTGGAAACGGGGCAGCCGGGTCTCGAACCGGCGCCCATATGGGATGCTGGTGCTGCAGGTGGTGGCTCTACCCGCTGCGCCACAGCGCTGGCCCTGAGGGTCATTGTTCTTGGAGGCTGTGTCCCCTGTGGTCCAGAGCTTGCTCTGCAGGCAGACCGACTCCGGGAAGCCAGCGGCCTCTGAGCCTCAGTGTGTGGCAGACTTGGCTGTGCCAACATTAGAGGTGTGCCAACTGACCCCAGACCTGCCCCCAGGGAAGCAGGCAACCCCGGGGCTTGCTGGGAAGGGGCTGGACTCTGGGTGCAGCATCAGGGAGAGGGACAGCCTGGGTGGGGCTGTAGGTGGGGCTGACCCAGAGGCGGGGCTGTCCTGGAGGAGGGGCTTTCCTGTAGGTGGGGCTGGCCCGGAGGCGGGGCTGACTTATAGGCGGGGCTGGCCTGGAGGAGGGGCTGGCCCAGAGGCGGGGCTGACTTGGAGGCGGGGCTGACCCGAGAAGGCTGAGCCAGCAGAGCCGCAGGTCGTCCAGACTGGTCGCGTGCAGCGTGGGTGTGGGGAGGAAACCTGGTCTTGGGGTCTTCCTGAGGGGGAGCAGGGTCCTGAGGCCACACTCTCCAATCTCGAGCTCTGCGGGGCTTCCCTGGGGTCGAGTGCGGCAGGATGTCTGTGGGAGCAGCTGGGAAGGGGGCTCCAGGGCTGCCAGCAGCACCCGCGGGCAGGACCGTGATGGCAGCAGAGCAAGGTGCTGCCCCTGGGGTCCACGGCGCCCCTGGCCCTGGCTGGACCCCACGGGTGGGGAGGCTGCAGTGTCCCTTGGGCCCTGGGCAGAGGCGAGCCTGTTAGGGGCGGGGATCTGGAGCCTGCTCCCTGGCGTGGGCCCTGCCCTGGGTGGGCTCAGCCGAGGGACACCGTCCTGCCTGGCCAGGGTCTCTTGCTGCCTGGGACTTGGGGTCTGAGTCTGTTTCCCGCCTACCAGGGAAGAGTGTCGGCCCTCTCGCTCCCTCCCTGCCCTGCTCCTGGGGCAGCTCAGCCCTGGGTGGGCGGCATGGCCCCAGGGGGGTCCCTCCTGTCTGCCTGCCATCGTGCACCCTGGAATGGTGGCCGAGGGACCATGGGCCGCCTCCGGGCACAGCCTCTCTTCAGGCCTGTGAAAGAGCAGGGCCAGCCTCCTCCCCAGCTGGGTGTGTGGGGGTCAGCAGAGGGCGAGGGTGCGGGCAGCGTGGCTGTCCAGGCAGTGTCCGAGCGAGGGGCAGGATGGGGGCCTGGTACACAGTCGGCGCTCCGTGCACGCTGGGTCCGAGGCACGGTTGGTGCCGGGTACAATGCTGGCGTGGAGGCAGCTGGGCCGGCCGCAGGCGGGGAGCACGGCACGGGTGCAGGGGCCGGGGCCGTGGGGGCTGCAGCCCCCTCTGATCTCTGTTTAAGGGACTTGCGTCCCCCTCACCCGTGGGGTCAGCCCCGCCTACCGTGCCCAAGCTGAGGGACACGTTGGGGGCGGCCGGTCTGCTCTGCCCGGATCCCAAGTTCTCCTTGCCGACAGCCCCGCCTGGGCTCCCCCGGGCCTCTCTGCACCCCCCCCTCGAGCCGAGTCCTGCCCACGGCGTTCCACCCGCCACGCCCGGCCCTCCTGGAGCAGCCCCTCCCACACCCCGGGTGCGCTGCCCTCCCCCTGCACAGCCCTGCCCCCACTGAACCACGAACAGTCTCCCCCGCCCCGAGCATGCACACCACGGATGCACACGTCTGTGCAAACACACATGTGCACACAGAAGCACAAGCGTGGGTATGATGCACGCTGACACATGTGCACTGTAAACACGCACAGTGCACATGTGTGCATTGGTACATGTGTGCAGGTGCACACACACGTCTGTATACAGTAACCCACGTCACACACAGCATGCGTGTGGACACACACCTGCGCACACACACATCCTCCCAGCCAGCCAGCCCTCTCCCCCGGTTCTCAGGCCCTCCCCTCCCAGGCAGGGCCACTCGGAACTCCTGGCCACTGAGCAGGAGCCCTGGGGACGCCCAGGGAGCGCTTGTCAGCGGTCAGGAAGGCATGGATGAGTGCGCATGAGCCTGGCAGATGGCACCCGCCGGGGTCACGGCCACGCCGGCCTGCTAGCGGAAGTGTGCACAGTAGGCCTGGGGCCCTGCAAGGTGGGAAGAGAGGCGGGGCCCCTCTGTGGGGCTGGGCGGGGCCTGCTCACTGGCGCCCTCTGGAAGCGGCTCAGTGGGGCTTCAGGTCAGCCAGAGGCCCTGGGATGGGTATCTCCACCAGGGACCCCCATCCGGTGCCCTCCCTCGGCTGCCCCCAGAAGGCAGCGCGGGGCCCTGGTGTCCCATGGCCTGGGGGGGCTGGGAGCCTGGAGCACACAGCATCTCGATGACTGTGACCTCGGCCACGTGGCCTGGAGCAGCACCTGCTCCCCCTGGGCACCCGTCTTCCACAGGCCCCTCGCCCGCGCGGCCTGCAGCTTGGGTCCGTGGCATCTCCTGTCAGGCCCCTGGGGTGCAGGGCCCAGCATGTTTTCCCAGGGGCGCTGGGGGCTGACCCCGCCCTGGGGTCCTGGCTGGTGGGCTCCGGCCACGGGGATGGCCCAGGGTCACGTGGCCTTGACCCAGCTCACGGGCTCCTTGTCCTCAGGACTTGCATGGAAATGTCACTCGTGCCTGTGCCAGGGACTTCTGGGGGCCCAGGGAGAGTGGCTGCAGCTCAGTGGCTCCTGAGGGCGGGGGGTGTCTGTTAGCGTCACCCTCGCCCGCCCGGGTGTCCCCACCCCCTGCTCAGCACCGGCTCTGCGTGGCCCAGCATCTGGGGGTGCTAGGGCGGGGGTCGGCCCTGCCTACCCCTGTGTCCCGGGCTACCGCCCACCCGTGTGGGGGTGCCAAGCGCCCGTTCTGCGCGCCGCCTTGCGTTCCGGCTGGGGACGGGCCGTCTGAACGACAGATGCTGTGGGAATGAAGCACACGCCTTCTAAATTTGGCTGGTCGAGAGCTGCACATTTGCCCAATCAGACCAATCGATCTGGTGTGGGTGTGCGCCTGTGCGGGCCGCGCTGTGCCCTCCCTGCCCCCCCCCCCCGCCCCCAGCGGCTCTCCGTGGGGAGGTCTTTGGGTCACCTGTCCTGCCCAGAGCCAGGCACAGCTGCCAGCAGGGACGTGTCTCAGGGTGCGGGGGGCGGCCCGTGTGGGTCACTGGAAGCTGGGCCCGGCTGCTGTGCCTGGGGGTGTGGTGGGCACTCAGCTCCCAGTCTGCAGGGGCCTCACGGTTCCTGTCCTGTGACACTGCAGGGGACAAGGCAGGAACCTTCCCAGGAGGGCTTCCTGGAAGAGGTGCCTTGGTGCCAACCTAGGAACCCCGGTGGGTGGGGGAGAGGACACAGGGGATGGGAAGAGCCAAGCCTAGTGGGTTTCTGTGAGGGGCGGGGTCTAGCTGTGGGGTCCTCAGGTAACCAGTGTCTTAGCGGCATGGCGCAGGGTGTGGAGCTGGCCTGGAGGCCCAGTGTGGCTGAGGGCAAGGCCCAGGCAGTGGCAATGGGGGGACGGGGGAGACGGCCGGCTGGGGGGCTGCCAGGTCAGGTGGCAGGTCAGGTACCAGGTCAGGTGGTGGCTGGGGACGCAGGCTAATCACCCTGGCTGCTGGAGCCACCTGCAGCAGCACCTGGCTGTGTGGGCACATGGCACATGGCACAGGGCACAGGGCACACGGTCCAGGGCACGTGGCACAGGGCACACAGCCCATGGCACAGGGCCCAGGGCACAGGGCATATGGCACAGGGCTCAGGGCACACGGCATATGGCACAGGGCCCAGGGCACAGGGCATATGGCACAGGGCTCAGGGCACACGGCACATGGCACAGGGCTCAGGGCACAGAGCACACGGCACAGGGCACACGGTCCAGGGCACGTGGCACATGGCACACAGCCCATGGCACAGGGCCCAGGGCACAGGGCATATGGCACAGGGCTCAAGGCACACGGCACAGGGCACACGGTCCAGGGCATGTGGCACACGGCACAGGGCTCAGGGCACGTGGCCCATGGCACATGGCACACGGCACACGGCACACGGCCACCTGTCCCACATTCCAGGGATTCTTGGAACCTTGGCTGGAGCAGAGATTCCCCTCATTTCGCTCAAGGTTTTCAATTTGCATTTTGGCCCTGGCTCCCTGCAGAAGCCAGTCCAGGTTCCATCCCGCTGCCCGTGGCTGCGACTCTGCCCGCGCTCTGGCTGCGTGCCGCGTCCCCTGGGGCTTCTCCACAGCGGCCCCACGTGGCTGTGCCCGGGACCAGACTCTGCCCCCATCGGAAGAGACCCCTCACCCCCGCCCCGGCCGAGATCCGCTAAGGGGCTGCTCAGGGCTGTCACTCTGAGCAAAGTCCCTGGAGGGCCTGGGGACGGGTGGGCAGAGTGCGGGGTGCACCCCCGGCCAGGCAGGGGCCGCAGGACATCCAGCGGCTCCCACACAGGGGTCCCATCCCGGCCTGTGCAGGCAGTCCTGGGAGGGTCTGGGGGTGCCGGGGGCGGGGCTGCCGTCACTCATCACAGCTCACCAGGCGGTTCCCCCTCTGTCCAGGGCACGCGTGTCCACTCCTTCCCCGTGGGGCCCTGGCCTGGGCAGTGGGCCCCTGGCAGCTGGGGCACCGGCTCTCAGGAGCTGCCTGCATTTCCCCCTGGGGGTGCGGCTCTGACGGAATCACTGCAGAGTCAAGGCAGAGGTGTGAATGCTTGACTCACAGCCACGGCGCGGGGAGGGGGGGGGGCAGGTGGCGTGCGGGGAGCAGCTGGGATTCACCTAGAAAGCACAAAGTCTCCCTCAGGGTGGCCTGGGGGGCAGCGATCGGCGGTCTGTACCCGGGCAGAGGCTCCCGGAGCAGAGGCTGAGGCTGCTGGCGGGGCGCCGGGACCCGAGCCGGGACCCGAGCCAGGCTCTGGTGTCGCCTCTGCAGCCACCAGGCCAGGGCCGGAGGGTGGCCAGGGTCCGGCCGGAGGCAGCGTTGCTCATGGAGGACGCTCACTGGTGAGCCCCACCCCGACCCGGGCCAGGTGCACCCTTCCCTGCCAGGTGCACCCTTCCCTGTCTGGGGGGGGGGGGGGTGCATGGCAGGAACCTGAAGCAGCTCAGACCATGCCACGCAGAGCCTGGGACCCTCACTGGGCAGAGACAGCCGCCGAGGGCTCCCCTACCGGGCAGGGCTCAGGCAGGGCTCGGGCTGGCCTCAGTGAAGGCAGCTGTGGAAGCCACGCAGGGGGCGGGTGAGGAGGGGCCGTCTGCACGGGAACGGGGTAGGTGAGGAGGGCTGGCTGCAGAGGCTGCCTCCCATGTGGCCAGGGCCGCCTGGGG
This sequence comes from Sylvilagus bachmani, assembly GCA_015711505.1. NCBI lineage: Eukaryota > Metazoa > Chordata > Mammalia > Lagomorpha > Leporidae > Sylvilagus > Sylvilagus bachmani. Next base: position 788,162 of record CM027388.1, read on the forward strand.
GCCGAGGCCTCTCCAGATGCTCTGTCTTCACCCAAACCCTTCCCTGCTTGGAGGGGCTGGGAGCTGGGGCGCAGGCTCTGGCAGGGAGGTCCCAGGAAGGCACCCCAGGGAGTGGCGCTTGGCTGTGGCTGCGGTGGGGCCCCCAGGATCGGCAGTGGCCAGCGCCTGCATTGCCCGGCGCCCATTCTGGCTCTCTCCAGGCCTGGGGGACCTGTTTCCAAGACAGCAGCACCAGGCGCCCCTCCCCCAGGCCAGAGGCTGCCCCCTGAAGTGCGCTGAGCAGAGGGGCGCTGGGGGAGACCGCACGGTCGCCCCGCCCCCACCGCCTGCAGATCCCACCCCTGGCGTCTCAGCTGGGGAAGGGGTGGCCTGGGTCCCCCTCTCAGGCGCCGCGTGTCGGGGCTGGGCGCGCAGAGGACTGGGAGCCGGAGGCCGCGGGTGCCTCTGCGGAAAAAGTACTTTGGCTGCGGCGGCGCGGGGCGGGCGGCCGGCCCCGCTGCGCGCCCCGCGCCGCCGCTCCGCGCCCGCCCGGAGCCCGCGCCCCCGGCCCCTCCCGCGCGGGGCGGGCAGGGGTGTGGTGCGGGCGCACGAGTGACAGCGCGCTCCTCGCACGGCGCCCCGCGGGCGCAGAGTCCCCGCGCCCGAACCGCCGCGCGCAGCCCGCCCGAGCCGCGAGGCCGGGGGAGCCGAGTCCGCGCCCGGCCGCCGCCGCCGCCGCCGCGGAGACAATGGACGCGGGAGCCGCCCCGCAGCAGCACAGTAGGTGCCGCTCCGGTTGCTGCGCCGCGCGGGGCCGCGGCTGCTGGACGCGCGGGGGCGCCGCAGTCCCCGGCGCGGGTCGGGCCGCGGGAGGGGGCTCGCCGCGGGCGGCCGGGCTGCCTCTAGGGTCCAGCCCTGGAGGGGCGGCCGGGTCCTGGTGGGCTTGGGCAGGGGGGCGGCGGGGCGGGGGCGGGGACGGGGGCGGGATTGCGCCGCGGACAGGTGGATGGGTCCCGTGCTGTCCTCGCGGCTGCAGGTGCGGGGTGAGGGATCTGGGACCAGCCCCTGCGAACTTCCCTGGCCGGGACCCAGCGCGAGCGGCCCCTGGCTCTGCAGCGCAGGGGCGCGGGCACGTGGGGCTGCAGAGGTTCCTGGCAGCCGCATGCCGCACCTCTTTCTGGCCAGCCCCGCCCAGCCCCGGCAGGTGAGGTGCAGGGGGCGCTGTCGGGACAGCCCAGCCCAGGCTGTCTGTGGGACGGTGGGGGGAGGTTGGGGTGTCCCTTGCTAAATGTGCTTTTGGGGCTCTGCACCTGCTGCCTCCTTTGAGGAAGTGGGCACCCCTGGAGTCGGCAAATGCCAGGCAAATGGGGGCTCCCTGGGGCCCTTGAGGCAGGTGGGGGTGGCCACGGCTCCCCCCCCCAAGTGGGCTTTCCTTTCCCTGGCTCTCCCCACCCTTCACCACCAGAACATTCTTGGCTCGTGGCCGCCCCCCCCCACCCCCCCGCGCGCCCTCGTCTCCCGAGCTCAGCCGCCCTGGGCCACAGCGCCCCCTGTGTCCTTGGGAGCCCTCTGGGGTGCTGCCGGGGCCGGCTGAGCTCAGAGGCCTGAAGACTGCAGGCACCCTGGATTAGGGGCCAGCCCTAGGTCACCATCGTACCCCTGCCTGGCTGGCAGCCTGCCCCATGTCCCCTGTGGGGCCATGAAAGAATTGGTGCTGCCGTCACACACCCGTCCTGGGACCACGGGACATTCGGAAGAGAGGAGGGAGGCAGGTCCTGGCAGGCGGTGGGTGTCTGCCTGTCCCGGAAGCCCCCAGCCCTGCCCTCTGCGGTGGGACAGCTGCCCCTTCCTCGTCCCAGCTTGGAACATGGTGTTGCTATGGTCTCACCCCACGGGGTGAGGCCGAGCTGGCCTGGGCCCTGGCTGGGGACTTGCTGGGGGCACCTGCCGGGCAGTACATGGACCCGAGGCTTCCCCAGGGGGCTGTCTGCTGGCCTGGACACCTCAGTCCCTGGCGCACAGGGTGCCCAGGGCTGGGGTCAGGCCGGTCTCCCAGCCACCCGTTGAGCTTGTGGTTGAGGACAGTAAGGAGGGGGAGAGCGGCAGAGGCGTCCAGAGAGAGGGGGCAGGTGGGCAGTGGCCTCTCCCGTGGGGGACGCTGGAGCTTGGGCCAGGTCTTAGGGCCCCGGGCCCCCCTGCAGGTCTCGGTACCTCCTTGCACGGGGGCCGGGGGCTTGGGGTGGGAACACCCCTGCAGACCCCCCGGCTCTGACACAGAGAGTTCGGGTTACATAATCCAGCCCCGCGCTTGGGCTGCCGTGAGCGGCAGCAGCCGGGGTTGACAATACGAGTTGTAATTGGATTTTAATTTTTAATGTCTGCACTAGATGAAGAGCTATGGGCCGATTTGTATATATTCTGTTACTCTGCGCCTAACAGGGCTACTTCATTAGCTGCTAACGGCCGCCCCGCCCTGCCGCCTGCTCCCCGAAGGGAGGGGGCCCGGCCAGGGTGAGAGCCGGGGCCCCACGAGCTGCCTGCCGCCTGCTCCCCTGGATGCACGCCTATGGGTGGGCCACGGCTGGGCCTCCAGGCGGGCGGAGGACCAGCCCCCCGGGTCTCCGCCCACTACCCACCCAGCCTTCTCATCACCTGTCTTGGCGTCCACTGCACCCCCAGGCTGTGTGCTGGGGGAGGGGGTACTTATCAGAGGGACCCAGGCATCAGCTTGTCCCCAGCGGCCGGCTTTTGGGCCACCTCTGGCCTGGCTGGACCTCTTGACTCCCGAGCCACTGGCCACAGGTGGCTCTGGTCTAGTGGGCTCCACCGCCGCTGGCCGACCCCACAGTCTGGGCTGGAGGCAGGAGCTGGGACTCCGGGCACCAGGGGTGGGTCTGCCCCTGGGGGTCCTCGGCCCCCAGAGAGCCCCTGGACCCGGGCAGGGCCCGGAGCTGTGTGCCCGGGGGGAGGGGTCCCTCCGTCCACCGCGGCCAGAGGGGTCCCAGGAGGGGAGGTGGCCGCGTCTCCCAGCGCCCTCCGGATTGCTCAGGTCTGTTGTGTAACGGCAGAGGGAGGCAGGGTTTCGGAGCCATCTCCGGTGGCAGCGGCAGCCAGCGGGACGCAGCCTTTGTCCTCTGCCGGCCCAGCACAAAGGAGGAGGCCGCCCCCGCCGCCCGGCCCGTCCAGCCCGCGCTTCTCCTCCGGGTGCTCCCCGGGGCCCAGGCTGAGTCTGGCTTGGGGCTCCTCCACCTCCAGCGTGTCTATGCATGTGTGTGCCCGTCCATCCGCTCCTCTGAGCAGCACCGTGGCCTGGGTGGGGTGCAGGCCCCCGACACCCCTCCCCCAGCCTCTCTCCCTTTGGCTTTCCCGCCTCCTCCGGTGCTCCCAGAAGTCTTCAGGGTGCTGATCGGGGTCTCCGCCCCCGCAGATCTGAGCAGGCTCTCCACACCTGTTCTCTGAGCTCCTGCTGCGCGCGACCCCCGTGGGCGGGATGCTCCAGGGGAGGCAGGCTTGGTGGCGAACACGGAGACCTCGGGCGGCCACCCCCTGTGGGCAGTCTGTGTGTGGAGGCCCCGAAGTGCTCAGTGCACCTGCACCCGTGGGGTCGTCACTGCCATCCTCCCTGCTGGACCCTGGGAGAGTGAGGGCCCCGTGTGCCTGCACACACACAGCTGTGCAACACACACACACCTGCCCACACGTGCCTGCACACACAGGTGTGCAACACACACACACCTGCCCACACGTGCCTGCACACACAGGTGTGCAACACACACACACCTGCCCATACGTGCCTGCACACACATAGCTGTGCAACACACACACCTGCCACACGTGCCTGCACACACATAGCTGTGCAACACACACACACCTGCCCACACGTGCCTGCACACACACAGCTGTGCAACACACACACCTGCCCACACGTGCCTGCACACACACAGGTGTGCAATACACACACACCTGCCCACACGTGCCTGCACACACACAGGCACGCAATACATACACACACACCTGCCCACACGTGCCTGCACACACACAGGTGTGCAATACACACACACCTGCCCACACGTGCCTGCACACACACAGGTGTGCACGTGTACACCTACACACAGTGCACAATGTGCACATACAAGCACATGGGTACACATGTACACATCTGCACACGTAAGCACACGTGTACACACCTGCACGTATCCTTTGGGTCCCATCCGCCCTTAGACTCCAGTGTGCTGGGGGGCCTTGGCTGCTGGGGCTGTGCGGAGTCGGGCGACGCAGGCGTGGGGGACGCAGGCGTGGGGGACAGGCTCTACTGGGGCCGCGCTGGGGCCGCACTGGGGCTGCGCTGGGGCCGCACTGGGGCCGCGCTGGGGCTGGCGGCTGACTTGGGCTTGATGCAGGGCCCTTGGCTTTGACAGACACGACCATGGAGAGCCCTCCGCCCCCAGCTCCACCCCTGCTGCCCTGAGCCTCGCCTCTCTCTGACCTTGGGGGGGCGTCGCTGACACACCTGGCCCTCCAGGGGCCCCCCTCCAGGGCCCCCATCAGGACCCCCTCGCTGCCAGCCGCCTTCCCACTCCGTGGCCTCCGGTTGCCCCGGGCAGGGGTCTGTGGGAGCCATCGGCACGAGTTTGCCGGGCGGCTCTGGGTGTCTGTGCTCTGCTGGAGCCCCCAGAGGGCGTGGTGTGGCAGGCGCCTTTGCTGGGGGGCTGCCCTGGCTGGGGCTGGTCCGGGTGCCCCAGTTTCTCCAAGCTCAGCCCCGACTCCCCGCCATTTCTCAGGGATTGGGAGGGCGATGCATCCCACATCTCAGCAGCTCTGCTGGGCCCCCTGAGGGGTGTCGGGGAGTCCGCGGCACCTGTCCACCAGGTCCGCTCCCCGAGGTTTGGCCAGGCCGGCCTCCCCTGTGGCTGATGTCAGGAGCGCCCCTTGGTGCCGGGCCGGCCTCTGAGTGCCCGGCTGACCCTCCGCAAGGCACCCCCCTTGCCCGAGAGCCCCTCCTGCTCCCTGGGCCTCCTGACCAAGTCTCCGGGACGCTCTGGCCGCTGTCGGCAGAGCCCGCTGGCCGGCTGCACCTGTGCCGCCTCTGCCCGGCCCCGGCCGCCCCGCCCACCCCACTCCTGGCTCTGGGTTCTGGGGCCCCGGTGCCCCGTCTGTGAAAAGCACTGTGGAAGCTCGTGGAGCAAACGTGCCACTCTGGAGAAGTAAGGAACACTCCGGAAGCCGCTTGCCCGGCGGCTGGGGGGGGGGGGTGTCGCTTCCGCCCCCCGGCAGCAGGACTCAGTGCAGCTGAGCCCTGCCCAGGCCGGGGGCTGTGGATGGGGAGGAGGGTTGGCGTCCACAGCGCCTCTGTGCCGTCTCACGCTGCCTGGAGGGGCCCGGGCTGGAGCTGTGTGCGCCCGTGGTTCTGGGTGGTGGCGTCCCGGGGGTGTGGCCTGCAGCAAATGTGTCCCAGTAGGAGGGCCTCAAGGTCAAATATGGCAGCTCCAGGGGGTCGATGCCCAGGATCCCCGGTCCTGGGGGAAGGCCCCGCCCTCGCCTCCAACCCAGACGCAGGAGCTGGCTGAGCGAGCCTGGGCGCGGCCACCACACAGCTTGGCGCCACCCTGTGGGCTCGGCCCTGTGACCCTGGGGAGGCCTTTGGACCAGCGTGACGGGGACCGGGCAGTCGGCTGTGTGTGTGTGTGTGTTGGGGGGACTGGGCCCCTAAGTGCCACCAGGCCTGGACCGTGGCTGCCCCGCCCACGTGGATCCAGGCCCAGATGTGCGCTCTCTCCTGGCTCGGAACAAGCACCCGAGCCGTCCCACAGGCCGGCCCTGTGGGGTGCGGGGGGAGGGGCTGCCAGTGCCGCGCCTGCTCCCCCACCCTGGAACCCCCCCCAGGCTGCCGGAGGAGCATGGGGGCCCTCAGGGAGCCGACCGGAGGTTCCCAAGGCGGCCAGGCCTGGGCCCCTCCGCCCCTCCGCTCAGCTCCGCGGAAGTGTAGTCACGGCTCAAAGGCAGCCGCTGCTGTCCTGGGGAGAAGCCCTCGGCAGGGACCCGGAGCCTTGATCTGCCCCCTCCTGGCCGGCCCAGGGCACCCGCCCCTGCCCCCACCCCGCCCCCGTCTCTGGGAGCAGCAGGAGTCGGGGCTGGGCCCGCCCCTCCTTTGAGGCTCCTGGGGAGCCCCGAGCGACTGGCAGATGTGCCCACGAGGATCCTGGGTAATTCACGGGCACCAGGGCCGCTTGCCTGGGGCTCCGGAATCAGGACTGGCCACAGCTTCCCTCCCTGGGGACCCGGTGCTGCCCGAGGCCTGCGCATGGTCAGTCTCGGCCCTGGGAGGCCCCGTGGCTGCCTCGCCCGGCCGGTGTGCTCAGCTGCTCTCTCGGTTCTCGTATGCAGCAGGTGCACGGACCAAGTGGCCCCTTTGCCCACCTGGAGCTCAGCTGAGTTTTCCTTGGGGCGCTGTCGAGACACCAGGTGGGTTCAGGAGGGGAACCTGGAGGACAGCCTGGAGGAGGTGACTCCTGTTGGCAACGCAGGCAGCAGTCTGGGTTCTGGTGGGGGCGTCCCCTCAGTGTTCTAGAACTGTCTCCTCCCCACCACCTGCACCCCAGCCTGGGCCACCCTGTCCCCTTCCCCCTGCCAAGACCATGTCCTCTCATGGACCTCTGTCTTCCTGTGGGACGGGGGCAGCTCCCCACACACAGAGCAGGGGTCACCCCCACTGCCAAGGCATGACTGGGGGGCCTCGCACCGCTGGCTCTCCTCCCCGGAAGCCCCTTGGTGGCTGCTGGTTCTGTTACGGCCCCATTTTGGAGATGGGCATGTTGAGGCTGGGGAGGAGTGGCCTGCCAGGCCCAGGTCCAGCAGGCATCGGGGGAGGTGCCGCGGTCCCTGGAGGCTTGCGTGGAGCATCTGAGTGCGTCCCCTTGGAGCACCGGCCGCTTGTCGCGGGGCTGCGGGGCTGGGCCTGCTGACCGTGGCTCATGAGCTGTCCCGGCCTCCTGGGCAGTGAACTCACGGGCACGTGGCCTGGTCAGAGCTACCCCCGGCAGGGGCAGGGCCCCCTCCCTGTCCAGCCTCTGTGTCCACCCCCAGGGGCACACGCTGCCCGGCAGTCCAGGCCCCCTCTCCCCGCCCTGGTAGTCGGCGCGTCCTGGCTCGGCAGGTGTGGGGCGGACGGCGGCCCCGGCACAGGGCAGGGCCCCTGGGAAAGCCCCTCTGGTGTGGCTGGGGGGCAGCCCCTCCCCCAGGCCGCGCTCCGGCCCAGCCCCCGCCGTGGAGCACGCGTGCGTGCGTGCCTGCGAGGGTATTTTTACCGTCACTTGCAGCTGTGTTTGCGTTGGTCTCGTTCTCCGAGCGCAGCGCATTGTGGGGTTATTTTGGGCTTGGCATTATTGGGGATTGTTGTGCTCTGTGTTTGCAGGGAGTGGGGGGATCGTCAGTGGGGGCGGGGGCTGGATGTCGGGGGGTGGTGTGAGGCCCACCCTCGGGGCCCCGGCCGCTGGGACCAGGGCCCTGTGGGGGGCCCGCCGCGCCCCCCCCGCCCCGGGAGCGCTGACCCCGCTCGCTGTCTCCCACCCCTGCGTCACCTCAGCTAGACCTCAGGTGCCCCCTGTGCTCCGCCGAGCCTTAAAAAGCCGAAGGCGGGGACTCAGCTGTCACCTGCTGCCCCCGCTCCTGGGACACGTGAGGCCACGGCGCTTGTCCTGGACGGCCAGGGCCAGGCTGGGCGTGAAGGGAGGGGGTGGGCTGCAGACCCTGGGCTCCTCCCCACCTTGGGCCCCACTGCTCTCCTGGGCCTCAGTCTCCACTGAAACCCAGGGCCTGGGCCTTCCTGGGACCCTGGGACGTCCACAGTCTCCTCAGAGGCCTGACCCCAGCATGGACAGCCCCTCTCCCGCCCTGCCAAGGTCCAGGGTCCAGGAAAGAGCCACGAGGGGACTGGGGTTGCCATGGCTCAGCTCTTGGCCCCTCCCCACTGTCCCCTCCTTTCTGTGCCCTGCCCTGCCCTAGAGGTCACCTCACACCGGCCAGCCCTTGTCCAGGGCGCCCTGGGGTTTGGGGAGCCCAGGCCTCTCAGGGTGGGCCCAGATGTGAGCGCCACTCTGCAGAACCAGCTGGGCTGGCGGATGTCACAGACATGAGATGGCGCCTGGGACCCCTCCTCGGCTCCCCTGTCTGGCATGGGGTGGGAGGGGTGAGGGCTGGGGGCTGGGGGACGAAGGTGGGAGTTTCCTGCCGGCAGCTTCTCTCGGGGCTCCCGAGCCACTGGCTCACTGGCCTGTCCTGCCCTGAGGGGCACTGAGGGGCCCGTGGGCAGTCAGGGAGGACTCCCTGAAGGAGGCGGCATCCTCAGAGCGGAAGGCTGGGTGGCTCAGTGAGCTCCTGAGACACACCCTTCCTCTGCTCTGAAGGGAGATCAGCTGAAGCGCGAGACCCTGGATGGCTGCAGGTGCACGTGGGGCTGGGAGAGGTCAAGGGTGTGCGTGTGAGGGGCTCGGCTCAGTCGCCTGGGGCAGGGGACGTGACCGTCACCGCCCAGGCTGGTCCTGACGGCAAGGGGGTCAGGGGCTGGGGGGCAGGGGCCGGGAGGCCGGAGCAGGAGCTGGGGAGGCAGAGCACGAGGCGCCCCCACCCCGGGGCCTGCCCTGCCCAGACCGGGGCTTCCTGCATTGGAGGGAGGGGTAGGTGGCAGTCCCAAGAGAGCAGTGACCCCCACCCTCCCAACCACCCCCGCCCCTCCCTGCTCCCTGGGACTGGGCAGGGGGCGGGGCCTCATGTCCCCTCTTCCGGGCGTGGCAGGCCACCCCTGCAGACCCCACGGCTCAGGAGGCCGCGGAGCCAGTGCCACACGGCCTCTGGGAATTCTGCAGCCGGACCTCGGGGAACGTGGTGGGGTGGGCGGTGCAGCAGGGCCCCTGCCTGCCTTGGGTCTGGGTCTGCGAGTGCTTGGCGGGAGCCCCGGCCACTCCCCACAGGGAGGCTTCCAGGCCTCGATCCCCACGCCCAATGCCACGCCGTTCGAAGGCGGCCACATTGCGGCCGTCCTGGGGCGTGGACTGAGGCTGGCGGTTGCCAGGGCCCCGCTGGGAGTCTCAGGTGCAGCATCACCCCGCCCAGGGCTCCGGGGGCTGTGGGGCTTGCGGAACCTGTGAGCTCCGGCCGTGAGCTGTGCCCGGTGCGCCCTGCCTGGAGCCCCGTGACAAAGTCTGCCGTGGGCACACGGCGCTCTGGGGCTCGCTTCTCTGGTTTCGTGGCTGCAGATGCAAAGTGAGACCGGCAGGCTTCAAACTCTGCCGGCCAGCCCCGAGCGTGGTTACCCACGGGCACCGAGGGCCGTGGTGGAGTCTTAGGAGCCAGTTTTGCCGAGGGAGGGCTGGGACGGGGTCCTGGCAGGGAGGGGCAGGCAGGTGCTGGGCAGGGGTCTGTGCGTAGCCTCTTGCCTCCTCTTCTCGGGCCTGCTCCCACCCTGAGCCCCGTCCCGGGCCCCTTCTGGCTCTGAGCCTGATCCAGGGAGGGGACGCCCAGCTGTGCTCCCCCCACGGCCACCGCCGGAGCTCCCTCCCGCGGGAAACTCTCCGGAGTGGGTCTGCCTCTGGGTCCTCGGGGCTCGGTTCCAGCCCAGTTCATGCCCGGCCTGCCGCGGGCGCTGGATTAGGCCTGGCTGACAGTGGAGGAGGGTGGCGCCATCCTGGTCCCAGGAGGTGGCCTGTGGGGACCCTGGTCCTGTTCACGGAGCCTGACGTTCCGTGCAGGCGGCCGAGGGGACTGGGTGCGGGCAGGCGTGCAGATTGGGGTGGGCTGTGGCCCCCTGGCGGGGGTGAGGAGGCAGGGGCACCGTCCTGAGGGGCTAGGGGGTCCCAGAGCACCTGTGGCTGACGGTGCTGACCAGGGCTCCCTGTGCCTCCCCCAGGGCAGGACCCTCCCCACCTGCAGGGCTGGGCGTGGGGGGCCCACTTCTGTCCTCTCCACCATTCCTCCAGTCCTGGGGGCAGGGGCTGGGGCCTGGGGAGTGGTCCCAGTATCCTGAGTGGCAGAGACGAGGGGGTGGGCAGCTAGCTCCCCGTGGGCCCTGGCTGGGTGTGCATTCTGGGAGGGGGCTGCTGTGGGGCTGCGGCTGTGGCTCGGTGCCAGGCTGGCGAGGCTGCACTGCTGCAGCACGGGGGTGTGGAATCTGGGTCAGGCCATGCGGGAGGCAGGGCCAGCAGCGAGGGCAGAGCCTGCTTCCCCGGGGCTCCGGTTTGGCTGCGGCAGCCGGGAGTGGGGGTGGGGGTGGGGGCTGGACCCTCCCAGCGGCGCTGAGGCAGGGCAGGCGTCGTGCTGTGGACGCCGTGGTTTGCCCTGGGCACCCGAGGACATCCCATGGTGATTCGGGCCAGAGCCTTCCGGAAGCTCCCTCCAGCCGCCCCCGGCCCGCCCCCCGCCAGCCTGTCTCCCTCCCTGCTTCTCTGTGCTTCCTCACCAACCCGTCCCCCGGCCTCTGGCCCCTCCGCCCCCAGGGCCGGGTCCCCCTGCCGCCCTGCAGCCTAGGCACTGTGGAAGCCACTGCCTCTGGCCACGCCCGGCTCCGGGCCTGCTCTGCCCTCTGGTCCCCCCGGGGATGCCGTCCGCACAGCACCCTTGTGCTGGGGCCTTGTGGGCCACCCTCCAGTCTGGAGCCTTGGGACCCTCTTTCTTGGCTCCGCCTCTCCGATGCCCCCTCTCCGAGCTCCCTCTGCTCTGGCCATGCCTTGGGAACGGCACCTCCCTGGGACCCTCCTCCACCCTGCTCCCACTCCTCCCATGGCCACAGCCCATCCTTCTCAGCCAGGCCTCTGCCCCTGTCACCTTTAACCCCAGAACTGAGGCCCTGAGGGTGCCCCCGAGGCCAGTGTCCCCTCCACCCCGCCATGCCCCCAGGAGCCCCCGGGGCAGGAAGCTGCTGGGGCGGTCGCTGTCGGAGCTCTGACTCCAGGTGTCGAGTGGCACGGGCTGGCTCCCGCGTTGCGTAATTGATGAGCCGCTCGGGCCGGGAGAGGCGGCCTCTGCCTCCCAGCACGTGGTAGGCACGTGGGAGGCGGGCACGGTGCTCCGAGCCGGGCCAGCCTGGGGGACCAGCCGGCCCTGCACGTGCCTCTGCTTCGCCTCCCAGCAAAAGGCTGGACTCTGGAGTGCAGGGGCGATCTCAGGAGTGGAGCCGGGGGTCCTGGCCGTGCCCTGGGTGCCTGGTGCTGGTCCCGGCCGGCGGCAGAGCCCCTGCCTGCGGGTCGCCGAGAAGCGTCTCCTTGGAGACGTATGTAGGACAGCAGCAGCCGCGATCTGCCCACGAGGGCGTGGCTGGCTCTGCTCCACTGCAGGGGGCGGCTCCTGGGGGCCCTGGATGTGGCCGCGGCCCCTCTCTGGGAGAGACGGTGAAGATGCTGAGAGCCCGGCGGGCTGCACCGGGCTGTGGGCCCCTGGGCACCTCTTGGCAAGTGCACTGGGAGTGAGCCAGGGACCTCAGAGTCAGCGTGGCTCCCGTCTGCGGCCCTGGGTGTCAGTGACCCTGGGAGGGGCTGCTGCCCCGTGCAGAGCCCAGGCCTGCAGGGCACAAGAGCACAGACGCTGCCGGAAACTGGGGCTCAGGGGGGCTGAGCCGTGCCCTCCTGCAGACCCCGGCTGATCCTCATGGCTGTCCCAGCCCCATCTCAGGGCGCAGCCCCCTGCAGCCTCTCTCCCGCGATGCCAGGGGATGCTGGAGCAGGCCTGGACCGGCCCCGGGAGGAGGGGCGCCCTCAGGTCTGCAAGGCCCCGGTGGGGGGCGGGCTGGGCGTTGGAAGGCGGCAGGGAGGAGGGAGCTCGGCCCGTAGAAGGGCAGCGCTGGGCTCAGGGACTGGAGGCTGGTCACCTCGTCCGGGGAGGAGAGGGACTGGCCCGCCACAGGCTCCCCTCCCGCCCTGGGGGTGCAATTCTGCGCCAGCGCCTGGAGCGCGGGCAGGAGACCAGAATCTTAAGCAAGGCAGTGTGTGACGCCGGCGGCTCTTAATCACCGCCGGTAACACAGCCGGGTTCGGAAACCAGCTCACGGCAGCGTGCCAGGGTGGGGCGGCCACGCGGATGGATTATTTATTAGGACCTGAACTTGGGTTTCACCCGACTCCTCCCATGGGGAGGCCTGGGGGCCTTGGGTCTACTCCAGGGAGACGTGGCCGGGCGGCAGCCTGGGCCCCTCCTGGGGGACCCTGTGGCCGCCCCTCCCCCACTCCACCCCGGGTGTGTGCCTGTCTCCCCTCCTGTCTGAGGCTGGCGCTGCTGGGAGCCCCCGTTGCTCGGCATGCATGGCTCGGGCATGGCCTCTGGCTGCCCTGGGCATTTGCACGGTGGTGCTGTTGCTGTCCCTTTCAGTGGTCTGCAGACCCCCCTCCCCAGCTCAGCAGGGACCCTCACTCGGGTTCCCAGAGCCCAGGGCTCCAGGAGAGGCGGTGGGAGGAGGACGCTGGCCCTTTAAGGGTGCCAGGCAGCCGGGCCCAGGGGCTCTCCTCGGGCAGGGCTCAGTGGTGGCAGCTGGCAGTGCCCCCCCCACACCTGAGAACCGCGCCTGGCAGCAGGCATCACACCTGGAGGTGGCGGTGGCTCAGAGCCCAGAGGCCGCCCCCTGCCTCCTGCCCTGGCTCCAGGGTCCCCACCGAACCCCCCTCTGGGAGCCTAGGGTCAGGTCCCTCTAGGTGGGGCCGCCGCGGCCGCGGCAGCTGTCAGCTCAGCTCATGGCTGGAGGTCGTGGTGATGCGGGAGGTGGTATCTCCCACAGGTTAGCACAGACCAGGTCCTGCCCCATGCCTGGAGGGACCCTGCAGGCTCCCCGGCAGTGCCCGCCACCCCCAGACCCCACAGCTGCAGTCAGGTGGCAAAGCTCTGTGGGGGGCGCCCGGGGAGGCGGGGAGGGACGGGTGCTTCATCCGCCAAGGCAGCACCCCCAGACCAGCATAGCTGAGTGACGCTCCCTCGGTCACCCCAAGGGGCTCTGGGAGGGGGCGTGGCTTGTCTGGCCCCCACCCCACGGGACCTGGGTGTGTGAGGATCAGAGAGCCCTTGAGGCTGTCGGGCAACCCCAGCCTGGAGGGACGGGCACGCAGCGTGGTGTCTGGAGTCGCTGTGGGAGGCCTGAGTGACCGGTGCCACCTTCATTTCCCGCCTCTGAGTGGAGCTGGCTCCGCCTCCACCCCACCCCCGCCCTGGCACGTGAGGCCTCCCCCCCACAGCAGCTCTGGTGGCCCTGGAGCCGGGCAGCCGAGAGTTAAGGGCAGGCAGAGCTCCCGAGGGAGGGCGGTCCCCGAGGCAGCCTTGTCCCGCCCCTCCCCTCCCCTTTTTTCCTTGGCGGTTGGTGGCGGCAGCGCCGGTGGCAGCCGCGGGCTTGGACGCGGCATGAGCACCGAGCAGGGGGTACCCTGGCTCAGGCTGGGGCTTCCGGGACGCTCAGGGGCAGAGCAAGGTCCTGGCTCCCCAGGGCTGTGCCGGTAACAGTGGGGTTGGCACCCGTGGGCCATGGAAGAGCCTGGGCCCCCCGGTGGGCTCAGCCGGGACCAAGGTAAGGGGGCAGCAGGGCCCCAGGAAGGGGCTGGGAGCCTCCGTGCGGCGCCTGGGACCACGGCTGGCAGCTGGGACCGGCTGACTCCTCACGGGCAGCACCGAATGCCTTCCCCTCAGGGTCTCCATGAGCGTAGACCCGTGACCCCATTCCCCGTCACCTGCCCCTGTGGTGGCCGCTCAGGGACGCTCCCTGTGGACAATCCAGGTGGCCCTGGTGGGCGGCGGGAGGAGGTGCCCCCAGCTCAGCCACCTCGCCCAGGTCTGCAGTGGACCCCAGTGGACCTGCTGCCTGGAGGGGGCAGGTCGGGGGTGTCGGGGGCCAGCGGGCTCTGCAGGCTCTCCTCGCCCAGCCCCACCCCACCCCGAGCTGCAGTCAGCACTATGGACAGGGCACCCTCTGCTCTCGCTCCAGAGGCCCTGAGCTCGCTGCGTGCCTGCAGCCCCCGGGAGTCAGATGTCCGTCCTGCTCTGGGGACCTGGGAGCCGGCAGACGGCACAGCCCAGCGGGGGAGGTCGGGACCCTCGGGGGGTCCTGAGTCTTCAGCCCCCTGCAAGTCCCAACGCGGCTGGCGCTGGGCCATAGGCGGCCGAGACTGAGAGTGAAGAGGGTCTGTGGCTGTGGCTGCAGCAGGAGCGACTAGGGCCTGGTGGCAGGAAGAACTTCCCGACCAGGGTCTCCAGGGAGACCTGGAGTTTGCCTGCTGGGGCCCTGTGACTGGGCACTGGGCAGGACCGCCTGGGGAGCTGTGTGTCCCTGTGCAGGGCACGGAAGAGGTAGGGGCTCCTGCGGGCGGCAGCTGTGCACCTGCAAGCGAGCGAGTCTGTCAGGCGCCCAGCTGTGCCCGTCCCCTCTGCTGCTGTCCTCTGTGAATGGGAGAAAGAAGAACGGAGAAGGCCGGAGTGGCCTGGGCTGCGGTGCGGAGGCCCCCACTGTCCTCATGGGACCAGATTAGCTTTGTGTTTGGGTCACTCGGGCAGGGCAGGGCTCCCTGGGGAGGAGGGTCAGTGTCGGGGCTGGCCCCTGGGGTCGGGACACCTGCCTGCCGGCTGGGCAGGAGCTGGCTGGAACACACCTGGGGTCCGGGAGCCACCCCCAGGCCCCCCGCCCTGGCCGGAGGGAGCAGACCCCACGGCCTGGCCCCTTGGTCTTGACGAGCACCTAGGACAGAGCAGATGGGCTGGTGTCCTGGGCCCGCCCTCCCTCTGCACTGCCCGAGCTGATGACGAGGATTCCGCCTGGCACCTTCTCGGGGAGGGCAGTGCCCTCTCCCGGGGCGGGGGGTGGGCTGGCGGCCAGCAACTCTGTGTTCACTGTGGGCTGGCTGGCTGGGGGAGGGGTCTCGGAGGGGGATGAGTCAACGGACAAAGCTGTTTCTCCCTGGGTTCTGCTTCCAGCACAGAGCACGTGGGCCCCCGCCGGCTGGACGGGCTTCCTGTGTGGGATAGGGGGTGGGCGTGGGCTGTGGGGGTGGCGGGTGCCGCGCCTTCGCCAAATGGGATGTTTGCTCCGGCCCGAGGACCTCGCTGCGGCCAGGCGGTGGCCCCCAGCAGGGGGCTGTGAGGCCGGTGGCTGCAGGAGAGAAATGGCGTGCTGGGGGCTGGCCTGGGCTGCTCCTTGGCTGCCAGGATGGAGCCGCTCTGTCCTGGGGTGTGTTCTGCTCCCTGGGACATCTCGGTGTCTTGGGTCAGGCCCTGGCTCGGTGGCTGCCCCACTGCCGGCTCCTTCCGGGGCTTGAGCTGACCAAGGGCCAGGTTTGGACACACAGCTCCCAGGGGCAGCCCCTCTGCCCCTCCCGGTCAGTGAGGGGTGTGTGTGTGTTGGTGGGAGATGATGCTGTGGACAGCAGGTGTGTGACAAGCCCAGGGACAGCCCCAGAGGGCGGGAGGCAGGGACAGGGCAGCTGGCTGGTCCCAGGACAGGGCTGGCGACAACCCCATGGCAGCACACCTGCAGAGTCAGCCGCAGAGGCCAGCCCCCTCGTGAGCCGCCTCTGTCCCCGGGGCTCCCTCTCGGAGTCTGTGCAGCGCTCCAAGAAGCTGATCCCAGCCCCAGGCGGCGCAGGCCGGGAGGGCTCGGCCCCCTGCTTCCCGTCTCCCCGTGGTTCCGTGGTCGCTCTGCTGGACCGCCCGGTCCTGCCAGCTGCGGGGTGCGTGTGCAGCAGGGGGAGGGGTCCGGGCTGGCCCAGGCTGCCGAGGGCCCCCCTCAGAGCTGCAGCCCCTCTCCCCCTCCCTCAGCCTACGGGAGCTCCCCCCTCCCGACAGGCAGCGGCCCCATCTGGTGACTTTTCAGGAAAGCCCCACCCCCTGGCGGCTGGCCAGAGCCTGGCTGCCTCTCCGGCTCCTCCTGAGGTGTGCGCGTGGCGGGGGGGGGGGGCACGGCTCTGTCCCCTGCACAGGTCACACCTGCTCGGAGAGCCCCCGGCCAGGAGGACGCGCCCTGGGAGCAGCTGATGCCTCGGAGCGGGTGGCCCCGGGGACACAGGCACGGGGCACCTGCGGGAGCAGGAAGCTGCGAAACGGGCTATTAATAGAGTCCTCCCCCCGCGAGACTGCCGACTGAGGTTGGCGCCTCCGCTGAGAGCCACTGGGGGCGGCGGGGAAGGCGACCGGGCAGCGGCTGGGGCATGGGCTGGCCCGGCCGTCGGGGACCCTTAGTGGCAGGCCCCCTGGGAGCCTGGTTTGGGCCTCAACGGAAGGGGCTCTCTGGGTGGGGGTGCTGGACCTCCACGGGCATCCTGTCCACCTGCTGTCCACTGGGCGGGTTCCCGGCGCCGGGCGCCCTCCATGCAGCTGCCCTGGAGCCCCGGCCGCCACCGAGGCGTCCGTCCACACTTCCGGCTGCGGATGGCCCGGGCGGCCCGCGCCCTCAGGTCCAGGGGGGCTGCTGTCCCCAGGCTGCCGTGGGCCCTCCTGCCCTGCAGTTCAGGACTCACCTGTCCTGGGGAGGGAGGAGCGTGGCTGGCCTTCGGGGGTCCTCCCTGTCCCCGGCTCCCGGGTGCGTGCAGAGGCCAGACGCTGCCCTCTGGCCCCCTCTGCTGGCGCCCTCTGGCCTTTCTCCCTGTTGAGTCCGTGGTGCTGCGGCTGCCCCTGCTCACCGCACCGACGGGAAGGGCCACCGCAGGCCGACGTCCCTGCCCTGCCTGGTCAGACACCTCGGGCAGCAGCCACGGGCGGGGGTCTTCCTGCGGGAGGCTGGAGGGAGCCGACTCGCTCCCTGATAAAGTAAAAATAGTCGGGGAGGAGGTGCCCAGACTGCGGCGGGGGGGGGGGGGGCTGCTTCTCCAGACGTTTAAATAATCCCGGCCATCTGTGTGTGGGCCGGCGCCCGCCCGAGCCGGCTGCCCCGGGCCAGGCCACACCGGTGCTGCCGCAAGGCTGGGCGCCCCTGCATACTGAGCAGTGCACGGGCTGGGTGCCCCTGTATACTGAGCAGTGCATGGTCTAGGCGCCCCCTGCATACTGAGCAGTGCACAGGCTGGGCACCCCCTGTATACTGAGCAGTGCACAGGCTGGGCGCCCCCTGTATACTGAGCAGTGCACGGTCTGGGTGCCCCCTGCATACTAAGCATTGCATGGTCTAGGCGCCCCCTGTATACTGAACAGTGCATAGTCTAGGTGCCCCCTGTATACTGAGCAGTGCACAGGCTGAGTGCCCCTGCATACTGAACATGGTCTGGGCGCCCCCTGTATAGTGAGCAGTGCATGGTCTGAGCACCCCCTGTATACTGAGCAGTGCTCGGTCTGGGCGCCCCCTGCATGCTCAAAGGAGAGCTGAGAGACAGTGGGGATGGGGGCCCCCAGCTGCGGGCAGCGGGCATCTGCGGGGGCTGGGGAAGGCCCCGAGGAGCCCCAGCCTGAGGGTCCCACGCTGCTGACGTTGAGGGTGAGCTGGGACGAGGCTGGCGTGGTGGGCAGAGAGGAGGCTACAGGGGGCCGGGGCTGCTGCAGAGTGGGCCTGGGAGATGCGCCCCCCAGGGAGGAGGGGCCCCGGACGCCTGTCTAAGTGCAGGGGGCGGACAGGGCCGGGCTGCAGGCCCTGCGGGTGCCGGGAGCCCGTGGTGTTGCTGGTTTGTTGGAAGTTCGCGTTGATTTCCTGGCTCCCTGCTGTCAGGACACGAGCCAGCTCCACGGAGGGCACCGAGGTGGCTGTGCTGCCCCGGCTCCGGCAGCGCCGACTTCGGCACCCGGGGCTTCTCTCCGACACTGGGAGGCAGGGCCTGGCCGAGGGGCCCGCCCCGGGTCCTCTCCCGCGGGGTGTGGCCTGTCCATGGCCTGCTCCCCTCGGACGGGGCTGGACAGGCTGAGCCCTGCAGGCCAGGCCAGGCCATGCTGGCAGCTCCTCCGTCCCCTCCCCAGTCCTGTCCCCGCCTCCCGGCCCTGGGAGGGCAGCGAGCAGGACCATGAGCTCCTGCCGAGGAGCCCCCGCCTGGGGGTCCCAGGGCCAACACCGAGGAGCCATGATGGAGCCCTGTGTGTCCCAGACTGAGGTGCGGCGCTGCCGGTGTCCACAGCACAACCGAGGGGGGGGCAGGCGAGGACAGGATCCGCCGCCCCGTGGTCCCCTGAGCCCTGCCTGGCCTGCCCGGGGAGCCTCGGTGGGCCCAGTGTTGGCCTCGCTGCCCCTGCGGCCATGGCCAGGTGTGGCTGCTCTGCTCGTCTAAGCCAGCCGGGGCACCTGGGCCACAGGCCTCATCAGGTGTCTTGGCTCAGCCTTGGGTGGGAGGGGTGGGGCCTCCTGAGTGCAGCTGGGGAGCCTGGGAGAAACCCCAGAGCAGAGCCGGGCTTCCGAGGCCTCTCCGCTGGCCCTGGGGGAGCTGGTGCCTGGCACTGGGCAGAGGGGGTGAGCTCAGGCTGGGGCGTGGGGGAGTCGGGGGTGGGGAGCCTGCCCGGGCGTGGAAGGAGTTGTGATGGGTGCACCTGGGCAGGGCTTCCTGGGTTCCTGGGAGAAGGGGGCGGGGCTGCTGGGTGGCCTTGGCTTTGTGGATGCAGCTGCTGCTCCCCCCACCGGGGACCAGGGCCAGACGTGTGTGAGGGCCGGCCCCGGGGTGGGAGGGGCCTATGCTGTGCTGGGGTGGCCGAGCCAGCATGGTCTCTGTGGGCTCAAGCTGCCTGTGGCTGGTGAGCTGGGGCGTGGCCTCTGCCTGTTTCTGTGCCGGCTGCTTCCCCGTGGTGTCCAGCGGCCAGGCCCCCCCCCCAGCTCCGCTCGGCAGCCATCTTTCTGCCCACTGTGTCCTGGCATCTCAGGGCTGCGGTGGGGTCACCTTGGTCCCCAGGCAGTGGTGGGGATTAGCTGCCTGCGTCTGTGTGGTCAGTGGAGGATTAGGCCTGGGGCTGCTGAGGGGTCAGGGGGCCTGGGGGGCAGGGGCTCGGGCTTGCCCCGTCTCTGCCCCTTCCCAGCACCCCTGGGCAGGCAGAGGGGATGTCTCCCACCCCCAGCTGAGAGTGAGGCCAGCTGGACGCTGAGAGCTCAAAGGCGGGGCCCCGGAGGGAGGTGCAGGGGACCCCAGCTTTGCGGTGCTCCGAGGAGGGGCGGGTGGCAGGCGGGAGTGACCCCCAAACTGGGGCTAATGCGAGGACAGAGCAGGTGTCTCTGAGGGCTGAGGAGACACTTCTGGGTGGGAAGTGCGTGGCCTGTGGCCCCTCACGTGGGGGCAGCAGGCGAGGGGGGCAGTGGGGTCACCCATGCCCAAGATGAAGGGGCCATGTGACCCCAGGCACCCAGGTGTGGTCCACCCTGGGGTCCCCAGGGGCCACGGCATCTGCAGGCACTTGGCCCTGCCTCCTGGCCCGCTCCGTGTGTGGCTGACGGTCCCGATCCACTTCCAAGGACCGTGAGGGCCACCGGCCGACCCTTCCTGGGGTAAACAGGCCGGGGCTGCCGCAACGGCTCCAGATTGGGCTCTGGATTTGGCTTTGAGTTGGTTACGGTGGATCTGGCCAAGTGGGGCCCTGGTTCTTCCTGTAGCCTGGGACAGGGGCAGGTGAGGGCAGGAGGACCCTGGGCCCTCACCGAGGCAGGCAGCTGTGTTCCCAGGCTGGCCTGCTCTGGAACCTGGAGCCTGGCCGGCATGAGGGGCCAGGACGGCTGCGAGCCAGCGCCGAGTCCTCTGTGTCCCCTGCTGCCCACTCCCCGTGCCGCCCGCTCTGCTGGACCGCGCGAGGTCATATGGTGGGTGGCCAGCGTGGGGCTCAGCCTGCCCAGCCCGGGGTCAGAGTGCAGGGGTGAATCCTGGCGGGCATGGGGAAGGGTCAGGCCGGGGGCTGGGCTTGGAGCAGAGTCGGCCTGTGCTGGCTGTCAGGGCTGGAAAGGGGCTCTGGCTGCCGAGGTCCAGCCCCTGGGCCAGCGGCTCTGCCTGGCTGCCTCCTACCGCGTGCTGCTGCCCATGCCAGGGTGCAGGGACCCCTGGGAGCGCCTGGGGTCTGATGTGAGAGCAGGAGCCTGGCTGGGGCACAGAGGGGTGGGCCTTGGGCCGCCAGCATGGGCAGGATGGTGGGGAGACTGACCCCCACGCGTGGTCGCCCCGGGCCTGGCCGCTGCACCCGTGTCTGCCCCACTTCCCGCTCAGTGCCGGTGTGGGTCTGGCTGCCCGGGGCCTCGGATGACCCGGCGGCCTCCCCGGTGCCCTCCTGGTCCCCAGCTGGGCACTGCCCTGGCCTAAATCCTCCAGCCAGTGGGAACAGAGCCAGCTTGGATTAGCACAGGGATTGGGCCCCAGGGTGGGTGGGGCCGAGGCGCTGCAGCTGGCCCAGCCTCCTGCACGCAACTTCTTTGGGGACCCCCCAGGGCCTAGGAGGGCGGGCGGCTGGCCTGGGGGCCTCTGGGGCAGCAGGGGACAGTGGGGCCAATGCTAGCAGGGCCTGGGGCAGCCCTGGCAAGGGGCTTCAGGGAGCTCCGGCGGGGGAGAGGAAGAGGCAGAGGAGAGACCCTGCACCCAGCACCGCCTCTGCCTGACCCAGCGTCGCAGACAGGGTGGGGCGCCAGCCTCTGCCACACCAAGCATGCCCAGCCCCTGGCCGTCCACTGCCGGCCGGACCAAGGGAGCCGTGGCCTGCCTGGCTGAGGTGCTCCTCTGGGCGGGGGGCAGCGTGGGGGTGTCCCCACAGGGCCAGCTCTGCCTGCTAGGTAAGGAGGGCCCGGGAGTGGCCCCCAGCCGAGGCCGGGCCAAGCCGCGCTCCGGTTCGGGGCCACCTGGTGCCTCGGGGGGGTGGGGGTCCGAGGATCTCCGGGGCCTGAGGCTGAGCCCTGGGGGGCGGGGCTGGCACAGGACCCTGGCTGTAGGTGCTGGGTTGGGGTTCCGGTGACCCTCGCGCTGTCACTCTGGAGTTGGGGAGGGGACCCGGCAGGGACAGGTGTCTGTCAGGCCAGTGCACAGAGGCCACGGTCAGGCTGTCCCCTGGTCGGTCTCTATCCCAGCTGGCAGAAGCCCTGGCTGGGCAGCCCCCTCCAGAGTCCCGTGCCCCCTGCCTCCTCCCTGCACTGCATTCTGGGAGCCCCTCCCAGGCCGGCACTACTCCGCAGTGCCCACGTGGGGTCCCGCATGGAGCTTCCTGGGCTTCTGTAAGCCGGCGTGCAGGGCCTGACCCTGGCCTGGACGCCGCAGAGTCTGTGCCCCTCCCCGGGGCGTGGGAGAGGCAGGCCGGGGCTCTCCCTGGCCACCCCGTGCCTGGCCTGGGGCCGCCTCTGCACAGGGGCTCCCGGAAGCCAGCCCAGCCCCCCCCCCCGCACCCCTTGCTCCGTCTGAGATGGCCCTTCGAGGACAAAGGGGTGCTGGGGCCTGGCCAGGAGGTGGGGGCCCAGGGGAGGGTGGCAGGGCCCTGGGGGGCAGAGTGGGTTGGGCATGCGGCCCAGACTGGCCTCAGCCTTGGTCTCGCGGGCGGCGGGGGTGGTGAGCTCCGTGTGCCGACGCCCGTGCCGTCTCTGCAGTGGAGCGCTGCATGCGTGCCATGCAGGAGGGGACGCAGATGGTGAAGCTCCGTGGCGGCTCCAAGGGCCTGGTCCGCTTCTACCGCCTGGACGAGCACCGCTCCTGCATCCGCTGGCGGCCCTCGCGCAAGAATGAGAAGGCCAGGAGTGAGTGGGCGGCCGGCCGGGCCGGCTGGGCGGGGGGACGGGCCGGCTGGGTGGGGGGACGGGCCGGCTCAGTGCGGGGACAGGCTGGCACGCGGTGGGGAGGGGGGCAGCCGGATCCTGCGCCCCTGGCTCACGCGGCCCAGGTTTCAGGCCCCCGAGCCTGGCTGCCGACTGGCGGGCTCTGAAGCCCAGCTGGGTTCGCAGTGCACAGTGCCCAGCCCTGGGCTGTGTGCCAGGAGGGCTAAGGTCAAAGGGCAGGCAGCAAATCTGGGGTGGGGGTGGGGAGTGCTGAGACCCCCAACCTCAGCAAAGACCACCCTGTGTCGAGGGCCCCGGTCTTGGTGGAGACTCTGGGTTTGGGCTCTGGAGGCCGCAGGGGCTGCTGGGCTGGGCAGGACTGGGGGAGGGGTCCTGGGAGTCCAGGACCAGGACCAGGACCCGCTCCGGCTTTGCCAACACAGGCAGGACCCAGGTGTGCCAGGGTGGGGCCTCAGCCCTGCTGTTGCTGTGGGTACCGAGCCAGGAGGTCCAGGAGGGAGCTGCACATGGGAGCCCCTTGGGGAGCGTGTCCTGGGGGAGGCGGCTCCTGGCCCCAGCGTGGACAGCGAGGAGGGCCCTGTGCACCCTGTGGGAACTCGGTCCACACGGGGCTGAAACTCTCACAGCACCACACTCTGGGAGCAGAGGAGGAAGCCCAGGACGGGGTGGGGGGGCAGGGCTGGGGAGGCCCTGGGGAAGGGGTGACCGGGCGGAAACCTGCAGCCGGGCACTTGGGGCCCCCAGCCGTTCCTCGCCGCTGGCACGTGGGGAGAGCCATCTGGCTGCTCTCCCTGGCCCCGGAGGGTCCCTTGGCGAGAGGAGCAGAGTGGGCAGCTATGCCCTGGACCGAGTCAGGCCGGCCCAGGCTGTGGCGGGAAGCCCCCACTCAGCAGAGGCTCCTGGGGAGGGGTCAACCCTTACGGCACAGACGGGCAAACCGGGGTCCAGGCAGGGGTCGCCGGGGTGGGGTCTGTGTCACCCACGGCCCTCGAGGCTTCACTGAGCCCCAGCTCCGTCCCCTCTGGCAGGGGTGACCACGGGGCTCTTGTGGGTCGACCTGACAGGTGCCGTCAGAGATGCAGGCTGAAGGCTCGGCAAGGGGCGGGTCGGCTGCTGGCGTTGCCAAGCGTGCAGCCCCGAGCCAGGACCTTGGCGTCGCCCCCTCCCTCTTGGGGGGGGGAGCGGGCAGGGGAGGAGAGCGTCAGCTCTCAGGGCTGTCGGCCGTGAGCACAGCTCCAGGCCGCGTGGCCCGCTGTGGGGGCCCCGGGGAGCCTGACCGGCGCCCTCCCCCGCCGCAGTCTCCATCGACTCCATCCAGGAGGTGAGCGAGGGGCGGCACTCCGAGGTCTTCCAGCGCTACCCCGACGGCAGCTTCGACCCCAACTGCTGCTTCAGCATCTACCACGGCAGCCACCGCGAGTCGCTGGACCTGGTCTCAGCCAGCGGCGAGGAGGCCCGGATCTGGGTCACCGGCCTGCGCTACCTCATGGCCGGCATCAGCGACGAGGACAGCCTGGCCCGCCGCCAGCGCACCAGGGACCAATATCCTTTGGTGCAGGGGAGGGGCGGGCAGGCACGGGCGGACCGTGTGCCTCGGTGGGGCTTCCCTGCACTCTGCTCGGCGCAGCCTCGGGAGGGGCCGGCCCGGGACCGCTGTTGGCCCCTAACTCGGCCCCGAAGTGGCTGAAGCAGACGTTCGCCGAAGCCGACAAGAACGGCGACGGCAGCCTGAGCATGGGCGAGGTGCTGCAGCTGCTGCGCAAACTCAACGTGAACCTGCCGCGCCAGCGGGTAAAGCAGATGTTCACGGTGAGCGCGGGCCGGAGGGGGCGGCACCCCGCAGGGCCCCGCCCCCACACTGGCCCTGCCCCCCCCCCATGGATGGTGTCTGGGCAGGGGCAGAAATGGAGCCACCGCCGCTGAGGGCAGAGCCTGCGCAGAGGCGGGCGGGCCGGGGCTCTCGCTGCCCCTGCGCGTGCCCCTGGCGTTGGGAGCCATGAAGAACCCAGCAGGCCCGGCCGCACTCCGGAGTTCCGTGTCAGCGGCCGGCTGTGGGGCAGGGCTGAGCCTCGTCTCGCTGCCCTGTGGGTGGGGAGAGGCCTCCACACCCAGCACACATGCACACGCCACGCCACGCGCAGCCTGGCCTGGCCGTTCCTCCGTGTCCAGCCCCTGGAGGCCCCGCCTGTGCTCTTGAGCTCGTGGGTCTGTGCCCAAGAGAGGGCAGGCGACAGGCTGCTCAGGGAGGACTGCCGAGGTTCACGGCCCCCAAGGACCCCCGTGGGGACCCAGGCTACCTGCGCAATGGGCGCCCAGCACCCAGGGCCGAGCCATGGTGGGGCTCTGGCTGAGGTCCCGCCACAGGTGAGGCTGGGCCGGACGTGGGGTCTGCGGCAGGGGTGTGGCAGTGTGGAGGCTCCTGGGGCCTGAGGTCCCTGCTCGAGGTCTTGGCTCCAAGGAGCTCGGTGGTGGCCACCCGGGCCACCACGCCCACCTGCGGTGTCTGCAGCAACACTGGGCTCTGGGCTCAGAGGGGCTCTGCTGGCCCCAGGTGTCCTGGCCATGGTCTGCCCGCCGCCAGGCTGCCCCTGGGATGCCCTGGGCAGTGGGGAGAGCCCTGAGCTGGGGTGAGCAGGCTGGGGCTGGGGCCCAGGGCCTGGCACGCAGTGGCCTCGCCCATGCGGGTCAGCCTGCGGGAGGTGGTCTGGTGCTGGTGCTCCTCGCCTCCCTGCCGTCTGCATGGCCACCCTCTCCAGGCCCAGGGGAGCAGCTGTGGCCTCCGGCCAGCCTGGGTCATCCTGATAATTAGCGTCAATTTGGCTACAGAGAAATCTGGATATTACTTCCATGGTCTGAAATGGCTTAGAGATCTGGAGCGGATGAAGACTGCGGGGTGCAGACTCATTAAACCTCAGACAGCACCGAGGGCGAGGGCCGCAGGGCTCTCAGGCCTCGTTGCCCAAGAGACCCTCGGCTTGTGGGGGGCTCGGCTGCGGGGGCTGCGGGGGGCGCTGCTGTGAGCCTCCTTGTGGGGTTTTCACTCAAGGTCAAGGGGTCACAGCTCCAGCTCCGGGTCCGTAGGCGGCTCTGCCCGGCAGGGAGGTGGAGGGAGGCTCCTCTCCATGAGCTCTGCCCAGCCCCCACCACGCCCCCAGCTCTGCCCCAGGGGCCCCAGTTGTCCTGTGTGCGGATGGCCAGTGTCCAGTGTCGGGGCTGCCCTTCCACCCCCTGTCAGACTCACAGGGTGTCATCTGCTCTCTCGGGGCTGGGCCCCGTGTTCCTCGCTCCAGCTGGCTCTGTCCCCACCTCGGTGTGGGCCCACGGCATGGACGCCGGGTCCTGCTGGGTGATTGGCTACACGCCTGGTCATCCAGCCTCCGGGAGCACAGGTCAGGGCCCTCCTGCCCCAGGGCACCGCTGCCTTGGGACAAGCATGTGGCCGGTGCCCCCCACTTGCTGACGGTTCTCCGGGTCCACAGGGACCTCGGGGGCCCCGGCGCCGCCCCCCCCCAGCTCCCCAGAGGGTGGGCCGTGGAGGAGAGGCTGCCCCGGGCGAGGTGGTGCTGCTTCCACGGTGCTGGCCGGTCTGTCCCAGGGCCTGAGGGGCTCCAGGCCGTCTCCATGCACCCGGGGGTTGAGCTGTCCCGAGAAGCACGGGCAGTGTGAGGCCTGTTCCCCGGGCTTCATCCTGGGGTGGGCTGCCGAGACCCCCTCAGCCTGCGAGGGGGCCCGTGGCTGGGGAATGGCGGGGTGACGGGGCCGTGGGGGGCAGTGGGGGCTGCCCCTTCTCTCAGTAGGCACCCCCACTTCACAGAGCCGAATCTGGAACTTCGGTGGAGATCTGAGGGCTCGGCACGTGTCTGGACACCTCCCAGCCAGAAGCCTGCGGCCAGCTCTCGGAGGCCAGGCCTGGACGGAGCTGCCCTCGGGGCACACGGTCACAGGGGGCAGTGGGCCCTGGCTGCTGCATGGCCGGGTCCTCAGTGGTCCTTCTGTGCAGCTGTGGGTGGGCCCTGCACGTGGGCTGTCCTGGTTTCCATGGCACAGGGCCAGGGAGCGGGGACCCCTCAGGCCAGGTCCTGCCACACCAGGGCCGTCCAGGCTGTCAGAGCTCACCTGTGCTCCCAGCCCTGGGCACACTGGGCCTCGTGGGCTCCAGATTCTGAGCGGCCCCTTCCAGGAGGCCTTTCCCACCCATCCTGAGGGGGCCCCATGGACTCCATGGCCCTCGGGGTAGCAGGACCCCAGCCGCTCAGGGCCCTTGTCCTCCGAGTCAGTTCTTAGACTTGGGGATAGCACCCTGGCCGCTGCCCCCCATGTCGGGCATCTCGGTGGAGGTCCTCATCTGCACTCGTGGGGCACCACTGGGACGGCTCCTGTGAGTCCCTGGGGTCTCTCGTGGGCCCCTCTGGTTGCAAAAACTGCGTCCCTGCCAGGGAGACCTGAGCCGTGACCTCCTGGGCCTCCGGGGTCAAGGACGTTACTAACTCGTGGGCCATCAATGGCCTGGAGCTCACGAGAATTAATTCCAAGGGGTTGTTGATGCCCACAGTGGCGTTAGCTCCACACGAGATGTTAGTGAATCCAGTGTGGGCTGTGGGCCCCCATGTGGGCTGTGGGTCCCGGTGTGGGGGTGTGGGCCCCGTGTGGGCTGTGGACCCCGGTGTGGGGGTGTGGGCCCCGTGTGGGCTGTGGACCCCGGTGTGGGGGTGTGGGCCCCGGTGTGGGGGTGTGGACCCTGGTGTGGGGGTGTGGGCCCCGGTGTGGGGGTGTGGACCCTGGTATGGGGTGTGGGCCCCAGAGTGGGGTGTGGGCCCCGTGTGGGCTGTGGGCCCCGGTGTGGGGGTGTGGGCCCCGTGTGGGCTGTGGACCCCGGTGTGGGGGTGTGGGCCCCATGTGGGCTGTGGACCCTGGTGTGGGCTGTGGACCCCGGTGTGGGGGTGTGGGCCCCATGTGGGCTGTGGACCCTGGT
>CM027388.1:814855-859121 GCA_015711505.1 Sylvilagus bachmani
GGGGTCGGACCCCGGTGTGGGCTGTGGACCCCGGTGTGGGGTGTGGGCCCCATGTGGGCTGTGGGCCCCATGTGGGCTGTGGACCCCGGTGTGGGGGTGTGGACCCCGGTGTGGGCTGTGGGCCCCGGTGTGGGGGTGTGGGCCCCGGTGTGGGGGTGTGGGCCCCATGTGGGCCGACTTGTAGGTCTGGTGGTCTTTGCCCTTGGGAGGCCTGGCTAGGGAGAGGCCGTCACGTTAGGGAGAGGCCGTCACGTTAGGGAGAGGCTGCCATGTCTGCTTTCTAGGGGTCTTCCTGGCAGGAGAGGCTGAGGGTGAGCCCAGGAACCACCATTTGTGAGCCCCGGGTAGGGACCTGAAGCCGGGGCACCCTCCATGGCAGGGAGGAGTCTGGGCTTGGTTTGGGGCTCAGCTGGGGCGGGAGTGGCCACAGTGCCCTGCGTGCGGCTTGCGTGGTCAAGGGTGGAACCAGAGGCGTCATTTGCAGGAGGCGGACACGGATGACCACCAGGGCACGCTGGGCTTCGAGGAGTTCTGCGCCTTCTACAAGATGATGTCCACCCGCCGGGACCTCTACCTGCTCATGCTGACCTACAGCAACCACAAGGACCACCTGGACGCTGCCGACCTGCAGCGCTTCCTCGAGGTGGAGCAGAAAGTAAGAGACTGCGCGGGACTGCGCGCCATGCCGCGGTGTGCCAGAGCCCAGGCCACGCGAGCCACGGCGAGCCACGACCAACCGGCTTTGGCTGCCGTATCCAAGGGCTCGGCGATTTCTCCTCCAAGGGCCCCTGGGCCCGGAGCCCCAGCTGTGGACACCACGTGTGCCCCGGCACTGGCTCTGGGCCTGGCACCTCATGGGTTAGAGTTCCGTGACTGTCCCTGACCTGCCATGTTCCGGCCACGTGGACCCGACCTTGACCCCAGCAATGCCCGTCCATCCTTTGGGGCCCAAAGCTCTGTGGATACTGCCCCACTGACCAGACACCTGGTGTCCTGGAGCGCAGGGGCCTGGGCACGGACTGGGCGCCACCTGCTCTAGTGACCGGACCTGCCCCCCAGCGAAGCAGAGATGGGGACAGCCAGAGCCTTGTGGAGAGAGTGCTTCAGGGGGGGTCCTGGGGGCTTCAGGGAGCCCTGTAGCCCCCAGTCTAGGGCCTCCCCCCATTCTGAGACCTCTCCCCACAGTATGGAACCTCCCCTACCCCCCAGCCTGGGACCTCCCCCCCAGCCTGGGACCTCCCCCCACAGTCTAGGATCTCCGCTCACAGCCTGGAATCCCCCCCCCCCGTGTCTGGGACCTCCCCCCTCCAGTCTGGGAGCTGTTTCCACATCCGGGGCCACACAGCGTCCTCCATGCTCAGGCAGGGACACAGGGGTTATGCCCACTCAGGATTCCCGCATTCCCAGTCAGGGGCCCTGGGTTCAAGTCTCAGGTCTCCCTCCCATCATGCATCTTGCTAACGTCCACCCTGGGAGGAGGCCAGGGCTCTGAGGAACTTGGGTCCTGCCAGCCCACGGGGAGCCGGGTAGACTCACTAGCTCCGACTTAGGGGCTCAGCTCCGCTGTTGCAGGGATTCGGGGAGTGGACAGTGGAGGTGAGAACACCTCTCGGCCTTTTGTCTGTCGTCAGCCAGTCCTGCAGGGGGCACTCAGTCCACAGCCCAGCCTCAGGGCTCTGGCTGCCTGGGGCCACGATCGAGCTCTGAGCCCATTCTGCCGCCTCCCACTCTCTCCCCTCCCCATGCTCCTGGGCAGGGGAGGGGGGCGCTGGTGGGCCCACCACAGGACCGGATCTCCTGGCCCCTAGCGCACCTGGAGGCCCTGAGCTCGCAGGGCCACGCTGGGCCGGGCTGCGGCTCTCGGCTTTGCCACCAGGGTCATGAGCAGGGCTTCGGGCAGCCGGCAGGAGGGGCTGCAGGGGCTCCCTCTGCCCCTGCTCCCCACACAGGCCTCCACCCCACTTACGGAAGGAGAGGGGGTCCGCTCTGTGGGTCAGTGAGGGCTGCCTGGGCCTGGGAGCCACCTCTGAGTCCTGAGTTCGTGACCCCGCGATGAGCGGATCGGAGGCGGGGAATGGCGCTGGGAGGGGCGACGGGCGTCGGAGCAGAGGGTGTGCTCTGGCCTAGATGGCGGGCGTGACACTGGAGAGCTGCCGGGACATCATCGAGCAGTTTGAGCCCTGCCCGGAAAACAAGAGCAAGGGGGTGCTGGGCATCGACGGTGAGCGTAGCCCCGGGGCGGCCGCCCGCGGGCCTGGACGGCGTGGGGACGGTGGGACCAGCGGCAGGCCCGGGGCGGCTGGGGCGGCGGGACCAGGAGTGGGGCCTGGGGCGGCCGCCTGCAGGCCTGGACGGCATGGGGGCAGTGGGACCAGGGGCGGGCCCGGGGTGAGCCCAGGCCAGTGGCTGAGCCCCCCGCCCCCCATGCTGGCCCTGCAAGGCTTCACCAACTACACCCGGAGCCCGGCCGGCGACATCTTCAATCCCGAGCACCATGGCGTCCACCAGGACATGTCGCGGCCGCTCAGCCACTACTTCATCACCTCGTCCCACAACACCTACCTCGTGGGGGACCAGCTCATGTCCCAGTCTCGAGTGGACATGTACGCCTGGGTCCTGCAGGCCGGCTGTCGCTGCGTGGAGGGTGAGCACAGTCCAGGGCCGGGCTGGGGGCCGCGGGCTCTGGGGTGGGGCCGGGCCGGGCCCCAGGAGCCCAGGTGAATGCCGGGGCAGGGGCCAGGCCGGGCAGGTCTCTCCTGAGCCCCGGGTGACCGAGGTGTGCTGTCCGCAGTGGACTGCTGGGACGGGCCGGACGGGGACCCCATCGTGCACCACGGCTACACCTTGACCTCTAAGATCCTCTTCAGAGACGTCGTGGAGACCATCAACAAGTACGCCTTCCTCAAGAACGAGTGAGTAGCGGGGCGGGGCTTCCTTCCTCTGGCGGCAGCCGCCCAGTGCACACACTTGGTGACAACCCCGCTGTCAGGCGCCCGAGGCAGCAGCGGCCCCGCCTGCGTCAGCCCCGAGAAGCCGCCCTGCGTCGGCCGTTGAAGGAAATCCAGCTTAGTCCCTGGCACAGGGCCCGTGGGAGCCCCTCCCAGTCTGGGCTGCGCCAGGCCCGGGGGCCAGGGCTGCACAGGCGAGCTGTCAGGGCCGAGACGTGGCAGCGCCCCTCGGACCGGCCCCCACGCTGCGTGAGCCACGCGAGCGTGCGGGGCCGGGGCGGCCTGTGGGATGGCCAGGCCCTGAGACCGTGGCCGGTGGGCACTGGGGGTCCCACAGGGGAGGGCTTGATCCCGGGTGCCAGCCCCCAGGTTCTGCCTGGGCAGTGGGAGACGAGGACCGCCCCCCGCCCCGGTGTCCCCGCCCGTCTCCCACAGGTCCGTGGTCTGAGTGGGGCGTGGGTGTGGTCACGGCTGTAGGAGCTGCAGCTGTCCGAGGAGGAGTCCCCGCTGTGGTCCCCACGGGCCCAGGCAGACGGCTGCCTGTCCTGCTGGGTGCTGGGTGCCGGGCTGGGCGGGGCCGTCTGAGGGGGTGCCCCCAGGTCAGAGGGGCTGTCTGTCTGTCTGTGACTCCGCGCTGCTCCTCGGGGGAGTCCATGTCGCTTCTGAACCATGGCTCCCGCGTCTTCTCTCCCGGCCCCTGGGGTCTCCCGGCTCCTTTGCCCCCACTCACTGCTTTTTAATTTTTTTAAAAAAAAGATTTAGGCCGGCGCCGCGGCTCACTAGGCTAATCCTCTGCCTGCGGCGCCGGCACACCGGGTTCTAGTCCCGGTCGGGGCACCAGATTCTGTCCCGGTTGCCCCTCTTCCAGGCCAGCTCTCTGCTGTGGCCAGGGAGTGCAGTGGAGGATGGCCCAGGTGCTTGGACCCTGCACCCCATGGGAGACCAGGAGAAGCACCTGGCTCCTGCCATCGGATCAGCGCAGCGCCGGCTGCCAACGCACCAGGCGTAGCGGCCACTTGGGGGGTGAACCAACGGAAGGAAGACCTTTCTCTCTGTCTCTCTCTCTCTCTAACTCTGTCTGTCCAAAAAAAATTTTTAAAAAGATTTATTTTATTTATTTGAAAGGCAGAGTTACAAAGAGAGAGCGCGAGTGAGAGAGTGAGAGAGAGAAGACAGAAGGAGAAAGAGAGAAAGTCGTCCATCCGCAGGTTCACACCCCAGATGGCCACAGAGGCTGGGGCTGGTCCAGGAGCCTGAACTCCAGCCGGGTCTCCCAGAGCGCAGGGGCCCGAGCACTTGGCCACCCTCCGCTGCTTCCCCAGCCAAGCAGGAAGCTGGACTGAAGCAGCCGGGACTTGACCCGGCGTCCGTAGGGGAAGCTGGCATCCCAGGCGGCAGCTTAGCCTGCGCCTCACTCAGCTGCTTTTCCGAGCCTCGTGGGCCCTGACCTCAGCCGGCTCCCCCACCCCGGGCTGCAGGTACCCCGTGATCTTGTCCATCGAGAACCACTGCAGTGTCGCCCAGCAGAAGAAGATGGCCCAGTACCTGACCGACATCCTGGGGGACAAGCTGGACCTGTCGTCGGTGGGCGGCGAGGACGCCACGCTGCTGCCGTCCCCGCAGATGCTCAAGGGCAAGATTCTGGTGAAGGTGAGGCCGGCCAGGGGCAGGGCAAGGCTGGCAGTGTCCGGTCCGAGCCGGATGCCGCCCCAGCCCTCCCCCGAGCCCCTCCCACCGCCGCCGCCTCCCCAGGGGAAGAAACTCCCGGCCGACATCAGCGAGGACGCGGAGGAGGGCGAGGTGTCGGACGAGGACAGTGCCGATGAGATCGACGAGGACTGCAAACTCCTCAACGGGGAGGTGACGGACGGGGGGAGCAGCCCCCCACTGAGAGCAGCCCCCCCCGAGGGCAGCCCCCCCCCCCGAGGGCAGCCCCCAAGACCAGCCCCTGAGCGCAGCTCCCTGAGGGCAGCCCCCACTGCCACCGCCGCCGGGCGAGTCGGGGGCGGGCTCCAAGGCAGCCGTCCCCCGGTGTAGGTGGCCCCATTCCTGCGCTGCCTTGGGGTGCCATCCACCTCCCCTGGAATCCGAGGCCCAGGGCCAGGGCCCAGTGCCGGCTCCCTCGGGGAGCGGGGCCGGTGGTGGGGGCTGGGGCCACCCCAGGCTCAGCTCCATTTCCACCTGGAGCCTGCAGCTCCCTGGCCCCCTTCTGGCCAGCCACAGCAGGTGGCCCCGCCCAGCTGCCCGAGCCCAGCGCAGGCCCCACCTCAAGGTCCCCCAATACCTAGAACTCACGTGGGAGGAGTCTGCCGTTGACCCGCCTTCCTGCGACTCAGCCCGAGGGCTGGGGCTGAGTGGGCATGGGGGACCCCCGGTGGGCGCCAGGCCAGGCCTGCACGTTCTCTGGCATCTCTGATGTCCACTCATGTCCACTCCAGCTTGGGCACCAGCGACGTGCAGCTGCCTGACATCCAGGCCGTGCCCCAGAGAGCCCAAGTGGTCAGGGCCGGCCTGGGGCTGCCCTAGCAAGGAGAGGCGCCTCGCCCAGCCTGGCTCCGCCCTGAAGTCTGTCCCTTGTCCCTGGCCCGTCTCCCTGGGACCTGTGCTGCCCACCATGCGTCCTGACCTCTGCCCACGGAGCTGGACGCCCGAGCTGCCTGCAGGCCCCAGGCGGCACTGTTCAGGTCCTGAGGGGCCTGGGGCCGCTGGGGCGGGGGCGCAGGCTCACAGGGCTGCCTCTGGCTCCCGCAGGCGTCCACCAACCGGAAGCGTGTGGAAAACATGGCCAAGAAGAAGCTGGACTCCCTCATCAAAGAGTCCAAGATCCGGGACTGTGAGGACCCGAATGACTTCGCCATGTCCACCCTGCTTCCCTCTGGGAAAGCTGGCCACAAGGCAGGGGCCAAAAAGGTGAGGCCCCCGTGCCAGGGGCACACGCACCTGCACACCCGCACACAGGTACCCACGCACTGGCGCACCTCTGACATACATGCATCTGCACGCGCACGTGAACACACACACTGCACGGCACGCAGCTGTGCACACACGTGAACACACACTGCAGTGCACACACCTGTGTCCACCTGGGGCTGGGTCGTGAGAGTGCAGGGTGCAGGTGCTCGGGCTTGCGCACTGGCGTCCTGCCCTGCCCGGCTCCAGCCTGGCGCTGACGGCTACTGTCTGACCCCTCGGGGACCTGGGGACCAGAGTGGGTGGAGGCCCCTGGGGGCCCGCGGCTCCTCCTTGCCAAGGGTCTCAGAGACGCGACGGCCTCAGGGGCTGTCCACCAGCAGGCAGAAGGCCGTCCTGCATGTCCAGTGCCCCCTCTGGTGTGGGGGCTGCCGTGTCCACGTGGGAGAGGGGCTGTCCCAGCAGATGCTATGCTGGGTGGGGCTGCCAGCCTGGGTGGGCGGGGCTGAGATGCCCAGGGCTTGGCGGGCCCTGCCCACCGCCCAGGCGGTGTCTCCGCCTTGGCCAGTGCTGAGCCCCGTGGGGACCGGTACTTGTAGATGCGGGCATCGTGTCTCACCCACGGCCTCACAGGTGGCTGTCACGGTGGGCGCTGGCGGCTGCCTGTATTTTCAGTTCTGAGCCGAATGGGCTGGAGCACAGCCTGACCTGGGGCTCCCGCCGGGGCGGCTGCACGGAGACGCCGGGGCGGAGGGGCTTAGCTGGGCTGCAGGGGTCACACAGGGCGCACTCCGCCCTACGTCACTCATGCCTGTCCCCACGGGGGTCCCTACGAGGGAGCACAGGTATCTTGGGGGACAGAGGGGACCCTTGCAGGGCTGGGGATAAGCCGTCTTCAGCTGGGGGCTCTGCCCAGTGCCCCCGCCACCATCCCCTCCGTCCGGGACACCTGGCCTCCTGAGCTGTGCTCTGGGGTGGGAGGTGCCAGCCAGGGGGCTGTGGGCAGCTGTGGGAGCTCCCGCCCCGTGCCTGGGCCAGGACATGGTGATCTGGCCAGGCCTGGCCCCTCTCTCTCACAGTCAGCTCCCCGCAGCATCCCAGGTGGGGTCTAAAGGGCCTCCATGCGTGTTCTGAACACGCTGTGAGCGCAGCTTCTGGCACGTTCCAGCGTGCTGCGGAGCCATCAGCTAAGGGGGAATGGGGGCTGCGGGGAGAAGAGGCCCTGGTGGCTGCTCAGGGCGGGGAGGGTCCTGAGAGCCTCTGTGCCGTGGACCTACCCAGCTGGCCATGGAGGGACCCAGCCAGCGATGCCGCCGGGCCGCTCTGGGGAGACCCTGGCTCTCTGTGAAGGAGGGGCAGGCACAGGTCTGGGTGAGCGTCTGGGGCGTCCCCGGATTGGGCAGAGCACAGGGAACCGGCGGCATGTGTGTGGCACCCCTGGGCCCCACTTTCCAATGTGTCTGTGGGGCAGTGTCCAGGCAGAGACCAAGGGCCAGGCTGAGGGTCAAAGGGTCAGTACTGTCAGAGCCCAGCGTGCGTTGTTCCTGGCAGCTTGGGAGCATCATGGGTGTGGCCAAGGCATCGCAGGGGTGTGGCCAAGGTCATAGGGGCGTGGTCAAGGGTGTAGGGGCGTGGCCAAGGTGGGGGCCTATCCCTGGTGTGTGCAGGGCTGGGTCGGAGGGCGTGTCCATGGGGCATTCCACTGTACCCCTCACCACTCTGCCCTGCCCTCCCCGCCTTCCTCCCTGCCTGGCTCAGGGCGGGGCCCACCCTGTCCCCCTCTGTGGCTCCCTCAGGCTCAGGCTGGGGCTGAGGAGGACGCGGGCTCTGGGGAGGACAGCAGAGCTGGCCGCCAGAACAGCCGCCTCCTTGGGAGCAGCTTCTCCAAGACCAAGGTCAGCCCTGCCCCTCGCCAGCCAGAGGGTGGGTGTCCCCTGCAGCCCCAGGAGCCCACGTGGAGCCTGGAGGCGCTGGCTGCGGCAGAGTCAGCCCAGGCCGTGGTGGTGGCTTTGTGGCTCCCCGGCCACCCCTCTCCTGGGCCCACGCCGGCCAGTGCTCTGCACCCGGGCCCCCGAGGCTGTCCTGGGCCGGGCACCGCAGAGGTCCTGGGGCCCCGCTGGCAGGATTGGACCGGGAGGCCTCAGGCAGGCCCAGCTTCCCAGCCTCGCTGTGGCCCGGCCTGAGCCGGGGCTGCAAGCGTCACGGCTCTGCCCTCCCACGCAGAAAAGGGGCAGCAAGAAGGCGGCCAGCGTGGAGGAGGGGGACGGGGGCCCGGACTCCCCAGGCAGCCAGAGCCGAGGGTCAGTGCCCGCGGGGGGGCGCCCTGCATGATGGGGGCTGCACTGTCCTGGGTCCCACTCGTGGGGGGCCCACACCTTTCCCTAAGGCTGATTCTGGGGGAGGCTCTCCTGGATCCCAGGCAGGACTCGGTGGGGGCAGATGCGGGGAGCCTGCTCCCCGCCCCTCCTGGAGAAGATGGGGAGGAAGGGGGCTATCCTCGGGGCTCCCCTGGGATCTCAGCCCTGTGCAGCCAGCGTGGCACCCCAGCCCCTTCCCCAAGCTGACTGGGCTGCCCCGTGGCCCCCTCTCACTCTGTGTCCCTCCCCAGTATCCACGCTGGGCTGTCAGAGTGCCCCCACCCCGCACACCTGACCGCCCCCCCACCTGCTGGCCGCAGGGCCCTGACCGCCCCCCACCCCCACAGGACGGCCCGGCAGAAGAAGACCATGAAGCTGTCGCGGGCGCTCTCGGACCTGGTCAAGTACACCAAGTCCGTGGGAGCGCACGACGTGGAGACGGAGGGTGAGGGCGGGGGCCCGGGGGGCGGGGCGCAGAGGGGCCACGCGCACGCTGACGCGGGCCGCGCCGCAGTGGCCTGCAGTTGGCAGGTGGCGTCCTTCAGCGAGACCAAGGCCCACCAGATCCTGCAGCAGAAGCCGGCGCAGTACCTGCGCTTCAACCAGCACCAGCTGTCCCGCGTCTACCCCTCCTCCTACCGCGTGGACTCCAGCAACTACAACCCCCAGCCCTTCTGGAACGCCGGCTGCCAGATGGGTGCGTGCCCGAGCCCCTGCGGCCACGGCTGCCCCCGCCGGGCCCTGCACGGCCCCCGCCCCGGCAGCACCCACAGAGGGCGACCGACTGGGGCAGCCGCTGGCCACTGACCCGGCCGCCCCGCGTCCCCCTCCCCGCAGTGGCCCTGAACTATCAGTCAGAGGGGCGGATGCTGCAGCTGAACCGGGCCAAGTTCAGCGCCAACGGCAACTGTGGCTACGTGCTCAAGCCCCCGTGCATGTGCCAGGGTGAGCCCCCCCGAGCACGCCCAGGGTGGGGGTGGGCTAGGGAGCCCCCCAGCACGCCCAGGGGTGGGGGTGGGCTAGGGAGCCCCCCTGGCCTGAGCACGCCCAGGGTGGGAGTGGGTTAGGGAGCCCCCCAGCACGCACAGGGTGGGGGTGGATTAGGGAGCCCCCCCAGCATGCCCAGGGTGGGGGTTAGGGAGCCCCTCCCCTGGACATTGGGTCTGGGGGACACGCAGAGGCACCCCTTTCTGCCTCTCTGCACTTCTAGTGCGGGGCCATGTGCGCCCCACGGGGCCACCTGGAAGCTGCCCTGACGGGGACAGCCCCCACCCACACGGGGCCCAGCTGGGCTCTGTCCCACAGCTTGGGCAGTGGCCAGGCCCCCATGTGGCATTGCTGCTCCCTCCACACTCCACCTGTTCTGTGGGAGTGGGGCTCCCCGAGGCCCCAGCTCAGCCTCGCCCCCCAGGTGTCTTCAACCCCAACTCTGAGGATCCCCTGCCCGGGCGGCTCAAGAAGCAGCTGGTGCTTCGGATCATCAGTGGCCAACAGCTCCCCAAGCCGCGCGACTCCGTGCTGGGGGACCGCGGGGAGGTAGGCAGCCGCAGGCCCCCGGCTTGGACCGGCCCCGCCCGGCCCCGCCCGGCCCCGGCCTCACCCCCGCTGCCCCCAGATCATAGACCCGTTCGTGGAGGTGGAGGTCATCGGGCTCCCGGTGGACTGCGGCAAGGAGCAGACCCGCGTGGTGGACGACAACGGTGAGGGCGGGGCTGGGCCTGGGCGAGGGCGTGGCGGGGAAGGGGCGGCCCCGCCGCGTGACCTTGCACCGCGGACTCCAGGCTTCAACCCGCTGTGGGAGGAGACGCTGGTGTTCACTGTGCACATGCCCGAGATCGCCCTGGTCCGCTTCCTCGTCTGGGACCACGACCCCATCGGGCGCGACTTCATCGGCCAGAGGACGCTGGCCTTCAGTAGCCTGATGCCAGGTGCGCAGGAGTGGGCGCCGCAGGGGCCGAGCTGGCCACAGTCGTCTGTGGGCCGGCGCCACCCGGAGGGCTTCCTGGCCCCGCTGGTCCTGTTCAGAGCCCGTGGAAGGGTGTGGGCTGGGGTGGGGGAGGAGGCAGACCCAGTGACCCCGCCGCCCCGGCTGCTGCAGGCTACCGGCACGTGTACCTGGAGGGCATGGAGGAGGCCTCCCTCTTCGTGCATGTGGCCGTCAGTGACGTCAGCGGTAAGGTGAGTGTCCCGGGCCAGGCACCTGACTGGGCAGGGGCGGCGCTGGCCCCTCAGCCTGTTCCTGTGGCGTCCCCAGGGCCGGCTCCAGACCCCAGGTGCTGAGACCGTGGTCAGCTCCCTGGGCCTGGGGTCCTCTGCCGCTGGGGACGCCTGAACCCCGGGCCAGCTGGCGGCGTCCGAGTCCCCTTTAGGCGGCCATGGGCACACTCGGGGCCACGTGCCCAGCTGTGCCCAGAGCCCCCCTCCCGCCTGGGTCTGCTGGCCTCACCCCATCCCCGGCTCACGGGCCCCCCGAGGGTGGGGCTGGACTCCGGACCCCGTCTGCGGAGCCCGCCGCCCCCTCCGAGGTGGGGTCTGTGAACACGGAGCTGCCGCGCTCGGGCCCGGAGGCCCCGCAGGCGTCCGTCTGTCTGTCTGTCGTCCGCCGTGCCTGCCAGCCTCCCCCGTGGGGCCCTCACGCCTCTCTGTCTCTTTGCTCTTGCAGTGAGCCCCCTGTTGCCCAAAGCCCACCTTTGGGAGCACGGTCTTGTTAGCAGCCTCGCAGGTACCCCTGCATGCCAGGCCGCGCCCCCGCCGGCATCCGTGGCTCTTGGCAGCGCTCTGCAGACGCGGCTCAGTCTCGGGGCCGGGGTCCCGGGGCCATCTCCAGGCGGACAGAGGCATTTAGGAGGCAGATCCAGGATTCCGCAGAGGCCCCCCAGCTCCTCCCCCAGTGTGCGCGGGCCCTGCCCAGTGCCTGGGTGGGGTCGCCCCGGGGCCAGGACTCCAAGCCCGAATCCTGGACCTTCTTCTCAATGGCTGTCCAGCCCACATGCACCAAAGCGCGCTGGACGTGGGACCTTGAATCAGGAGGAGGCTGATTCAAGTGCTGGCCACGCGACACTGCTGCCCCTCCGGGGGACGCCCGGCCCGCTGGGCCCGGGGCTGCTCTGCACCAGCGCGACCGTCATGGGGAGCGGCGGGGCGCATGTGCGGGTCCTCTCTGGTGGTCGCCCGGCCCCTGCCAGCTGGCCCGGGGACGCCTGGCCATGCCCCTCGTGCAGGGTCCTGCAGGCCTGGTGGTGACCTGGCTGGACGCAGCCTAAGCACGTGGGAGCCGTGGGCCGGGAGCCGGGAGCAGGGGCAGTCCAAGAAGGCTTCCTGGAAAAGGCGGCACCTCCCGAGGGTGGGGGCGGCATCAGGGCGGTGGGCGTGGCAGGAGCCATGGGACAAAGCAGACCTGGGCTGGAGTTGCCTCCCCGCTGCCCGAGGGAGGGGCGAAGGTGCCCCAGGCCCTTCTCTGACTTCCTCTCCAGTCCGGTGGGCTGTGGGGGCCTCGCAGCAGGTGCAGGGCGGATCGGGGGGCAGGGTCTCTCTCCTGGGAGCACCCAGCAACAGCAGCCCCCCTCCCCCCTTGCTGGGTGGATTCTTGGTCGAAGGGAGGAGCCTGCTCGCCAGGGCCCACCGCGTCGCCAGCGGCCCTGCCAGACCCCCGAAGCAGCCACCGCCTGTGGCCCGGACACACTCTGAGGCGCCCTCCGTGGAGCCAGCCTCGGGCCTCGGCTATGTGGGCTCCTTCCCTTGCAGGTCAAGCAGGCTCTGGGCCTAAAAGGCCTCTTCCTCCGCGGCCCAAAGCCCGGCTCGCTGGACAGTCCTGCTGCTGGGCGGCCCCCACCCCGGCCCTCCGTTAGCCAGCGGCTCCTGCGGCGCACGGCCAGCGCCCCCACCAAGACCCAGAAACCGGGCCGCAGGGGCTTCCCGGAGCTGGCCCTGGGCACACAGGACGCGGGCGCTCAGGGAGCAGTGGGCGACGCGGTGGCCCCCGGCCCCAGCCCCGCTCCCGAAGCCCCTGCCCATCAGGGGTCCGGCGGCGGCAGCCCCCGAGGTAAGGCACCAGCAGCGGCGGCAGAGGGGACCCCCACACCAGGGCGGCCCCCGCGTGCCCCCGAGGGCCCCGGGCCCGCCGGCATGGCCGCCACATGCATGAAGTGTGTGGTGGGCTCCTGCACCGGCGTGGATGCCGAGGGCCTGCGGAGGGAGCGGCCGCCCAGCCCCGGGCCACCTGGTGGGCTGGTGCCCGTCAGCCAGCAGCCCCGGGCCCGGGCGGACTCACCGGGGGCTCCTGGCCATGGCCTCCCGGGAAGAAGCAGAGAGGCCCCCGGGGAGGGTCCAGGTGGCAGCGGCTCCGTGTCCTCCGACTCCGGCGGCCCCCAGGTGCCCCCGGCCCGGGCCGAGGGCGCCCGCAGGCAGCCAGGGGGCCCCCCGGCAGAGACGGGCGCCTTGTTCGTTCCAAAGCTGGAGGAGATGAGGACGGCCGCCCCCGTGTGCCCCACGGGTAAGGCCAGCGCCCTCCTGCCACCCCGGCTCGCGGCTCCCGCATGCGCAGCCCGCCAGGCTCCGCGCCGTCCCCGCCGCTTCCTGCTCCGAGCCCTGGTCCTGTGTGCACCGTTCCTTCGCTCTGTGGGCTTGTCCCGAGGGCCCGGCCCTGGGGCTCCGGCTGCCCGCACGGTCACGGATGCCCCTCCTGGGACGTGGGGGGGTTAGTGCCCAGCTCTGTGTTGTGCGAAGTCTGGCGTGGGTCAGCCAGAGGCCCCTGAGGCCCCGGGCGCTCCTCTGGTCTCACCCGTGCCCGCAGGGCGTGGCCGGCCACTCCAGCGCGTGGTCAGCGGGAGCGCGGTGGCTCCGGCTGGTCTGCTGCGCCCCAGCCCAGGAAGGGCATGTGCCTGGGCCTGGCCCCTGCTCTCCCCTCCCTGCACCCGCCCCGTCCCTCTGTCCCTGTCTGTCCTCCTGTCCGCCGCTGACCGTCTTCTTTCTACCCTCCCTCACGCTGCCTCCGTAGTTAGGAAGTGAGCACCGCGCGTGCCAGGTAACCGCCCAGCCTCGTGAGGGCCCCCACCGCCCCCAGCCCCGGGCCAGCAGCAGCGGGGTGGGGGCCCCGGGCCAGCAGCAGCCGGGTGGGGGCCGCTCCGGGACGCTGCTGCTGCTCTTCCCACAGAGGCCCCGCCCGCCCCGCCATGCGGCCTGCAGCCGTCGCCGAGGAGCCCGCCCCACCGGCGACCACCCCCGCCGCCCCCTCCTGGGAGGGGCCCCAGTGCCCCCCAGGCTCAGCCTCAGCATCTGTGCCTCTCGGGAGTGGGGGCCACGGGGACCACGGGCAGCCCCCGAGAAAGCCGTGCCCCAGCGGGAGCCCCGGCGCAGCAGGAGCAGGAGCGAGAGCAGAAGCCGGCCTCGGGCCCTGGGCCAGCAGCCCCCGCTCAGAAGGGCAGAGAGCGAGGCGCAGGTGCCTTCCTCCCCCCCTGCTGTGTACTCGGATGCCACGGGCGGGGACCAGCTGTGGCAGCGGCTGGAGC
Source organism: Sylvilagus bachmani (assembly GCA_015711505.1). Lineage (NCBI taxonomy): Eukaryota > Metazoa > Chordata > Mammalia > Lagomorpha > Leporidae > Sylvilagus > Sylvilagus bachmani. The sequence continues at coordinate 828,578 of CM027388.1, forward strand.
CGGGCGGCCACCGTGACAGCGTGTCCTCAGTCTCCAGCTTCTCGTCCAGCGACACGGTCATTGACCTCTCCCTGTCCCGCCTGGGTCTGGGCCGCAGCCGCGAGAGCCCAGGGAGGTGCCTGGTCCTGTGGCCCTGCCCCACCTCGGCTGCCTGCCCAGACCCGGCCCCTGTGACCAAGAGCAAGTTCAACCCCAACCTGTGGGCCGTGGGCCGGCCTCTGGCCCCGCGGACACCTGGCCGGCACCGCCTGGAGGGCTGGCAGGAGTGCCCGGTGGCCGCCAAGTCCAAGAGCCTGGGTGACCTGACCGCCGCCGACTTCGCCCCGGGCTCCCAGGGCAGCGCCCGAAGCCTGAGCCGTGGCCTGGGCCCCCCAGGGGGGGCAGGGCGGGCGCCGGGGCGGGACGCCCTCACGGAGCAGCTGTGCTGGCTCACAGGCTTCCAGCAGGCAGGGGACATCATGTCGCCCACCAGCCTGGGCCCGGCCGTGGAGGGGGTGGCGGGTGGCTCTGGCTTCCTGCGACGCCCATCCTCCCGCAGCCAGAGCCGCGTGCGCGCCATCGCCAGCCGGGCCCGCCAGGCCCAGGAGCGGCAGCAGCGGTGACAGGGCCCCCCGGAGGGCCGCGTGGACACCCCTGCCCTGTGCCCCAGCCCCGAGGGCCGCGTGGACACCCCTGCCCTGTGCCCCGGCCCCAAGGGCCGCGTGGACACCCCTGCCCTGTGCCCCGGCCCCGAGTGGACACCCCTGCCCTGTGCCCCGGCCCCGAGGGCCGCGTGGACACCCCTGCCCTGTGCCCCGGCCCCGAGGGTCGCGTGGACACCCCTGCCCTGTGCCCCGGCCCCGAGGGCCGCGTGGACACCCCTGCCCTGTGCCCCAGCCCTGAGGCCTTGCTCCTCCTGAGGCTCTGACCCCTCCAGCGGGTGTCCAGTGTATGCTCAGGAAATGGGGGTGGCCAGGTCCCCAAGACTGCGCACCCTGCTGGCCCTCCCGTCTGACCCCAGCAGGCATGGTTTGCACAGTTTAAGAAATACAAGCAGAATATTTAAATTTTTAGAGGCAAAACTTATACACGAACCTGACTATTTTCTATTTTCCTGCCTGGGTTCTACCCCGTGGGCGTGCGCTGTGCTGCAGTGTCGGCCTGTGCACACGGCGTGCCCGATCCCGTGCTGGCTTGTGTACACGCGTGCCCTGGACGGGGCCTCCGCACACATGTGTCCTGGAGACAGAACGCAGCCCCAGCACACACCCTCTCCCTGCGCATCCGGCAGACCCCAGCCCTGGGAAGGGCCCCCCCGCCCTGGGGCCACTCCTTCCCGTCCCCTGCAGCCGCTGGCCTGCCTCTCGGCCCAGGGGAGCCAGGCAGACGTGGGCTTCCGCCCGGGAGGATGAGGGTCTGTCTGCAAGACCAGGCTGACCCCGACAGGACAAGCATGGCCCTTTGCGGAGGGGGCCCAGGGCACACAGCCGGGACACTGGGGTGCTGGTAGGGGGCCCGGCACCCTGCTCCCCACCATGCGGAGCCTCTGGGTCAACCATTCTCCAAGCTCAGCAAGGCCCTGTCGGACTCTGGAGAGGTGCCTGCGGACCTCCAGCCTGGGGCACTGGGACGTGTGGAACACGGCTGGGGCTGAGGGCGTGGCTGGCACCGGGGCCCAGCGAGGGGCCAGCTATCCTGCACCAGGCAGCCCAGGGCCAGAGGTGAGGGGCGCCCACCCGGACCTGCAGGCCAGCTGGGCTTCCTTATCAGGCCGCTGCCCTGGGACGACTGGACTGTGGTGGGGTTGGGGGGTGACAGGCCCCAGACAGTGGCGAAGCGTGAGTCTCCGGGACACGGCGGGCAGGCTGGGGGCGCAGTGTGGCTGGCAGGGGTCACGACATCACCACAGCGGGGGGGGATGGGCCTGGCTCGGGCTGGTCCTGCACTGCCCAGCAGAGCTGTGGGAGGCGTCCGGCCCCCCGCCCCCCGCCCAGGACAGGAGTGCCCAGGCTTGGGCGACTCGGTGGGAAGCGAGGGGCAGCCATGGTGGTGGCAGCCACTGTCCCCAGCAGGCGCCGCCATGCTGGCCTGGCTCAGCCCTCTCACCGTGGGGGCCTCGGCCACCCTGGGGTCCACTGGACGGCTCAGGCCTCAGAGCCCGTCCTGCTGTCCCCTCCCTGGATGCCGGCACCAGCCAAGGGGACCTGGACCCTGCAGCGGTCACAGCGATGAGCAGAGAGCGGTGCCCGGGGCGGGGTCTGTGCCACCCCGGCTCCAAGAGCCCTCCAGGGCCAATGCCGCCTCGCTCGCTCTGCAGGCAAGGCCTCGGGCCTCGCTCTGGCCCAGGCGCAGCGGGGACGCGAGGAGTGATGTTGCCAGAGGGAGGAGGCACGGGGCGGGCAGGGGTCCGGGACGAGGGAGTCAGACCCATGAGGTTCTGGGGAGAGCAAGGGCCCCGCCCGCGCCCGCACAGAACGCCCCGGCCTCGCTCCCGGACTGCGCGTGTGCCCGCCACAGCCGTCTGTGTGTATTTATATATTTATACAGATATAAAAGGCTATTTCACAGTTACGTGCCCTCCGCCGCGGCGCCTGGCAGGCCGGCCGGCGCTCACAGCGCGGGGCCAGCACTCGGGGGACGCAGGTCTCTGCGCTCACTCAGCCGGGAGCTCGTACTTGAAGATGACGCTGAAGAGCTGGCCGCCCAACCGCGCGGCCAGCCAGGCGTTCTTGAGCACGGCCAGCTTGAGGCTCTCGCAGCGCAGGGCCGCGTGGTAGTTGGTGTGCACGGCCCGGCCCATGCCCTCGATGACCACCAGGTCGGCGCCACGCTCCCGCACCAGCGCGGCCAGCCCCTTGTCCAGGCGGCTTTGGGGAGGAAGGCGGCAGTGAGACTGGGGCAGGGGCTGCACCCCGAACTGCTCCCCGGGGCGCCCTCCTCCCCCCGGGGCAGCGCCATCATCTGAGCTTTAGACAGCCTTCCCTGCTGGGGGAAGTGGGGCTGGGAGGCAGGCTGGGCGCCATTAAGGGGCCTGCGACCTGGGACCTGGGGGCGTTCCTGCCTGGCCCAGCCCCAGCCCCAGGACATCTGGGGAGCGCACCAGGGCCCGGGAGTCGTCTCGTCTGTTCTTTCTGTCTCTGCTCTCAGACAAAGGCCGGGCGAGAGCGCACTAACCAGGGCCCAGCGCACCCTGCGCTCGGACCTGCCGCTCCCGGAGCCGAGGCCGGGCTCTCCCCTGGAACCCGCAGGCACGGAAATCGGTGATGGCGGAGACTCCCCACCGCCCAGGGAGGCCAGGCGGCTGCCCAGGGTGCCTCTGCCAGAGCTGAGCAGAGCCGTGCGGCCTCGGGGACACAGGCTGCGGCAGCCCTGTCCCCCCAGGCCCCGGCGAGGGCGGCGCGCTTACCTGAGGTCGAGGCAGGGGGAGCTCGAGCCAGTCTGCACCAGCAGCAGCTTCTCTTCTCTGAGGGCCGTGCTGCGGGGCACAAGGCGGTCAGGGCCCCACAGCGCGCAGGGTGCCCCCCCCCGCGCCCCCCCGCACTCACCGCACAAGCGGGTCCATGGCCGCGATGCGCTCGGCCACCAGCAAGGACTCGCTGTGCGTCACGTCGTTGAGGGCGGGACCCGAGTTGCACGCCAGGATGACCTGTGGGGGAGGCCGGGCTCTTTAGGGCCCTGCTGCCCAGCACGACACTGGCCTGCAGGCGGCCGGGCTCTCTGACGGCGGGCCACGGCTGGAGCAGCCGCCCACCAGGGCCTGCCGGCTGCCGAGGGGCCAGGTCCTGTGGCCCCCGAGAGGGGCGGAGCCGTGCTCAGGGCCTGGCTGCGGTCACCCCAGGCCATCATAAACAACTTCCCAGGAAGCTGTGGGGTCGGACCCGAAGCCCCAGCAGGGAGACCCATGACCCAGGAGGCCGGGGTCGCCCATCGGCCTCACGCGCACCTGCACCCACCTGCTGTGCGCCAGGAGCTCTGAGCGTGGCTGCCAGAGGCCCCCAGCACCGCCAACCCCACCAAGAGCCACGAAGCCCAGGGGAGGTCCCACCACACGGCCTCCTCACTCACCTCCGTCCCTCTAAAGAGTAGCTCCCTGACAAAGGGGAAGACTCCCAAAATGAGGTCTATTCCACTGTTATCTGCGAAAATTAAGGCACATTTATGAGGGGGCCCCTGTAAGACAAAACCAGGGCGTTCAGTTGGGAACAGGCGTGTCCAAGACTTCAGACCCACTCACGGCCCCAGAGGTACGGCAGGTTCAGACCCACTGCGCCCACTCCCGGGGCTGGGACCGGGCGTCACGGCCCCAGAGGTACGGCAGGCACTGGGGACAGGGACAGCCTGCAGAGGCCACACCCACCCCTTCCAGCGAGGCAGACCCAAGGCCTCTGTGTGCCAAGGCAGCTGGCCTGGGAAGTGGTCAGGCAGGAGGTCAGGCAGAGTCTGGCCTCGGCAGCGCGGAGACCGGGAGGGGCTTGTGCGCACGGCCTGGGTCCTGGGCCACTCCCGCTGGCTCCGTGTCCCCCGTCTGGGCCCCTGACCCCGTGTTCCCTGCCCCCAGGCAGAGGCGAGGGCACTCGCACGCACCTTCAGTCTCTGCAGCCACTCATTGTAGGAATCCACGAGCCAGGGCCGCTCTGCGTGGAGACGGAGGGAATGAGGTTGGCCAGTGCTCAGGGGCCAGAGTGTGGCGGCCTCAGGGGGGCTCCAGGCCGTGGGCTCTCCCAGCCCTCCCCCACCAGGGCACAGACAGACAGCGCGCTGGCTCCTACCTTGTAACTTCCTCTTCGCCTCTTCAAACCCAAAGTGCGGATCGGACTCGAGGACGCTGGGAGGGGATGAGACGCAGTCACCAACGACACGGCCACGAGCCCCACCCCCTGGCCCCCGCTGAGCCCGTGGGTGACACCGCGCGTTTCCGCAGGACGGCAGAATCCCAAGAAAAACTCAGCCCCGTGGGGCGCGGCGTCTCCAAGACGGGCAGCCACGAGTGCTGGGCAGCGACCCCGGCACAGCCCCCCGAGTGCTGCTGGACGTGCTGCCCACAGGGGGAGCGGGGGGCTCCGGGTCCACCCCCAGCAGCAGCGGGGGCGGGGACGTGAGGGGCGGGGGCTCCGGGTCCACCCCCAGCAGCGGGGGCGGGGACGTGAGGGGTCAAACTCCCGCCTCTCCCGACTCGGCGCTTGGAGCTCCACCTCAGCAGACCCCAACTTCCAGTCCACGCCCGGGTCCCGGGGGCCGCCCCTCCCTTACACAGTGGCCAGCCCCGCGTGCACCCGCTGCGTGGACACCTACTCGGCCACGGCCTTGGCCCCCCAGTCGAAGACGTTGCCCGCCAGGAGGCCCTTCGCCAGCGCCAGCTGCCGCTCCTCCCAGCCCAGGGCGTCCAGGGCACGCACCACGCTCTGGAAGCCCCGCAGCGCCACGCCGTTCTCCCGCTGCTTCACCTGCGGGCGGGGCGGGGCGGGGCGGGGGCGAGAGCTGCAGGCGGTGACCAGCACACGCTCCCGGGGGGGCTTCAGGTCCGGGGCTGCCTGCCACAGCTGTGCCAGGCTGAGTGGGGCCTGGGGGACACAGCCCCACCCACGGGAGCCACTGCCCAAACCTCACCATCTGCCATGGGCACACAGGGGCGGGGCAGGGGGCGTGGTGAGTGGCCAGCCCTGGGGAGAGGACTGAAGGCCCACGGCCTCCTGGCCAGAGAAGCACAGCAGGGCCAGCACCTCCAGGCTCTGCCACCTGCGAGCCAGACGGACGCCCCGCCGGCTCTGTGCTGACCCCGAGGCCACACGGCCCCAGCCACGGGGAGACGCAGAGGCCTCTGGTGGGTTCAGCTTCCTGGGGGGCCATGGGCAAGCCCAGGGCAGCATCTGCCCCTCCCCCAGGGGACCCCTCTCCACACACGCCCGGCAGCCTAACCGGCCCTCAGCTGTCCACGGTTCCCACACGGCCCCAGACACCGTGCGACCCGCGCCGTCCAGTGACACTCACTTTGCAGTAGGGGTCCGGGAAGTTGAACTCGTTCAAACAGTGCTCCCTGGTGTCCAGCAGGCTGCGCACGGTCAGGCTCCCGTAGGCACTGGGGACAGACCAGGGCAGAGAGGCTGAGCAGGCCGACCAAGCCAGCGCTCCTCTCGGTCCGGGGCAGCCCCACGGCGGCCAGGAAGCCCAAGGAGGCGGGAGGCGCTGGGGCCACGGTGGTCACGGGGCTGCCCTCCCCCCGGGCCGGCGGGCGCATGCGGACAGCAGGGGCGGGGCGGGCACTCACAAGGGCTGCAGCCGCAGCACCTGCAGCTTGTCCCTGTACTTCTGCCGAAACTTCTCGGCCCTCTCGGCCGCGTCCAGGGCCTCGGGCTGGCTTGCCACGGCTCGCTTCACCACCTGCCAGGGCGGGCCGTCAGCAGGGCCCCGCCGAGCTCATGGCGCTCGTGGCCGTCTGCCCGCGGAGGGCCTCGGGACACGGGGCTTCCCCGGCCGCCTGGGGCTCAGGGCCACGTCCTTGGACAGGAGCCCCTCACTCGGGGCAGACCCGGCTGGCCCGCAGGTCCCACGTTCTGCCCTGTGGCTGCTGCGGCCGCCCCGAGCCCGTGCAGCTGAGGTGCTGTAGCGAGGGCCTGGCCCCGAGCTGCCGCAGGACGGGGCCCCGGCCTGGGAGAGAGGGAGGCGCCGGCACAGGCGGCGCTTCCCGCAGCTCAGGGAGCTGTGTGGGGAGTCCGGCCCCGCTCTGCCCTCAGAGCCGCACGGCAGTGACCGCCAGAGCAGCCACAGGACTCGGGCGCTGCGCCCCGGCCCCGTCGCGCCAAGCCTCACCCCGTCCAGGGCCTCCTCGAAGCAGGTGAGCCAGTACTTGCGGGCCAGGGCGTCGTCGGTGAGGTCCACCGTGTCGGGCACGTAGGAGGCCGGGTCCAGGAGAAGCGGCAGGTCCACCAGTGGCCTCTCCAGCCGGTCCATCTCCAGCAGGTCGAACTGGAGGACAGAGCAGGGGCGGAGGTCACCGTGGTCCCCAGAAAGACGCCAACCCGACTTCCTAAGTCTGAGCTTTCCCCGCAAGAACACAAGAGCGCCGACACCTCCTCCCTCCCCCCAGCACCTCCTCCCGCACCGCGCTGGGCTCCTCCCTCCGGCCGACCCTGTGGTTTGGCGGGTGGGGAGTGGTCTGCCCTCCTCACAGCCACCTCCCACAGTGGCCTGTGTCCATTCTGGCACCAGCTCCCCCCGTTCCCCTCCCGACCCCCGGAGCCCAGGCTGTGTCTCTAGTCTCCAAGGGGAGACACTGAGGGGCTTTTCCAGTGCTCAGGGCCCTGCGCCTCCGCCCAACGTAAGCGGGGCTCTGGCCCTGCAGCCTGTCCCTGTGGCCCCATCCATGGCCGTGTGGCCCCTCTGCAGGGCTGACACTGCTCGCGCCCTGGTTCTACCCGGCCAGGGCTGGGCCACTCCACGGCACCCACGGCCATCAGAGCCACAGCCACTTGCCCTGCTGGGAAGGGCGTAACCACACGTGTGCTCAGCCTGTTAACCGGACTGAGCGACCACCCGTGGCCACCTGCGGGCCAGAGGACCTGCACCAGGAAGACGGTAAGGCCTGAGAGCGTCCACTCCCCACACCCCTACCCGCCCACACGCCGCGTACCCGTCTCTGCCAGCTGCACTTCTGCCAGCCCCCTGCAGAGGGCACCAGGCCCCCGCGGGAAGCTGCTGATGCAGGCACACACGTGGGGAGTGGGGCCCACCCCGCAGCCCGACTCTGCTCCACCCAGCTCAGGCCACGGCCAGCCCACCGTCCGGCACACGGGCCTCACCCCAAGCGGGGGTTTGAGGAAAGAACTCAGAACCTTCCCAGGAGAGCGGACCCTGTCGCTGAAGGAACCCATCGCAGAGCCCGGTGTGCACACGGCCCTGGGGAGGGGCCTGCTCCAGACACGCGCGGTGCCCGCCCGGGCCCCACTACTCACGGTGCCGCTCCGGGCCCGCTGCGTGGGGCCCAGCCCCGGCGAGGTGCTCCTCAGCCCCGAGCTGCCGGCGTAGTTCTCGCCCCAGCTGTACTGGTTGGGGTCTGCGGAGACAAGAGGCCAGCGGCTGGGCCAGAAGCTGCCCCCTCGTTCTTGTCCCCCCGGAGGCCTCACGACCGCCCCCGCCCCCATCCCCTCGCCCTGTCCCCCCCCCCCCCGCTCTGCTCACTGTCTTGCTCAGCTCCTTTCAGAAACGCGCCGATGGCCCCCAGGTAGCCTTCGTGCCTCAGGAACAGCGCCTGGACCTCCCCCTGCAGACCCAAGGCCACGTGTGCCACACGCGTGTCACCAGCGTGAACGGACACACAGGGCCCACACCCCCCGGGGAGCGGGACAGGCCCACGCCAGCAGCCGCCCGTGGGAACACGCACCTTGGAGAAGAAGTTGATGCTGTAGGTGATGGTGCGCATGGTCACGGGGTGGCCCCGGATGAAGAAGCCCCCGAAGTACACGCGGTCCAGGCCGTGCAGCCGGGCGTGCAGGCACGCCAGCTGCCCCACGTCATTGCTGATCATGTGCAGCAGGCTCTTGGCCACGTCCTCCTTGGAGAACTCTGGGAACAAGCACACGGGGCGCGTGTGACGAGGGGGGAGAAGGCGGGGAGACGGGGAGGACGCCACAGCGCCCGGCACACGTGGCCCGTGTGACCTGCGTGACAGGTGCCTCCCTGCTGGACGGATCAGGCTTTGCTTTCCAAGGGCAAAGAAAGTGGCTGGCGTGGTGCTTTGGGGGTGGAGCCACCGAGCCACCGCCCGCGACGGACCCGGCTGCTCCATCCCACCCAGCTCCTGGCTGGCGGCCTGGGAAGGCACTGGAAGACCAGCAAGTGTGGGCCCTGCACCAGTGGGAGACCTGGAGGAAGCTCCTGGCCCCAGCCTGGCCCAGCCCTGGCCGCTGCAGCCATCTGGGGAGCGAACCAGCAGAGGGAAGACGTCTCTCTCTCGTTCCCTCTCTGACTCCTTCAATAAATAAATAAATCTTTAAAAAAATGGGACCAAAAAAGCCTCAATGAAACCCAGCAACCAAACCGCAAACTGCTGCTAATTCACGCGTCCTGCGGCCGTCCCGAGAACACAGCCCGCTGTCCCACGCCAGCTGCCCCGCGGCCAGGACGGGCTCTGGGCGGATCCGCGAGGCCCCGCCTCTCCACGAGGGCCGGCAGGCACCTTTGTCGGCCGTGGCTGACTTCCCGAAGCTGCTCGCGATGAGGTCGCCGCTCAGCCCCAGGGTCTGGTGGGCGCCGCCGTACACGTCCCGCACGAGCATGTCCACGTTGGCATGCTGGCCCCTGGAGGCCAGCTGCAGCAGCTCGTCGAACTTCTGCGGGCGGAGCAGGGCCGGCGGGTGAGGCGCCCGCCTCCCAGAGACTGCCCCAAAGGGAGGGGGCCGGGCAGGCCCCGAGGGACCAGCACCGAGGGGCGCTCCATGGAGACGCGCCACACAGCGGCCTTGCCCCAGGAGGGCCGGGCGGGCCCGGGAGCCTGTGCCGCCGCCGCGGGTACCTTTGTTCTGGTGAGCAGAGCCCCGAGCCCCCAGAAGGTGCCGCCTCCGATGGAGCTGCCGCCGATCCACTCAAACCTGTCCTCGGCCTCCACCTGGGGCAGAGCGGGGTTGAGTGCAGGGCTCCGCCCCAGCCAGCACCGCCGGACACGGCCGGGCCTCACCTTCACGATGGAGACCCCAGAGCCGATGTTGACAAGCAGGTAGGGGAAGATGTGGGGGTGATTCGTCTGGAAGCGGAACTCGGCGTCGGCGTCTCCCTGGCACACGAAGGCCTCCTGTGGGATGTTCCTCAGCACGAAGTTGCAGCCCTTGATCAGACAGCTCAGCACGTCCTCGCGGTGCACCCTGGAGGGAGCCGAGGCACGCCACGCCGCCTGAGTGCCCGGCAGGGGACCGCGCCCGCCCCTCCCCCACCGCCCGCCCGCCTGACCACCGGGGCCGGGGCCCCCCCTCACTTCAGCTGCAGCTTCTCCTCGATGAGGTCCTGGAACTTGTAGGCCCCACCCCCTGTGGCCTGGATGACCTTGGTCTCGGTGTTCACCAGGTGGGCTTTGATGAAGTCCAGGCAGGCCTCGATGTATGTGTTCTCGAACTTGATGAAGTGCAGGCGTGCGGTGACCTCCTCCTGCACCGACACCTCGTAGGGGGGCTCAAGCTCCTGCGCCGTGTCCTGCGAGGCAGGGCGGGGCTGCACACGGGTCCCTGCACACCCTGCCCCCAGGCACCGGCCTGCAGCCCGGGAACCCCACGTGCCAAGGCAGCACCTGGCCCAGACGCCTGGCCCGCACCGGCCTTCCTGGGGCGCCAGTGGTGTGTGGAGGGGACGGAGCGGGGCCACAGGCCACGCTGGACACGGGCAGGACAGCCATGGCACGCAGGCCTCACCTTCCCCGAGTGGTCGAAGGACCTCACTCTGGCGACTTTGTGCTGAACTGTGGAGTAGTAGGCCAGCTTGGTCAGCGATCCACCTGCGGGGACACACAGGCGCTCAGCCTCACCCACACGACCTAGGGCAGGGCCCTTCAAGACGCGGGGTCTGGGGCCGCCTGAACGTGAGAGCCGCGTGGATGCCACGTAGGAAGGGGAGAGAGCAAACACCAATCCTTCCCCCCGTCCCAACCCCCCCAGAGGCAGGGACCCCCAATGCCCCCCACTCCGAGTCAGGGGCACCCAGAGCCCCCCACCTAAGGGAGGGGCCCCCAGCGTCCCCCACCCTGAGGCAGGGACCCCAGTGCTCCCCACCCCAAGGCAGGGGCACCCAGAGCCCCCCACCCCGAGGCAGGGGCCCCCAGTGCCCCCCACCCCGAGTCAGGGGCACCCAGAGCCCTCCACCTAAGGGAGGGGCCCCCAGCGTCCCCCACCCTGAGGCAGGGACCCTAGTGTCCCCCACCCCGAGGCAGGGACCCCCAGTGTCCCCCATCCCAGCTAAGGGAGGGGCCCGCAGCTGTTTTCCATGGGTGGGCACGATAAGGACCCAGCGGGAGCAGGCGAGGGAAGCAGAGGGGGGCGGGGGGCACCATGGCCTTCCTGGGACCCACATGGCAGTGAAGTTAGGACCCCGACTCTTTCAGGGATGAATGCAGGCTGCTCTGGCGTGGCAGGTGGAGCCGCCGCCTGCAGTGCCGGCATCGCATATGGGCACCGGTTCAAGTCCCGGCTGCTCCACTTCTGATCCAGCTCTCTGCTGTGGCCTGGGAAAGCCGTGGAGGATGGCCCAAGTACTTGGGCCCCTGCACCCACGTGGGAGACCTGGAGGAAGCTCCTGGCTCCTGGCTTCAGATCAGCGCAGCTCCAGCCATTGCAGCCATTTGGGGAGTGAACCAGCGGATGAAAGACCTCCCTCCCTCTCTTCCTCTCTCTGTGTAACTTTCTTTTTAAAAAAAAATTTTGAACGACAGAGGGGAGAGAGGAGGCGGGCAGACCTTCCACTCGCGGCTGCAGCTGGAGCCCAGGGCCCAGAACCCAGTCCGGTCTCCTGTGGGCAGCAGGGAGCCGTCACCGCTGGCTCTGAGGCTGAGGTCTGAAAGGAGACCTGGGACTGGAACCCTGGCACTCTGCCAGGGCGGTGTCCCAGGCGGCACTTCCAGCGCTGTGCCAAACGCCAGCCCCGGGGGGTGAGACGGCGACGCTGAGGCCACGGAGGCCTGAGGGCTGCATCAGGGGCCGACATGCTAGGAAGCAAGGCCGACGCTGTCTGCACGCGGCTGCTCCGCGTGGACACTGAGGAACACGCTCCAGCCCGGGAACAATCTGGAAACACCAAGTCCCGAGAACCGCCCATCAAGGCACCCAGCTCCCCGGCAGGCTGCCCCAGCCCCGGCCTCTGTGCGGCAGGAGGAGAGGTCAGAGCCCCTCCTCCCACCCCGCCCCAGGTCTCAGCCTCTGGACCCCTTCTCCCAGCCCAGGCTTGCTCGGCCCTGGTCCTCTGCTCCCACAGCTCGGTGTGCGCAGGTGGGGAGGGGTCCCTCCAGACGCCTGCCCCACCCCCACTGGGGGCTCCTCCTACTTCCAGCCCAGGAGGAAACAGCCGGGTCAGGAGGGCCAGACCCGGCTCCGACGGCAGGGCTGCAGCTGGCAGGGGTCCCTGGGAACCCAAGGCATCCGAGCGGGGTCCCGGAGGCCACACGGCAGGCACGACGCTGACCACGGCCCGTGCTCCCGGGCCGCGCCGCCTCGGGGAAGGTGCGGTCACTTTTGGGTGTCCCTCAGCACCTGGGCCACACCTTCTGGGTCACCCTGACCCCCGGGGTCACCCCGAGCCCCAGGGAAGGACAGCACACACTGCCCTGGGCCCCTCCTGCCCTGCGTGCACGCTGGCGCACACACGCGCACACCCCGCAGAAGCCCAAGGTCAGGTCAAAGCTTCCGGGGCGTTTTCAGAGCCGGGTCACTGGCTGACCCGGGCCCCAGGCGACAGGAGCACAGAGCAGGCGAGGGGCCCGGACCCCAAGATCAGGTCGAGGAAAGGGAAACGGGGGCGGCGTCTCGCTAAGCCCTGCCGAGCGCGCTGGCCCCGGGCACTCCTGGGCTGAGGACGCCCGGGCCTGCGCGGGCCGGGGTCTCTCCAACACGGCATCCATGCGCCCTGCGGAGGCCTCTGCCAGAACCCCTGGCCGGGGAACACGACGGGCCCCGGCTGGACTGCTCCGCCCCTCGGGGTCGCGGGCGCGCGCCCAGGTCCCGTCGCTTCCGGGGAACCCCGCCCCTCCGGACTCCACTCCAGGGGCGTCAGGACCCAGGCCACGCCCCCCATCTCCGCGCCGGCCCCCAGCTCCGGGACCCAAACTGCAATGGGCGCGGAGAGGGGCGGAGGCGCAGGGGCAGCGCCCGGCCGCTCGGACTGGACAGCTGTGGAAGAGCCCAGCGTGTCGGGGCCGGCCAGGACCCCAGCGCGCCTCCTGCACCCCCTCGCCGCAGGCTGCCTTCCGACCTGCACCGGACACGCTGCCCCGCGGCAAGCGGCCGGCGGCACGGCCTCTCCGCCGGCATCCGCAGCCCCCGGGGCAGCCAAGGCACCAGCCGGCGCCCGGACCCGCGGCGGGGCGGGCGGCCAGGGCCGAGGGACGGGGCGAGGCCGGGAGGGAGGGGAAGGGGCGCAGGGTCTCCGGCGCAGCCGGGCCCCAGGGAGCTCGGGCAAACGACGGGGGCGCCCGGACGCGAGGGCGGCGCGAGTCCCCGAGGCCCGTCCACGGTCCTGCGCACTCACGCCAGCTGTCAACGGTCCAGGGCGAGGCCTGCGGGCGGCGCGGACTTCCCGCGGCACAGGGGTCCCAGCGGGCCCGGCCCCGGGGGGCTTCAGGCCAGGGTCGTCCTCGTGCCGGCCCCGGCAAGGACGCCAGGCCTCAGGCCGGCCACCTCAGGCCGTCCGCCCTCCGCCCCCGGCGGCCGCCAGCCCTCCCCCGGTGCCCCCTCCCGCCCGCAGCCGCCTCCGCAGCGGCCGCCGCCGACTACGAGTCCCGGCATGCCCCGCTCCGGCACGCGCGGCGCCTGCTGGGAGCGGTAGTCCGTCCGCTGCCCCAGCCTGCGCGCCAGCGCGTTCGGAGGACTACAAGTCCCGTGAGGCGGCGCGCGGCGGCCCGTGAGGCTGAGCGCGCGGCGGCCCGTAAGTCCGTGCGCGGCAGCCCGCACCCCCGCCCTTCGTCCTTCCCGCCGCCCCCGCTCGCCGCCGGCGCCCCGCGCGTCCCGGCTGCCAGCCCCAGGCGCCCGGCCCGCCGCTACCTATGTCGATGGCGAAGCGCTTGGCGTTCTCCAAGTTGCGGAAGATCTCGTCGGGCGGCAGCGTGATGCTCTTGTCCAGACTGTCCCCGCTGCTCCCGCTGCCGCTCGCTCCACACTCCGCCATTTTGAAAGTGCCCGGCCAGCCTCATCAGCCATGGAGATATATGCGCATATATTTGACTGTTAAACGCCCCGCGCATAGATTATGCTAATGAGGCCCGCCCCTCTCCGGCGGCTCGGGCCCGCGCCGGCCGGGCGGGAGAAGCGCGGGTGCCCGCAGGTGGAGCGCCGCCGCCGCTTCCCGGGCTCGCCGGAGCTCGGCACGGGTTCTGGGCCGGCTAAGCTGGACGGGCACTTGTCCCTGCAGTCTGGGGACTCATCACAGAGTGCAGTGCGGGGGAAGCGAGAATTCTGGGAACGAGCCGGATCGGCAGCCCGGGCCCGCGCGGGGGTGCAGGGGCTGTCGGCAGGCCCTTGGGAGGGGCTCTCGCTGGAAGCAGGCGGGCTGAATTCAGCACCTGCCTCCAGGGTGCCCCGGGCCGGTTCCTGCGTGTCCCTGGCCCTCAGCCTCCGTCCGCGAGCTGCCTGCTCGCGGAAACGCGGCTTGTGGGGCAGCCCCCGGAGCTCCGGAGGCCAGGGCGCCGTGTCCTGCAGGGCCCGGGGGCAGGACTGTACTGGCGGCCGCGGCACCGGGGCGGTGGGCGGGCCGGGCGCGGACCCCTCACTGATGCACCCATAGCACTCGCAGCAAACACGCAGAGGGGAGACCCGGCGCTGTGCTCGGCGCGCGTGGCGGGATGTGACGCCCGCCCGGCGTTTGCTGCAGGGTGGGGGCCCAGCTCCCACCCGCCCTGCGCCCTGGGTTTTGCCCCTGGGGAGCCTGGGCTCTGAACCACAGGTCCAGGTTCTGGCTGCCACCCCCAGCCCCCTTAGCGAGGAAGGCACTGCGCCGCCTGACTCGGCCCTGGGAGGTCAGCCAGCCTGCTGCGGCCGGGGTGGGGCTCTGCCCTGGGAGCCCACCAGGCCAGGGAGGGAGCAGGCGCAGGGGGTGCGGGCTGACCGCGTGTCCACTTGCCCAGCCAAGACGCCTGTGCTGCCGGAGGTCCACGGCAGTCTGGGGCTAGGTCTCCCTTTCAGTGGGCAGCAGAGGGGTCCTGGGGCTGCCATTTTGCCACCCCCCCCTTCCATCTGTAAGGAGCTAGTGGGCAGGCCTGGGGCGGGAAGCCCAGGCTGTGCACGGCTGCCGCGGGCACAGAGCCAGGGAAGCCCCCAGCCCCCTGCGGCCCCTGCAGCCCGGCGGCTCGCCCCGCGGCCGGGCCTCCCTTGTTGGTGAGCGCCGGGGGTAGCACGGGCACGCGCCCGCTTGCTCCGCTGCCCACTGGCTGCGAGGACACCAGGGAGGACACCAAGGTGGGCACTCGGGTTTTATTGAAGTCTTCGGCGCAGTCGACGGCCCCCGCGGGCCCAGGAGTTCGCGTTCCCAGTACAAAGTCGTGCCCGCGCGCACCCCCCCCCCGCCCCGCCCAGCCGGTCCTGTAAGGACCCCGGCGGAGACCCCGCCCCCGCAGCCCACTATGAGCCCCCACTGCTCTCCTATGAGGATGCATCTGCAGTTCGGCCTTTACGAAAGGCAACTGGCGCCGGGACTTCCCGGAAGTCGCCTGCTGAAACGCAGGCGGAACGACCCCGCGGGGTCACACAGCGGCCGTCCCCGAGCCTCGAGGACTGTGCGCGCGCGCCCTCTGAGCGCGACCCCGCCGCGGGCCGGCCAGCCCGGGGAGGGCGCCTTGTGCGGAGGGGCGCGGCGCCTCGCGTCACCAGGGCCGCCAGAGGCCGCAGGGCGGCTGGCGCGCGGCGGCGGCGGCCTTGGCGGAGCAGAGCGCGGGCGGCGGCGCGGCGCCCGGCGCCTTGGGCTCCTTGGCGGGCGCGGCGGGCGCGGCCGGGGGCCGTTGGAAGTGGTACAGCAGCTTCATGTGCGTGTCGCTGGCGGCGTGCAGCGTGAGGAACTGCACGGCCTCCTGCAGGCACCACGAGTAGCCCTCGCTGTAGTCCTGGTGCAGGCTCTTGGGGCCGGCGGCGGCGGCGAAGGCTGCGGGGAGACGCGGCGTCGTGAGCGGGCGGCGGGTCGCAGGGGCCGCAGGGGCTGGTCTGGGGGCGGGCGCGGGGCCGGGCCGCAGGGGCTGGGGGCACGCTCATCTTTGCCGCGCTCCAGGGCCCTGGGGGCGGGCGCGGGGCCGGGGCCGCGGGCCGGTCTGCGGCGCGCTCACCTTTGCTGTGCTTCAGGTAGCTGACGGCCATCTCCAGGATGTCCGCCTTCTCCAGCTTGGAGTTGGGCTGGTGCCGCGCGAACTCCTGCTCCAGCAGCAGCTTCAGCTGCTCGATGCTGCTGTTGATTCGGTCTCGCCGCATCTTCTCCACCACCGGCTTGCGCAGCTGCGGGAGGAGGGGGCGTCAGGCAGGGCCGCGGGGCACGCGGGGTCCGCGGCCGGCGCGCCGGGTGGGGCTGGCACTTACTCGGTTCTTCTCTTTGGGGCTAAGCAGCTCCACGGCCACGGTGCTGGGGGCCATGGCTGGCGCAGGAGGCGAGGGCGAGGCGGCGCGGGCAGAGCCAGGCGTGTCCTGGGCTGGCGCGGACCCCAGGCCAGGCCCTATATAGGCGCGGGCGGCGGCCTGGCGCCTGGGGCCCGGGCGCCGCGGCCGTTCCCACACTCGGCGGCCAATGGCTGCGCGGGTCGCACAAAGGCGCCGGCCCATTAGCGCACGCTAAATTGCCTGTGAATTGGCGCGGGCACAATGGGCGCTCCCGGAGGAGCAGGTGGGCCGCGCCGCACAATGTCCGGGCTGTGGGAACGCGCTCGCCCGCATTAGCATCCCCGGGCCTGGTGCTGGGAGCCCCGCGCCTCAATATGCTGTCTTTTCCCAGGCCGCGGGCAGGGGAGGGGGCAGGAAGGAGCGGCCCCCTCCCCTCCCGGCCCCTCCTCCTCCCCAGCGGCTCCCCACTGCTGGCTGGCAGAGGCCTCAGACAGGCAGCGGATAAGGGAAAAGCCCCGGAGCTAACAAGTGCGGGGGGGCCCCCAGCAGCGTGTGCACCCTGCCTGGCGGGACTTGGGCTCTGCACTCCTGGACCAACAGGCACCTGTGCCCCCCTGTCCACAGGCGTCTGTGACCAGCCCCACTGGCCTCGGCCCCCTGTCCTGAGACTGGAGCCTGGGAGATGGGCCAGCAGTCTTTGGGCCGTCCCAGGAGCCAGGGTCTGGCACCTTGGCACCCCTACCCCCACCCCCAGGAACAATTTACCAGCTGCTCCCAGAATGACCAGGCGCCCTCCCCAACCTGGGGGGCCCTCTCCCCACCCCACCCGGCTGGGAATCCCGCCACAGCGTCCAGGGAGCCCCCTCCCCCAGTCTCCGCTCCCCGCACACAGCCTGGTGGCACTCGCCGGCTTTGGCTTCCTGCAGATCTGTGCGGTGCCAGGGGGCAGCGGGCGGCAGAGCGGGGCAGGCCCGGAGCCCACAGACGCTGCGTCTGCTCAGATGGACCCTCTAGAGGCCCACAGGACGAGCCGATAACCCTGGCACCACCTGAGCTGAGGGTGGGGAGCTGCCGTGGGCACCCAGGGGAGGCCCTGGAGCCACCCCCCACCCGGGACAGTCACCATCCTGCTTCCTAGGGGAGACCCAGCCAGATCAAGTGCACGCCCCCGGAGCCGGGCGGGAGTGTGGCCGCCACGTCCAGGTGGGGTGGCGACGCAGGGCCTTACCAGGGGTCCAGCGGGAGCTCCCCACCCCCGCCCGCCCCAGGGGGCCCGGAGTGACCCACAGCTGCCAGAGGCCTGTTGGGCAGGCCTGGCTCTCGGGAGCCCCTCGGAACAAGGAGCCCTTCGGGACCCGGGCTGGGACGGTGCCAGGCCTGCAGCAGAGGACCGGCCAGTGGCGGCCTCCCACGGGCCAGCAGGCGACTCCCTGGGGAGAGGCGGCCACTCAGACGTCTCTGGAGGGGGAGCGAAGGGGGCCGTGTGTGCCCCTGCCCATGACGCCGGTGCCCAGGCTGGCCCTGGGAGGCAGCGGTACCGAGGGCCGGGTGGCCTCTGCCTCAGCCGGGGGTCCCTGCACCCAGGGGTCGGCCTCAGCTTCTGCAGCCTGGGCACTGGCAGCAGCGACCCTGGAGGCCACGGCATGCCTGCTGATGCCGGCGGCCTGGCTGGCATTGCGGCCATGTGTGGTGACCCCTCCTTGGTTTGGGGCTCTCCCTGCTGGGGTGAATCACCTGTGTGCCCTTCACACACCCCTGCCAGCCTGGGGCCCGGGCAGTGCGGCAGTGGGCAGGTGAGCCTGGGGCCCAACACTGGAGCCCAGCCCTGGGGACGTGGCTAGCCAGGGGCCGGGGAGTATGGCAGTGGGCAGGTGAGCCTGAGCCCAGGCTGGCGCTGGTCTCCACCTCCGCCAGCTGCAGTGGGCAGCCAAGCCCTGGCCAAGGCTGCTGGCAACAGGGACCCAGAGCTGTGTCCAGATGGGGGGGCGGCACCCAGGCCAGGCCCCGCTCCCTCTGCAGGCTTAGGAGGGGGCAGTTGGCAGGGGCTCATGTCCTGCCCCGTCCCCTCCCCGGAGCCAGCTCGTGGCCCAAATCAGACACGTGCCGAGCAGGGGGATGTGACAGGGGCCAGGGCTGCAGCCTGCAGGGGTGAGGGTGGTGGGTGGGCTGTGAGGGCTGCCTCCCCCTCCCCTCTTCCCCTCCCCCTGCACGGGCACTGCTTTGGTCTGATCTCCAGTTGTGGGAAATATGAAATGAATGGCGTGGAGACCGGCACGATGAAAGGCTGGGTCCCTCCCGCAGCACGGGCCAGATGGCAGCCCAGCGGCCCGAGGCACACGCCCGGCCTTTGTGGGCCGCTTAACACCGTGAATGGGGCCAAAGTGTGGGAACCGGGCTGGGCTCCCGGCTACACCGTCGGAGGTGAGGCGCCGCGGGGGGCGGGGCGGCCTCAGGCTGGCAGGCTTTGCCTGGAGTGTGTGCGCGCGCGTGTGCAAATGTGTGAGTGTGCGTGCGCGTGAGATGAGAGGCTGGAGTCTGCCTCGGGGTAGGGTGGGGTCCCCTCCCCCCACGGGGCTTGGAGGAGGGAGGAGTCCTGCCTGCACCCCAGAGCCCTGGGCCTCCTTGGGGGGTGCAGGGGGGGTTCTGGGGCTGAGGGCGCACACTGCTGCAGACGGCAGGACGCGGTTCCTCCCCCCACCCCCGGGGCCACCGCTCTGCTCTACTCACGGCAAAACCCGGAGCTCCTGGGGAAGGGAGGGCCTCCCAGCGGCCACCGGCGAGGACGCACTGGGGGTCTGCACCCGTTCACAGTGGCCGAGGCAGGAAAGGCCAAGGGAGACCCCTTCACAGAGGAGGCCTCTGCCTGAGCCACGGGCGGAGTCCCGGCGGCTCCGCGCCCTGCTGATGCATCCAGAAAGCCAGCGGACGTGGTCCACGTGCTCGGGCTCGGGCCCCACCCATGAGGGACACTCCTGGCCTCGGCCTGGCCCAGTCCTGGCTGTTGTGGCCATCTGGGGAGTGAACCAGAGGATGAAGACCTCTCTCTCTCTCTCTGTCTCTCTGCCTTTCAAAGAAACAGACCTTAGAAGGAGAAAAGAACGAGGAGTGGAGGGGTGGACGCGGTCTGGTCGGAGGGCCTGGGTTTGAGGTCCGGCTCCCTGGGAGGCAGCAGTGGCCGCCCCAGTTCCTGGTCTCTGCCCCCCACATGGGTGGGGTTCCGGGCTCCTGGCTTCAGTCTGAGCAGAGTGAACCAGCCTGTCTCAGTCTCTGCCTTTTGCGCAAAAGGAAAATGAAAATAAAAGGAGTTCTGACCCAGGCCAGGTCGGGGCCGAATCTCGGGACGCAGTGCGGAAGGCAGGCGCGGTCCCCTGAGCTCCCTGAGGCAGGGGCAGGGGTGTGGGCAGTGTGCTCGCCCCTCCTGGAGGTCACCCGGGGCTGGGTGAGGCACAGGCGTTGTCAGCGGCGGCTGAGATGCCCACGTCACCGCCACATCCTGGTGCCTGGTTTGAGGCCCCATTCCTCTACTTCCCAGCCAGCTCCCTGCTAAGCAGGCCCTGGGCAGCAGCAGACGGCCCAGGCGCTGGGGTCCCTGCGCCCCTGAGGGACCCGGATGGACTCCTGGCGGTAGCAGCCACCTGGGGCGTGGACCGGGGGATGGAAGATCTCTCTGCCTCTGCCTCTCTGTGACTCTGCCTTCCAAATAAATAAGCATTTTGAAAAACATTTTATTTATTTATTTTCATTTACTTAAAGAGCAAGAGAGTGAGCGACACAGAGAGGACACCAGGCGCCTGGTGGCCCTGGCCTGGTGGCTGTCGGGTTCCTCCTTGGACCTCGTGGCTGAGCTGCAGTGGGGGCGGGAACAGGAGTCCCCACCCCCTGAGAGCGGCACCGCCCCACCTGCGTGTGCCCGGCGTCCTCGTGAGTAAGGCAGGGTGGGCTCTGTGCGCTGTCCCCGCACCCGGAGCCTGGGAGCTGGGCTCAGTTTGCTTCGTGCCCTTCCCCAGGTCGGGGCAGTGGGTGGGGATCAGAGCCCAGGCACCGCCGTGAGCCCAGAGGCCTGTGGAGCCAAGGGGGCTGGGCACCTGTCGGGGAGGGCAGGGGGAGCTCCCCCGGCCCAGGGGCTACGCAGGCCAGAGGGCGGGCGGCTCAGCGGACACGGAGACGAAGGCCGGGCAGCACAGTGTGGCTGGCGAGGTGCCAGAGCAGACGGCCAGGAGCACGGCCGCCCAGCCCACCGCGCTTGGCGCTTGGAGATCCCTGGCCTCCCAAAAGCTGGTCCAGGGGTTCGGGGTGAGGCCTGGCCCTGCACAAGGTGAGGGGAGGTGGAGCTGGGGTTGCAGGAGACCCTGCCACACAGGAGATAACCTGCGGCTGCCCCGGATGGGAGAGAGGCGGAGGGAACCCCCAGACGCCTGCACAGCTTTGGGGGTGTCCCGTCTGTTTCATTTGAAAGGGAGAGAGGATAGAGGAGAGAGGAGAGAGAGATCTTCCATCTGCTGGTCCCTCCCAGAATGCGTGCCACAGCCAACATGGAGCCTGACCCAAGTCAGGAGCCCAGCGCTCCGACCGGGTCTCCCAGGCGCCTGAGCCCTCGCTGCCACGTCCCGGGTGTGTCCGGGCGGCCGAGGCGAACCTGCGCACGCTGCCTTGGGTTCCCCAGCAGCATCGTAATCCCTGCCCCAAACACCCCCTCCCCGTGTTTTCCTGAGTGAGTGTTTACTGCTTGTGACAAATCCACACGCACACACACGCACACACACGCACACATGTGCGCAGACACATGCATGGAGGCTCCTGCAGGGGGCCCAGCCCTGCCTGCTCCTCCTTCTGCCCGTCCTGGGCCCTGGGGTGAGTGCAGGGGGCACCCTAGCCATCGGCTCCTCCCCAGCAGCATGTGGGTGCCAGCGCCTTGCGCAGGGTGACTCCGCAGAGACCGGAATGTGCCCTGAGAAGCAGAGGTGAGAGCGGGGTGAGCGGCTCAGGGCTCCTGCATGGCACCACCGTGGCCAGGGTCACAGCGCTGTCGGTCACGTGCAGGGCCCTCAGGGGCTGGCCTTGGGGACGCGGCTCCTCCCCAGGGCTGCGCGCTCGGACCTGGCGTCCAGCAGAGCTGGAGGGAAGCGCACACAGAGACGGAGACCAAGGCCCTGAGCAAGGCGGGCAGGAGCCAGGGGCAGGATCGAGCCAGAGCCGCCTCCTGC
This sequence comes from Sylvilagus bachmani, assembly GCA_015711505.1. Lineage (NCBI taxonomy): Eukaryota > Metazoa > Chordata > Mammalia > Lagomorpha > Leporidae > Sylvilagus > Sylvilagus bachmani. The sequence goes on from CM027388.1 coordinate 850,020, forward strand.
CCTCACCCCGGCCGCATGCTCAGCGGTGGGGCCTGGCCTGCCAAGGGGCGGCCCAGGCCTCTGCGCCCGGCAGCTGGAGCCCCCAGCCCTGCAGGCAGCTGCTGAGCCAGGGTGCTGGGGGCAACCCCCCCAGCTCCTTGGGGTGCCTGAGCCCCAGACAGAAGGCAGCCCGCAGCGTGTGTTTTAAGGCGGGATCGGCTGCCTTCTGTCCCCCATGTGGCCTCCCCCTCCTCTGCTGGAAGGCGGCTGTGGGCTCAGCTCCCTGTGGCACCTGCTGAGATGGGGCTGAGCCCTGCCTGTGTGCAGAGCCCCTCCCCCACGCTGTGTGTCCCCCAGTGCGGAGCTGGGGTGTGGGGGCTGGAGCAGCTCCTGTGCTTACTTGGGGAGGCGGCGGGGGGAGGCTGCGTCCTGGCTGGGCTCTGCTCACCTCCCTCCGGCGACTGCTAGGCCAGGGCTGAGGGGTCCCCAAGCCTCGGCTCACCTGCCCATCGGGTGAGCTTCCTGATGGAGCCGCCCCTTGGTCTGCAGGGCTGGGTCCAGGCTGCTGACCGTAAATGACCCGTGATGCCATTTGGGTCCAGCCCGGAGGGAGTCCCTGTGGCTGCTGGGCGAGTGGCCCAGGCAGAGGCGGAAGCCGGGGACAGGGCCTTCCGGGCGGATGCAGGCCAGGGGGCTCTGAGCAGGGCAGGGCGGCCAAGCACCTTGGGCACCGGGCTGGGGCCTGTGAGTCCGGGGCTTGGACCCTCGGAGCCTCGGAGCCGGGGAGAGACGGACGCCTGTGCGCACTGCTCAGCTTGGATCCCCGTCTCAGGGCTGGCTCACCCAAGGACAGGGCAGGGACAGCCGTCTCTCTCTTGGGGCTGGGGAGCGAGTGACAAGCCCGGTCCCCAACCTGGGGGGGTCTTTTGTCCCCAAGGCCCCTTCTCCCACCAGGTGAAGGTGGGGCTCTGCCTTGGGGTGTGGGGCATGGCCAAGAGGAAACGCAGGGTGTGTGTGGGGTCTGCAGGTCCGCACCCTCCCGCAGGGCCCCCTGCGGCCCACCGCCGGTCCAGCCCCTGGAGGACTTGGGGCCCCAGGGCGGCGAGGGCGCACAGCCCAGGCACCAGGGCCGCTGCCTTGCGGGTCCCAAGTTCCCCCTCCCAGAGCCGGGCTGCGGAGGCGGCTCCCGCGCCCACGTGGCCCCGCCCCGCCCCCCGCCCCCGCGCGCGCGGGCAGCTCCGGGTCGCCGTCCGAGCTGGGGGAAAAGTCGGCGGTGTCAAAGAGCAGCGCGTTCCCAACATCCCACATGGGCGCGGCGGGCGCGCCCTCACCGCGCCATGGCAGCGCGGGGCCAGATGGTCTGTGGGAGGCGCCCCGCGCCCCCCGCCGCCGCCCGCCGGCATTCAGAGGCAGGCCCCGGCACTAATGCGCGGGGGCGTCCAGGCACGCTTCCCGCGCGCCCGCCCGCCGCAGTGTGGGAAAGGCCGGCCAGCGTGGACCCCGACGTCGGGCGAGGGGAGGGGGCGGGGCAGTCCCGGGCGCGCAGCCCCTCCTGGGGATGTCCCAGCTGTGCTCAGGCCACCCCTCCCGGGCCTCAGTTTCCTGGCGTCTCAAATGGGCGCAATGATAGGGCCCCTGCCCAGGAAGTGCGGGGGAGGTCAAACGCCTTAGTAAGGTGTCCCGAGTAGGGATGAGGGCAGGGCCTCCCCCGGGCCTTGTATCCCTCGCCCCAGGGTGGCAGAGAGAGAGAGAGAGAGACACAGAGAGAGAGAGAGGTCGTCCATGAGCTGATTCACTCCCCAGGTGCCAGCCCCCGCCCGGAGCCAGGAGTCTGACGCTCATTCCGGGTCTCCTAGGTGAGTGGCAGGGACCTGAGGACGTGGCTGTCACCTGCTGGCTCCCGGGTGTGCAGAGCAGGAAGCTGGTTGGTCGGTGGAGGAGCTGAGCCCTCCCAGCCCAGCCTCTGCTACTGCTACGGGGAGTGGGCCTCCACGACACCAGGCACTGGGGCCAGTGTTCACCAGCGGCGCCGAGAGGTGTGGAGACAGGAGTCGCCCAAGCTGCTGCTCCCGTGGATAAAGCCTCACCGGAGTGCAGCCAGCCGCACGCCCATGCCCCTGCGGGTGTGCAGACACGCACGGCCCACGCCGCGGCTGGCTCCAGGTGCACCTGCTGCCTCGCTGTGCTCATGGCCGCCTGGGCAGGCAGTGCCGGGTGGGGGCAGCCTGCTCTTGCCTCTGCTCCCAAGGCGGGGCCAGGGGGCTCTGCCAGGGCACCGTGCAGGTTTGCATTTAGGAGTGGACCCCAGGCTAGGGCAGGCGAGGCAGCCGTATCCCAGCCGAAAGGAGGGGCTTGGGTCCCAGGATCTGGCCCTGACCTCCTTCCCCCACACCCCAAGACGTGCCTGGCGCTTGCACGCCGGTGTCCTGGGCCAGGCTCAGCCCGCTGGTGCCCCTGCCAGGGCCAGCTGCAGCCCGGGGGCATTTTGCCTCCTTTCCCCATCTGCTTAGGAGGGGCTGGCCTGACCGATCTTTTCTGTATAAATATATATATCCAGTTTTTTTTTATATAAAAAAAGGATTTATTTAATGAATTTGTTTGAAAGGCAGTTACAAAGAGAGGGAAGGAGAGAGAGAGAGTCTCCCATCCACTGGTTCACTCCCCAGATGGCCCAAAGGCCTGGGCTGGGCCAGGCCAAACCCAGGGTCTCCCACGCAGGTGCAGGGATCCAAGCACTTGGGCCATCGTCCACTGCCTTCCCAGGCCATTAGCAGGGAGCTGGATCGGAAGTGGAGCAGCCGGGACTCGAACTGCTGTTCATATGGGATGCCGGCACACTGCAGGCAGCGGCTTTACCCGCTGCACCATTTGGGTGTGGCTCACCTTTGAGGAGCCCCCAGCCCGGAAGGTCACCGGGACACAGGGTGGGCGGCAGCACAGCTCCTGGGAGGGGCAGAACCCAGCAGACAGCAGCTGCCTGAATTGGCCACAGGGGCAGCCATGGACCGAGGGCCCTCCGAGGGCCCGGCACTGGCCACACCTGCAGACCTGCACCGGGTCAGTTGCCGGGAGCCCTGGGTGGGGGCTCGGGTTCGGAAGCCCCTCCTCTCGCCCGTGGTCGTCCTGGGGCTGCCCCGACCTCGCCTGCCCCTCTGGAGGAGGCTGGCAGGGGACAGAGCAGGGTCCTTGGGATAGGGGCGGAGGGAGGGGCCGCCTGTCTCTCAGCTCTGCCATCCAGGCGCGGGGTGGGGCCCCCGTGCCACGGGTCCCCAGCGCCTCCCCTTATACCCTTGGGACCCCTGGAAGCTGCCCTTTGGGTGTTTCACCGTTTGGTCAGGGCCAGGGCCGGGGGCATCCAGCCAAGCGTGGTACTGGTGGGGCTCGCCCGTGGCCAGTGGGCTGGACCCATGCCCATGGCCCTGTGCTACCTGGCGCTCCCTACAGCCACTGCAGGGCCCCTGGGACCTGGCTCACAGAGGGAGGGGGAAGTGCCCCCTGGCCGGGCAGTAGTCACCCCCTTTACGGAGTGCCAGGGCTCGTGGGCATTGGGGAAGGACATGCCTGGGGGGGCACAGGTCAGTGGAGGGGCTTCCGGAACACTGCTCTTCCTGTCTTGGTCCCCAGGGCCGAGATGCGGCCCCGCTCAAGGCGGGAGAGAGCCTGGCTGCCGGTGGGAGACCCCTCTGTCTCTGAGGGTCCCCAGGAGAGGTGCCAGGATGTCCTCCCCCGCCCCCACCCCGGGGCACCTCCCTGGCCCCGGCCTCCTGGTCCCAGCCCAGAGCCACCCCCAGGGGAGGCGGAGGAGGCCGTGAGAGCCCCCCCGCGGCCTCTGCCTCCGGTGGGAAAGGCGGGAGGGAGCCCAGCGGCCCCTGCCCTTCCCCGCCCCCATCAGTACCCCCAGGGCCGCCCACGGAAGCCCACCCAGCCTCCCCTCGGTTGGCCGCCTGCAGCCCCCTCCCCTCCCGCGGCGGGAGGGGGCCTGGGCGGGAGGCGCCCCGGGTGGGTTCCCACACCCCGCCCCCGCCACGGGCAGCCAGCCACACAAAAGGCGCGTGCAGGGCGGCAGACGCATTCGCCACGGGCTGCACGGGCTTTGTGTGCCGGCGCGGGGCCCCAGAGGCCATCTGGGGGGCAGTCGTCCCTGCCGGCGGGGAGGGGCTCCCCCAGGCTGCCTGCAGCCCCCGCAGCAGCGAGCCGACGACGGCACATCTGGCCGGGCCAGCGACGCCTGTTCCCACAGCCCCTGGCCCTGTCCCCTGCACACCGGGGCCCCGGCCCCGCGCTGGGCATAAGGAAGACGCCAGAGGCAGCCGCCCGCTCCCCTGCCCCACCCCTGCTGCTTGCCCCCCCCCCCCACGGAGCGGCTGCTGAGGAGCTGGGCGCGGGGCCTCAGTTTCCCGGCTGTGAAACGGGGCTGGCCCCAGGGCCGGCCCAGGCTGCAGACGGTGAGAGGGACGCCGCCAGCAGGCCAGGCCCACGTCCACCCCCGCCGCGGGGTCGGCCGAGCTCAGGTGCAGGTCTTGACCCAGCCCCCGGCTCCGCGGGGCAGGTGGGGTCCTGGCCCCTGTGCGGCCTGTGTGCCCGGGAGGCCTGAGCGTGCGACCTGAGCTGGGGCTGTCCAGCTGTGGTCAGCCCCCAGGCAGCCCTTCCTCCGGCCCTGGGGGCCAGTGGCCCGGCCTGAGCAGGGCTGGAGGCTCGGGGGCCTCTCGGCTCAGGGCATCCTTGCTGGCCAAGGGCCGCCTGGGGCCGGAGCCCTGCGGACGGGACCTCTGCGAGGTGGCCCTGCCCCCCTGCCGGGGGGTCCCGCCGCCCAGAGATAATCCCGGCTTTGCAGTGGCTGTGAGAGGCTGGCCCGGGTCTTTCCCACAGCCCCACATAAAGGGCCGGCCGCCAGCTGCTCTCCCACAAAGGACTCTGGGCCATTCAGGCGTCCGGGCGGGCGGGGCGGCCAGCGCGCCACGGCCTACCTGGCCACCCCCAAGCAGGACCCACTGCGCAGGCAGGCGCCTCCCTGCTGGCGGAGGGGGCCCGGAGGTCCCTCTGCCGCCCCTCCCCCACGGTTCCTGGGCCCGCCTCTCGTGCGGGTGCAGGGGAGGGGCGGCTGCCGGCTCCCACCCGCTCCCACCGCCGGGCCTGGCGCGGTGCCGCCGCCGTCGGGCTGGCTTTCTCCCCTCCTGGCGGCCACGTGTCCCCGCGGGAGCCGCAGCCGGCACACGTCCTGGCTGCCCGCCCCGCCCTCCACCCGGCCACTTGACATGTGCCCGGGGCGGAGTGCTGGCTCTTGGTTTCCACGTCTGAGAGGGGAGGCAGTGGTGTCCACTCCCTGGGCTCTGGGGTGGGGGTGGGGCTGGGATTAACTCCGCAGAGCACCTCTGGCGATGACCGGCCCTGTGTGGCATCAGGAGGGCTTCCTGGAGGAGGTGGCAGCCAGACCCTGTGCTTAGCAAGTGCGGGAGGCGGCAGGGCTCTGGGGAGCAGCATTGGTGGTGCTGCCCCCCGCCCCGATGCTGGGGACGGGCAGTGGCCAAGTGTGGCCAGAGGGTGCCGGAGTGGACACGTCTGGCGCCTTGTGGGCAGAGGGGTGGGGACAGGGAAGGCCGCGGGAATGGCCACTTCCCGGTGCGTCGCAGCCGCGCCCACGTGCCCCACGGCCGCCCCCGCCCACAGCCCCCGCCCGCCTGTCAGCCGAGCCGTCCGCGGATTGGCTGCCGGGCGTGGGAAAGCGCCCTGGCCCGAGGTCCCCCGCCCTGCGCGGTCCGACGGGCGGGGGAAGAGGGGCGCGGGCGGTGGGTGCCGGGCGTCCCGGCCTGTCCGGCTCCCTCTCCGCACCCGCGGCCCCCGGCGCCCTCCGGGCTTCTCCGCGCCACGTGGGGACAAGCTCCGGAGACCCCGCGGGCCCCGGGAGCCGGGCCCCTCCCGCGCCTGGCCAGCTGCGGGAGCTGCCGGGTGTGGCGGGGCTGGCCAACCGGGCGCTGGGGGCCGTTCGTGGGTGCGGACCGCGCGTGCCTCGGCGGGGGACGTGGGCGGGCTTTAGGGTCTGGTGTCCAGGGCTCTGCCCCCGCCAAGGCGACCCCAGGCCCCGAGATTGGGCGGGGCCCTGCCTGGGGGCCGCTGTCCCGTCACTGTGGTCGAGACTCCGAACTAGGACACTGTCAGGGACGCTCAGGGCCAGGGCAGCGTCTTCTTGCCCTGGACTGGACCCAGCGCCCCCTGGCGCCCACCTGGTGTAGCAGCTGCTGTGGGGGCATCATTGCCCCATTTCAGAGATGAGCAAACTGAGGCTCCTGAAGGATCAGGGACCTGCAGAGGGCACAGGGGAGTGGGAGGGCTGGGCGTCTGCGCCCCTCCCCGACCCTTCCCCGGTCCCCTACTTTGCCCCCCCCTTTTTATTCCCTGGACAGGCACTGCCGTCTCCCATTGTCCCAGGCCAGCCCCGTGTCCCCCAGACAGCCCAGGACCCTGGAAGGGGGACAGCTTTCGTAAGGGGACGCAGCAGCTGTGGCCCCAAACCTGCGTCCTCCCCAGCTGCCCAGTCGTCAGGGCCGTGAGTGCAGCGTTCGTCTGGGTTTTGCTGCCCCCTGGTGGCTGCGGGCCTGGCTGTGGCGCTGCCCGCTGCCTTGGGCACCTGCGGCTCTGGAAGGCGAGGGGGTCCACACCTGCCCAGCCCCTGTCGGCTGCCCCGCAGCCCAGCTGCCACCAGGGGTCGCACTCCTGCACCCGACCGGTGCTGCGAGGGGACAGGCCCGGGCCCGCCACACGCTGGGCGGGCTGCACTGCCGGTTCCCGGAAAGCTGGTCAGGGTGGAGGAGGCCAGATGGGAAGCTGCCTGTCTGGGAAGTCCCTGGCTCTGCCCAGGTCACCGTGACGCTGGCCACCACCTGCCGAGGCCCGCGGGCTGGGGGGGGGGGCTGGGGACGGGCCCGCGGGCTGGGGGGGGGGGGCTGGGGACGGGCCCGCGGGCTGGGGGGTGGGGCTGGGGACGGGCCCGTGGCCGCTGGCCTGGTGGTGGTCCTGCTCCTTCTTGGCTCCGGCGAGCAGAGTCCACACTCAGCGTGTGGTCACCCCGCTGTCCTCTCCTCCGAGGGCTGTCCAGCCGCACACAGTGGGTGCTTTCTAAATGTGGCTCAGGGACCCCCTCCTCTCCCTGGAGACAGAGGGCCTCAGCCAAGCAGTGACTGTCCTGTGCCCCAGATGGGTGCCCCGCCCCTGCCCAGGCCCGTCTTGGGGCCCTTCTCTCCGGGGAAGCTGGGGGGCTAGCTGCATCCCAGGGGCCCGTCTGCCCTCTGCCAGCTGTGCAGGCGGCAGTGCTGGGGCCCTGCCCCCACCCCATTTTCATTGGGGGGCAGCCGAGTGCTGGGTCCTGGTGACCTGGCTGGAGGACACAGCGGTGGGCAGGCAGGAGTGAGTGACAGGCAGCAGACCCCGCCCTGCTCGGTGTGCCTGGGCCTGTGTGGTCACTCCCTCATCACAGGTGCTGCCCGGACGCGCTCACACCCGCCCCTGCCCCAGCGCCGGGAGGGGTCCTCAGCTCTGCCCGTTCTGCAGAGGTGGGCGGGAGGGGGTCGGCCTGGGCGCTGCAGGGTCCAGGGCACTGGGCAGGCCGCCCGGCCTCTTCCAGGGTCCCAGGGTTTGGGGTCCGCTGTAACGGCCGGCACGCGGAAGGCACCGGAGACTAGGTCAGGACACCGACCCCCACCACGTCCCCAGAAATGCTCTGTGCCCATCGGAGGAGGGACACAGTGCCCCTCGAGGACCCGGGTGAGTGGGTGACTGAGTGACCACTCCCCAGGGGCGGGGCGGGGGTGCAGGCTGCCAGGCGGGGGGCAGGGTCACAGGGTCAGGGCTGAGGCATTTCACTTCCTCCCTCGCACGTGTTCTCCGCAAAACCAAACCCAGCAAGGCCGAGCCAGACCACGCCTGGGGGAAACACGGGGCCGCGCTCACGGCCCTGTTCCCAGCTGGGTGGGTGCCCCCGCCCCTGCGGGTTTCACCCTGGCCTTCCGGCACTGCACGCCCCGGAGGCAGAGGCAATGGCTCAAGAGCTTGGGTCTCTGCCACCCTCCCGGGAGACCCGGATGGAGTTCCTGGCTCCCAGTGCTGGCCCCACTGTGGCCTCGGCAGCGGCAGGCTTTGGGGAGTGAACGGGGGCCTGTCTCTCAAATAACTAAAAATTTAAAAAAATAAAAAGCCCCCCCGCTGGTGGGCTCGAACGTCGTCATCGACTTCCACCTCTCCGAGGCCGTCTTAGATTTTGCTGGTATTCTAAGTTTTTCCAGTGAACTTTCTGGAAGGTCCCGGCTGCCTCTGCTGCAGCCATGGCTCCTGTCCTGCCTCTTGCAAGTCCACATGCAGGACCGAAGGTGTGCGGGCCACCCGGCCACCCCGGAGGGTCCCCTGCAGGCCCCAAGGTGGCCCGGGAACAGGGCTTGGGGCCGCTGCCCGCTGGGGTCTGGGGACCTGGAGGCCCAGCCTGCCCAAGGTGAGGGGTGTTGACCACCGTGGACTTGAAGAAGGCAGAGCGTGAGCGTGGCCGTGGCCCTCGCTGTGGGCCCCGGGGGCGGGCCCGGCTCCTGGGATTCGGAGGGGCCTGGGCCTGCTCCAGTGTGGGTGTGTCCAGTTGTGTTGTCTCCCACGTGGGTGCAGGGGCCCGCGCACGGGGCCGTCTTCCGCTGCTTTCCCAGGTTCACTAGGAGGGAGCGGGATGGGAATGGAGCAGCTGGGACTCGAACTGGCGCCCGTGTGGGTGCGGGCGCTGCAGGCGGTGGCTTTACTTGCATTTCCCAAGCGCCGATGCTGTTCTCCGTGAAGTATCTGCTCAAATCCTTTTCCTATTTTTTAAAAAATGGATTATTTGGGACCTGTGTTGTGGCATAGCAGGTAACACTGGCATCCCTTATGGGTGCTGGTTCGAGACCCGGCTGCTCCTCTTCTGGTCCAGCTCTCTGCTATGGCCTGGGGAAGCAGTGGAAGGTGGCCCAAGTCCTTGGGCCCCTGCACCCGCGTGGGAGACCCAGAGGAAGCTCCTGGCTCCCGGCTTCGGATCGGCGCAGCTTCTGCTGTTGCGGCCACCTGGGGAGTGAACCAGCGGATGGAAGACCTCTCCCTCTCCCTCTCCCTCTCCCC
>CM027388.1:859621-878659 GCA_015711505.1 Sylvilagus bachmani
GGCTGGGCTGGGGGCTGGGCTGCGGCCTGGTCTGGGGGCTGGTCTGGGGCCTGGTCTGGGGGCTGGGCTGGGGCCTGGGCTGGGGGCTGGTCTGGGGGCTGGTCTGGGGCCTGGGCTGGGGGCTGGGCTGGGGGCTGGTCTGGGGCCTGGGCTGGGGGCTGGGCTGGGGCCTGGGCTGGGGGCTGGTCTGGGGGCTGGTCTGGGGCCTGGGCTGGGGGCTGGTCTGGGGGCTGGGCTGGGGCCTGGGCTGGGGGCTGGGCTGGGGCTCCCAGTCCTCCGAGTCCTGAGTCGGCAGCCAGGTGAACTCTGGTGGGAGGGGCACGGTGCCTCCACTTCTCTGAGGACGGGTTCCCATGCCCAGCCGTGCACATGCATGGGTACAGCACAGGGTCTAGTGTGATGACAGCGGACACGCAGGAACTGCACACGCGTGGGTACAGTGAGACGTCTGAGTGCAGGCACAGCACGACCAGGTCAGGACGCTGGCATGTCTGTCACCACGAAGGCTTTGCTGCATCCTCCCTGGGAGTGTGCAGAGTGGCCTCTGCTGGCCACGTGGACACACTCGGTGAACTGCTGTCCACTGCCGTCCGGGCCTCGGGCCCCGTGCCCAGCCCCCTTGCAGACCGGGAGCCACACACCTCTGCACAGGAGGGAGACCACGCAGCGCCCACGGCTGTGCCAAGGCTGACGGCACTGCAGGGCGTCTGCTGTCCGCGGGGCTGTGGATGGGCCGCTGGGCCACGTCCGGGTCTTGGCTGCTGTGAACAGGGTCTCTTGACTTTGGCTGCGCCCAGGGAGGGGCCGCTGGGTGGAGTCCACTGCCCGCTCCCTCGGCATCCTCACCAGCGTCTGCCGGTCCAACGCGGGTGGTTCTGCAGGGACCTGTGCCTCCCAGGGTGTGCATTAGCCGGAAGCTGGGGTGGGGCGGCGGGCCCGGCCCGGCCTCCGCTGGGGGCTGCTCGGCGCCGATCGGAAGCTTGCGGCGCAGCACGTCTCCGTCTCCTGTCTAAGCCCTTAGTCCACGCTGAGCCGAGCTTATGTGCGGTGAGCTGGGGGCGGGGTCCCGGCTTCTGCGCGCGGTGCTCGGATTCCGCGCCAGCGACTGGACTGTCCCGCGCTCCGGCTGCCTCCGTCGGCAGCTGCCTGCAGACCTGTGGACTGACTTCTGGAGCCCCTAGGGAGCCCGCGGTCAGGATGCTTTGTGGGACGCTTTGGACTCATGGTCATGGTTTCTTTGCTGCCCCCTCGGGCGTGGTCGGCTGCTCCGGGTCCTTCCTGGTTCCATCTGGATTTTGTGTCTTTGTCTAGCTCTCTGGAACACAGCCTTGCTAGTTCGGTGGCGTTGCGCCGTCTGTGGGTCGTTGCGGGCAGCGTGGACATTTTAATGGTGTCCACGGCTCCCGTCCGCGCTCACGGGGAGCCCTCGGGCTGGTGTTCGACCTGTCCCTCCTGTGGGGGTTTCACAGTTTCTGTGGCTTAGATACCACTCGCCGCCTTGGCTAAGAGGACTCCTCGGGGCTTGTGTGTCTATGCGGATCGGATTCGTCTTGGTCTCTTTCTCAGCAATTTCATTACCAGGGGTTAAAAAGCTCCGCATCCTTCTGTGTGAGTCCTGGGGTTTCTGGGGCTTCCGTCAGGCCTTTCTCCATGTGAAATTGCGCTGCTTGCCCACAGCGGGTTGGCCCTTTCCTGTCCTCGTGGGACGTCCTGCAGTGCACAGGGGAACGTGGACGTCCAGCCCCTTCCTGTCCGGGGGAGAGGGAGGGGTCAGGTCAGCGGGACACAGGGGCGGATTGGCCGGGACAGCGTGCGGGGGTCCTTCAGTGCCAGGACTGAGGTTCTGATCATGCATGGGATGTGGGATTTCATTGAGTGCCTGGACGTGAGACGGCCCTGGGCTGTCTTGTCACCGGGGTGGCCCTGGGCTGTCCTGTCGCTGGGGTGGCCCTGGGCTGTTGCTCTCTCATCACCGGGGTGGCCCTGGGCTGTTGCTCTCTCGTCACCGAGGTGGCCCTGGGCTGTTGCTCTCTCGTCGCCGGGGTGGCCCTGGGCTGTTGCTCTCTCGTCACCGGGGTGGCCCTGGGCTGTTGCTCTCTCGTCGCCGGGGTGGCCCTGGGCTGTTGCTCTCTCGTCACCGGGGTGGCCCTGGGCTGTCACTGTCATCGGGGTGGCCCTGGGCTGTCCTGTCGCAGGGGTGGCCCTGGGCTGTCCTGTGACTGGGGTGGCCCTGGGCTGTTGCTCTCTCGTCGCCGGGGTGGCCCTGGGCTGTTGCTCTCTCGTCGCCGGGGTGGCCCTGGGCTGTTGCTCTCTCGTCACTGGGGTGGCTCCATGCCGGCTTCCCGCAGCGAGGCCGGGAGCTCCCCTCTGTCCATCCTTTGGGGCAGTTTCAGAAGAACCGGCGTTTTGTAAATTGCACAGTGCAGCCCTGGTTTCTGTGCCGTGGAAGCCGTTTCCTGTTAGGGTTCGGGCTGGTGACGGCAGCCGGGGCGTCCTGCTCTGTGCCCGACGCCAGCCCCGTCCCCTGGCTCCCGGTTTGCCAGCTGGAAGCTGCCCCCAGCTGCCCGGCGGGAGCCCTGGTACTTCTGGGCAGGGACCTGAGTCTCCGCCCCCTGCCCCTCGTGGTTCCGAGAAGGAGCTCCCTCCATCTCCTTCACCGTCTCAGAGCCAGCGCTGCCGGGGTGGCTACTTTGTATCCGCTCGCTTCTCCACTGCTCTGGGCTCTGCGCTCTCGATTCCGGCTCCTGACGCCAGCGTTCTCCGCCAGAAATCCTGCGTCGGCTGCGATGCTTTCATTTTCGTTTGTTCTGGGAAAGTTTTCAGTTTCCCTCTTGATTTCTCCTTTGACTCAGTGGCCTTGCAGAGTTCCCGTCTCTGGTTTCTCCGCTGCGATCAGGAGCCGGGAGCTGCGAGCCCGACCCCGGCTGTCGTGGGGGCTTTGTGGCCTCACACGCGGCGCCCAGGGCCCGCTGCTTGTGCTGGCGACACGGATGCATGCTCTGCCCCTGCGGGCGGAACGCTCCGGACGCCCATCGGTGCTGCCTGTGATGTTCTCGTTGGTTTGTGCCGAAGTGGAGCAGTGGGACTTGAACCGGCGCCCATAGGGGAGCTGGCGCCACAGGCAGAGGCTTAGCCGGCTGCACCGCAGCGCTGGCCCCTGCAGTGAATTCTTACAGGTACAGATCACTGATTTTTTCTGCTTTAATCCCTTAGTCTGTATATTTTAAGTGGCTGAAGCCAGGAGCCAGGAGCTTCGTCTGGGTCTCCTTTGTGGGTGGCAGGGGCCCTAGCACTGGGCCGCCATCCGCTGCCCCCCAGAGCTGGGTGGGAACCGGAGGAGCTGGGGGTGTGGGGGGCGGGCTGGCCCCTTCGTGTGCTCGGCTGTCCGCTGCCCCGCCCTGGCCCTGCTCGCCCCTGGCGCTGTGTGGCTCTGGAGGGGGATTCGCTCTGTTCTCCCCGCTGCGTCCCCCCCGCCCCCCCCTTCCGTGTGTTTTCCGAGGACCCTGCTGGGCAGCGAGGACGCCTCTCGGGCTGGGCGTTCCCGTGATTTCTGAAGCTGGCTTTGCAGGGCGCGGCGGCCGTGGGCGGCAGTTTCTTCTCTCAGGATTTGAATTTCTCCGTTCATCTCCCGGCCGGCGGCCCTCGCCTCACACGGACTTGGGCTGCCGCCCTCTGGTGGGCCCAGAGCCGCTCCTGGGCTGGGGCTTGGGCAGCTGCAGGGGCCGTGGGGCGGCTGGGGCTGTCAGGAGTCGCCCCCCAACACCCACAGTGCACATGTGGGCTTCTGCGCGTGTCCCGCACACCTGCGGGCCTCTCGTCCTTGCGTTGTCTTCCTTTATTTTATTTATTATTTTTTAAAAATTCAACCGGGTTATTTCAAAACGCCTGTCGTTCAGTTGGGAATTGTTTTAAGATTTATTTATTGGCAGAAGACAGAGGGAGAGCGAGAGAGCGAGAGTGAGTGCTTCCCCCCACGGCTCACTCCCCAAGTGGCTTGGACCGGGCGCTGCATCCCGGTCTCCCACGCGGGTGCAGGGGCGCAGCGCGGGGCGTCCTCCACTGCCCCCCCAGGTGCATCAGCAGGGGCTGGACTGGAGCCGATGCCGGTGCTGATGGGGGCACCACAGGGCGGCTCCGAGCCTGGGAGTTCTGCTGTGGCCCGGCTGCCCCGGAAGCGCTGGGCTGCGTTCGGAGCATCTCACTGTGTCCTGGTCAGCACCGGGAGCTCCTCCCTGGTTTCCCGTCTCTGGGGTGTGTGGAGCTGGTGCACTCCCTCGGGGGTCACACACCTGGTGGGTCCGTGGCTCCTGCTTGTGCACAGGAGTGGGCTGGGGCCGCTCGTCAGCTGAGCCCCAGAGGGCGCACGGTGGTGGCGAGCAGCTCCTCCAGCGGGGGGGGGGGGTGTCTCAGGGCCAGACTGTGGGGGTTGCGGGCTGGGATGCACCTGTCCCAGGTGGGCAGGCACCCTGGGGGCTCGGGTGTGGCGTTTCTGGGGGTGGGCAGCCGCACAGGCCCAGGTGGGTGTGGCATTGCATGCAAGGACATGGGGCGGGGGCCTTGCCAGTGTCTGTGGGCTACCCTGGGAGGGGCTGTGCAGTGGACCCTCACTGGCGCCCATTGGGGTCTCCGGGCCCCGTGGGAGCCCTCACAGAACTTCTGAGGGCTGACCTGGGCGATTCCTGGACTGAAGGGGTGGACAGGGCCTCAGCAGGCCCGGCTTCTGGGCAGGCTGCCTGGCCACCACGCGGGGTCACAGGAGCCTCCTGGGCCTCTGTGTGCTGAGCTGCTCAGGGCCGGCTGCCTGGCCACTGCCTGGGGGTCAGGCTGCATCGTTGGGGGCTTCCTGGCAGGACCTTGGGTGCAGGACCCCAGGGTGGACGTGGCCGCACCCGGCTGGGCTGGGGCCTGTGAGGGCCTCAGGTTTCCCAGCAGAAGTGGCTCTGGGGCCCAGCCTCTCTCACTGGGCTTGGGGGACCCTGGGGGACAGCAGCCATGAGCCAGATCCCCACCCCCAAGCTGCCCTGCTAAGGCCCGGGAGCCTGGGCAGCTGCTGCTTCCTGCAGGATGGGGGGGGTGCACGCCCCCCGCGGCGGCCCTGGGGGGCCCGGGACGGGGTCTCAGCCCGCTTGTCTCTCACAGGGGACAGGTCCCAGCGCAGGAGCCAAGAACGAGGAGACGGAGGCGCTGCAGGCCCCGTCCAGCGTCCCCACGGTGGCCGTGGAGGAGACGGGGCCTGCGCTGGCCTAGGGGCCCGGCTGCCCTTCGAGCTCTGGGACCCGACGGCGAAGACGCTCCGGAGCCGCCCGTGGACGGGCGCTGTCCGGGCCGCGGGAGCTCAGCGCAGAGGCGGGGTCACGACCCCCAGCGCCCCGCTGCTCCGGGGACTCCGTACGGAGCCCTGCCCTTCCAGAGTGCGGGGGCCGGCCTTGGACGCGCGTCACCCCGAGACCGCGGAGCCCCGCCTTCCTCAGCACGCGTCCGTCTCGGGGCCCACCCCCGCTCCCGCCCCTTTCTCACTCGCTCCCGCGTTCGCGGACAGCAAGAGGCCCCTGCTTCCTGCGTGGCCCCCGGCTCCCGCCTCCTCCAGCTGCGAACGGGTTCTCCCGGGCACCCCAGCCTCGCTGCGTCTCCCTGCACGGAGAGGGCGCGGATCAGAGAGCGGCGGGCACCTGCGCCCGCGGGACCCTGGCTGCACCTCCATCCGCGATTGCATGTGCGATTCCAGCTGCGTAACCGCGTCCGCACGTCCGTCCCCTGGACCCCGCCCGCGCCTCCGTCGCTCCCAGCCCACCCCTCGCACCGATTCGCGCGTGGGCGCCGCCGCGTGGTGACAACAGCGTGACTTCCACGGGACCACGGCTCCCGCACGCGGCTGAAGGGCGCCCCCTGGCGGCCGCCGGCGGGGTCCGGCCGGGCCGCGCCTCACGCAGCAGCGCTGGGGGCCCCCAGGCGGAAGCACCCGGGACTTGACTTCGCACGAATCAGACGGACGCCAGAGAGGGTACAGGGAGTCGTGCGGGGCGGGGTCGCCGCGGAAGGGCACCCGGCGCACGGGCCTGGTGGAGCCCGCTCTGCTCCTGGGGGGGTCCCGACACCCCGAGTAGGTCCCCGCCCCAGCTGCTGCGGGGCTGTGGGTGGAGCCGTCCCCGCGTCTCGTGTGGGCGGCAGTGAATGACCCCGAAGGCTCGCAGCAGCCCGCGGTGCACCCGAGGACCGGGCCCGCGTGGGCAAGCGCCACGGAGAGAGCCCTGGCGGGATGCGGGGTCCACAGCGGGCTCTGGCGCAGGGCAGCAGCGTGGTCTGCACTGGCCACGTCATGTCCTTCAGCCCCAGAGAACAGGGCAGCCGATGGGCTGTGTGACACCTGTCAGTCACCGGAAGGGTCCCCCCGGGGCGGGGGGCTGTGGGGGAGGTGCGGGGGCTGGGGAGGGGCAGAGTTTCTATGTGGAAAATGCAGAAGAGTCGCTTTTTTTAAATACATATTTTCATAGAAGTATTCTTTTTTAAAGGTTTATTTATTTATTTGAAAGAGTTACAGAGAGAGAGAGAAGGAGAGGCAGAGAGAGAGGTCTTCCATCCGCTGATTCACTCCTCAGTTGTCCCCAACGGCCGGAGCTGGGTGGATCCGAAGCCAGGAGCCAGGAGCTTCTTCCCGGCCTCCCATGTGGGTGCAGGGGCCCAAGGAAGAGTCACTTTTTAAAAAGATTTGTTTTGTATCTGAAAAGCAGAGTTACAGAGAGGGAGAGAGAGAGAGGTCTTCCATGTGCTAGTTCACTCCCCAGACGGCTGCAGCGGCCGGGGATGGGCCAGCCTGAAGCCAGAAGCCAGGAGCTCCATCCGGGTCTCCCACGAGGGTGCAGGGCCCCGAGCACTTGGGCCATCTTCCACTGCTTTCCCAGGCCATAGCAGAGAGTGGGATAGGAAGTGGAGCAGCCGGGAGTCGAACTGGTGCCCAAATAGGATGCAGGCGGCAGCTTTACCCACTAAGCCACAGTGCCGGCTTGGGAGTAACGTTTATGTTACATCTTCCACAGTAAAAAAATAATTTGGGGGTGGGTGTTTGGCCCGGGGGTCAAGGTGCTGGTGAAGACGCTACGCCCTGTGTTGGGGCGCTGGGGCTCAAGTCTGGGCTTCCCACGACGCAGACCCCGGAAGGCACTGGGGGTGGCTCAAGTACCTGGGTCCCTGCACCCCGGGGAGACGGGGATGGAGTCCAGGCTCAGTAGTGGCCATGCAGCCGCCTGTGGGGTGT
Source organism: Sylvilagus bachmani (assembly GCA_015711505.1). Taxonomy (NCBI): domain Eukaryota; kingdom Metazoa; phylum Chordata; class Mammalia; order Lagomorpha; family Leporidae; genus Sylvilagus; species Sylvilagus bachmani. The sequence continues at coordinate 866,874 of CM027388.1, forward strand.
CAGACGGGATCTCTCTCTCTCTCTCCCTCCTTCCCCCTCTCTCTCCCTCCCTCCCTCCCTCTCTCTCTCTCCCTCCTTCCCCCTCTCTCTCCCTCCCTCCCTCTCCCTCTCCCTCTCCCTCTCCCTCTCCCTCTCCCTCTCCCTCTCCCTCTCTCTCTCTCCCCCCCCCCCCTCTCGTTCTCTCCCTCTTGAGTAAGAACATCACCGCTGCAGGAAGACAGGTAACTACCTCTGAATGCAAAGCTGGAGTTGAGTCCCTCCCACTGCCTGGGAAGGTCCCGCCCTCCTGGTGAGCGGCATAGGGGGACTTCGGGGGGGGGGGGGCCGCTGGCCATGCCTGGGCCACAGATGGGGATACCAAGAGGAGTGCATTTTTAACATTTTATTTACTTAGAGTCAGAGAGAGAGAGAGACAGCGCGGCACACAGCGTCCACGACAGCGCTGCAGGGTCAGCCTGGGAGGGTCCCTCCGAGCAACAGCGTGCTCCGTGGTGGCAGCTGGGGACCCCCTCCCCAAGGCAGGCCCAGGTGCCCGGGGCACCACCTCAGTCCCGGGCCCTGGACATGGTTCTGCCTGCCGGGGGCGGGGACGGGACCTGTGCTCAGCGCAGAAGTGTGAGGCAGGGTCCCTCCCTGGGGAGTGCAGGGCCCCCAAGTGCCTGGTGGTATCTAGGGGCCCCTACGCTGGATTCAGTGGGCACCGAGGCAGGGGTCTCTCCTGTCTCAGAAGGGCGTGGGGAGGGACTCGGGAGCCCGGCTGCGCTTGCCTGGGTCTGCGGGCTTCTCCCCGACTTTCCTGTTAACAGCGACGTCTGGGCCTGGCGCAGGGGGAGGGTGGCATGGCCGGAGCCAGGGACTGTTTAGGTCCCCCGACGCCCAGGACAGAGCAGGGCTGCCCAGGGAGGCCGAGGAGCGTGTGGGCAGAGGTGTGGGCTCCAGGCTCCGGCTTACAGATGGACAAGGTGACGACCGAGGGTGACCTGTGGGCCGACGTGCCCTGAGCCGTGTCACACGTGGGTCCCACACAGACCCCCACAATGGCCCTGGGCAGGAGCAGAGACACAGACGTGGAAAGAGGCTGAGTGTGCACGGTGATTGGGGAAGAGACCACGGAGGCGGGGCCGCAGCTGTGGGTGGACAGAGACCGTCAAATGGCTGAGGTTCACGTGCTCACGAAGATGGAGGAACCAGGCGGCGCCGGGGTGGAGCAGGTAAAGCCTCCGCCTGCAATGCTGGCATCCCGCATGGGCGCTGGCTCGGGTCCAGGCCCCACTTCCCAGTCCAGCTCCCCGCTATGGCCTGGAAAACCGTGGAAGATGTCCAAGAGCTTGGGCCCCTGCACCTGTGTGGGAGACCCGGCGGAAGCTCCCGGCTCCGGCCTGGCACAGCCCTGGCTGTGTGGCAATGGGGCAGTGAACCAGCGGATGAAAGACCTCTGGCCCTCTCTCTCTCTATCTCTGTCTAAATAAATAAATTTTTTTGAAAGCCTGTATCGGGGGTGGGGGGTGGGGCGGGCCCTCTGCAGGTTGAGACGCGTCAGGACCCCTGCCCCTCCTGCCCGAATGCCGGCGTTTCAGTCCCCGCCGGACTTCTGCTTTCTGGTGAGCGGCCCAAGTGCTCCGGGCCCTGCGCCCACGTGGGAGACCTGGCGGACACCTGAGCCGGCGTCAGGGCCGTTGGGCAGGGAAGCGGCAGACAGAAGACCGCTGTCGCTTTGCCTTTCAGATGAAGCCACTAAGGACCCAAGGGGACTTCACAGCGAGTGGGAGCCCGGAAGAGCCGCGGACGTCCGCACCGCGGCCTCCCACGGCTGACGCGGGCCAGCGAGAGCCCTCTGCCGGCGGTGGAGGCACAGCGCACGGGCAGCCGACCCGCGGGGCTCAGTCCGTCACGCACACGTGGAAGGAGGGAAGAGGTGACATCCGGGCGACACCGGCGGAGGGCGACCTGCCGCAGCCACGCTGTCATGGGGTGGGTGGAGCCCCTCTCCGCGCTGACCCCAACGCTCCAGGAGGCGGGCTGCTGCGGGGACTGGGTGTGGGCGGAGTCAGCGGGAGGCCCCGCAGGAACCCAGAGGCTGGGGCATCTTCTCCCCGCGGCCCGGACGGCCGGAGCCACACACAGCGAATGCCGAGTTCTCAAATGCTCCATACCCGGCGGCCCGGGCAGCACCCATGGGAGACGGCCATGTCTGGCCTCGGCGGCCTCTCTCACCCGCTGTCTCCCTCCAGACGCTGACCCCCGAGACGTCTGGAGTTCCCGTACATCCTGGGGTGTGCCAAGGACGGGGTGGAGGGGAGGCCTCCAGGGACAGGGGCCAGGTTGCTCGCTGCTTGCCCTGCACACAGGGGCGCCCAAGCTCGGGGCTCCCCCGTCCAGCCCAGAGCTCCCCGCCCAGGGACGCACAGGTGAAGCCACACCCATGCACACCTTGTGCGTCTATGCTGCCTGCAGGGCCGCAGGTGATAAGGCCCGGTCTCTGGCCAGAGGCCTCGGCCAGCGTCTACACCGCAGTAGGAGGCCAGACCCCAGGCCAGGAGCACTCTGGGGAGGAAGCACACACTCCTGTCCCCTGGTGTCCTCTTGGGCACAGGACCTGCTGTGGTCAGTGATGCCTGGGCAGAGGCCGAGTCCGGCTCTTTGCAGCCACAGCTCCCCGGGGCAGGGGTCCAGACCACAACTGCCCGTGCTGGCCGGGAGCAGCTGCCCACTGCATGTCTGCAATATTTTGGGTCCCACAAGGAGACTTAAACATACTCAAGGAGGGCCCAGGGCTGTGGCCTAGCGGGTCTGAGACACCGGTCCCATGTTGATGTCGGTTCCAGTCCCAGCTGCTCAACTTCCTGTCCAGCCTCCTGCTGTGTCCTGGGAAAGCAGCAGATGACCCACGTGCTTGGGCCTCTGCACCCACATGGGAGACCCGGATGGAGTCTTGGCTTGGGCCATCGCAGCCGTTCCTGGAGTGAACCGGCAGATGGAAGACCTCTGTCAGTCTGATTTTCACATAAATACACCTGCAACAGAGCGCTCACGGGGCAGCAGGACAGGACAGCTTATTCGGGGACCGGGGCCCCTGGCTGACGCACTGCGGGGGCTCCCCCGCGTCCCCGGGGCCTGTGGGTCCCTCCCAGCGCCTGCTCCCCTCGGCTCTGCCCCAGGGGGAGGGGTTTCCTTGCTTTCTCCAGACTGTCCTGCCAGGCCGGCGCGGACCCGGGTGCGTGTGACTCCGGCCTGGAGGTGAGCTGGGGTGCGCCAGACCAGGCGGAATTCCAGGTTAAGTCTTGGGGTTCCTGCGGTGGCGGGAGCCGGCCGCACACTGGCCACATGCACGCCCGGACCGCGCGGGGACCCCAGAATCCCGCTCGGATCCCAGCTCTCGGCGCCGCCCCGCCCTCTGCCGTGTCATTGGCCAGCGTTTCATGCATATGCAAATCAGGCACCGTGTCTGTCCAGGCTTGTGGAGGCTGGGCGTGGCCACGGCGGGGGTGGGGGCCGCAGACACTCGGCGCGGCCATCTTGGGGCGGGACCTGAAGCGGAAAGGCGGGTCTATGGGCGTGACCGGAACGCGGCGCGGCCACCTTGGGGCGGGGCCTGGGAGTGGGGCGGGGCCGGGGAAGGCGCAGGTGCGGGGCCGAAGCGAGGCACCCGCTGGGGACCCGGCTCCTGGAGCCTTGCGGGCGGCCGCCGCCATGAGCGCCGTGGACCTTGCCCGCGTGGGCGCGTGCGTCCTGAAGCATGCGACGACCGGGGAGGTGAGGACGGGCGACGGGAGCGCTTGCGGACACCTGTCCGCGCACATGCTTCGGGGCCCGGGGCGCGGGTGGGCCGCGGGTGGGGCGGAGGCGGCGCCGGCCCCGGGCCCCCTGCGCTGCGCTCGGGAGCCGGGGCCGGGGCCGGGCCCGGTTTGTGACCCGGCCGCCGCCAGACCGTAGAGCTGCGGAGCCTCTGGCGGGAGCAGGCGTGCGTGGTGGCCGGACTGCGGCGCTTCGGCTGCGTGGTGTGCCGCTGGATCGCCCGGGACCTGAGCGGCCTGCGGGGCCTCCTGGAGCAGAACTGCGTGCGCCTGGTGGGCGTGGGGCCCGAGGCGCTGGGCCTGCCGGAGTTCCTGGACGGCGGCTACTTCTCGGGAGGTGTGTCCGTGCGGTGCCCCCAGACCCAGGGCGCCCACTTTGGCGCTCCTATCCGCCGGGCCCGTGGCCGCTCGGGGTCTCAGCGCTCCTCTGCATGGTGGGACCCACGGCCCTGGGCGGGTGAGCTGAGCGGGAGTGTGGGGCGGGGCCCTGGGCCCACACCCGTGCCTTCTGCCCCCAGAGCTCTATCTGGACGAGACCAAGCAGTTCTACAAGGAGCTGGGCTTCAAGCGGTCAGTGTGCGCTTGGGGCTCTCTGGGGAGGGGCTCGCTGGGAGGGGCTCACTGGGGAGGGGCTCGCTGGGAGGGGCTCACTGGGAGGGGCAGGGGCTGCTCTGCTCCCTGGCTGCTCCTCTCCCCGCAGCCCTCGGCTGGCTCCTGTGGCCCTTACGCTGGGTCTTAGGTGTCGGCTGCCTGACCAGGTGCTCACAGACACCCCCCCCCCCGAACAGCCAGACCCCCAGGGGGACTGGACCCAGGCTGGTGCCACAGGCCTTGCACCTGTTCCTGCCCTGTGCCATCTCCGTGTTCCTGGAGGGATGCCGGGTGGGGAGGGGCTGACCTGGGCCCCTCTGTGCTTCTTGTGGAGATGGGGCGGAGCTGGAGCTCAGGCAGGTGCGCCGGTGTCTGCAGTACAACAGCCTGAGCATCCTGCCAGCCGCCCTGGGGAAGCCGGTGCGAGACGTGGCCGCCAAGGTTTGTGCCAGCCAACGCCCATGGGCCCGGCGGGGGCAGGAGCCCCCTGGGGCTGCCCCCTGCCCTGGGGCTCACCGGGGCCCTGCTTCCCCCCTCCCAGGCCAAGGCTGTTGGCATCCAGGGGAACCTGTCTGGGGACCTGCTGCAGAGTGGAGGGCTGCTGGTGGTCAGCAAAGGTGGGTCGGGACGGCCACGCCCTCGGCAGGGGGCCCTGCGGAACAGGGTGGCCGGCCCTGCCCGGCCCCCCCCCCCCCCCCCGGCTTGTCCTTGTCACAGATTTCAGCATCGGCTCGGATAGAAGTTCGCTCCTGTGGGCGTTCAGGTGGGGGCCGTGGCCAGTCCGAGCTGCCGAGCTGAGCGGGCTAGCCCAGTGCATGGGACCCTGAGCCCCTCCCACGGCCCTCCTGACCCCCGCCCATGGCAGCCCTGAGCCCCGCCCACAGTCCCCCTGAACCCCGCCCCCACCCGAGCCCCACCCATGGCTGCCCTGAGCCCCGCCCCCAGCCTGAGCTCCACCCACATCCCTCCAGCCTGCCCATGGCCCTGAACCCCGCCCACAGTCCCCTGACGCCCACCCTTGGTGGGGTCGCAGGTGGTGACAAAGTGCTGCTGCACTTCGTCCAGAAGTCCCCCGGCGACTACGTCCCCCGCGAGAGCATCCTGCAGGCTCTGGGCATCTCTGCAGAGGTCTGCGCCAGCGAGCCGCCCCGGGTGAGTGGGGCCTGCCCTGCCCCCACACCCACCCCTGCTCCCCAGGGCTCGGGCAGGCGCACAGCCAGGGCCCCTTGCAGCCCCAGGATCTGAAGAGGGGACGGGGCTGAGAGGGGTTCGCAGGGCCGGCACAGCAGGGTGGGGGGCTGCAGAGGGGGCCACAGGGTGGAGGGTGGCCTTGGGGGCAGGGGGGTGCACCCCGGGTCGGGTGTCTCTGGTGTCCAGGGAGCTCAGCGTGGGCATCCCCGCCGCTCTGGCCCCCGGGCAGTGTGGTTGGCCTGACGGGTCCCTCTGCCCCCTCTGCCCGTGCAGTGTGACGAGGAGCTGTGTGGGAGGTGACGGCCTCGCGGGAGCTGGCCGGCGTCTGCTGCCCTGGGCCCCTCGAGTTGGAAGAGGCTCCTGCAGGGGCTGGGCTGGGTGCGTGGACCTTGCCTGGCCCACGGGCCGCTATGAGCCATTAAACTGCACTTCCCACGTCTGCTTCCTCACTGCCCCCACCCCCGCCCCAGGGTTCCCAGGTCTGGGGGGCGCCCTTGTCCCCTCCCCCTCGGTGAAGGCGGCCGTCCGGCTGAGGGACGCACCCGGTGGCCTCTCTGGAGGCCTCTGGCCGGTGTTGCGAGGGCACGGGGACGGCAGGGTCCCCAGGACCCAGGCCGGGGGCTGGGGCTCAGCGCCCTTGTGTGGGGGGCTAGGGAGGGGCTGGCTGGGGTCCCACTGCAGAGCCAGGTGATCTGGCCAGTCAGCTGGCCAGGAGGACTTTTCCTGGGGTGAGAATCGTGTGTGCCGGATGCAGCCTGCGGGGTGCTGGCCGCGAGGAGGGCCGTGGGGGCCAGCCCTCTCCATCCCTCGGGGTCCACAGGTCCAGAGTGACACCCCAGGCCTGGACCTCCCTGGCCCTGCTGCCGCGGGCTCTCAGGGGTCAGCCTGTCTGCCTGCCTCCGCTCTGGCATCCGGACCCCGTGCCAGCTGCAGACTCAGCTCCGGGGTCTCCTGATCCCCGCTGGAACCTGCCCTAGGCCCCACGACTGCGCCAGCCCCCGGCCCCGCCACGGACAGACTGAGGCACCGCCGGGACTTCTTTGAAGCATTTACTTAGCTCAGTCTCAAGCTCTGGGCACTGGCAGCCAGGCGCTCTGGCGTGTGGGCGGAAGACAGTTGGTGGCGTCTACAGAGCGCGCGCGTCGGTCGTGGGCGGCGGCGCTCCGGGCGGGGCGCGCAGGCCGGGCGGGCGCGGTCCGCTGCCGGGCGGGCGTGGGCGCACGCAGGGTCCCGGCCGGCTGCGCCGTCTCCGCTCCGGCACCTCCGGGTGGCGGGTGGGCGTGGGCCGCAGTGCGGCTCGGCCTTGGCTACCACACGCGGCACCGGTCCTTGGGGTGCATGCGGGTGCCCCGCGCGCAGTGGAACGCGTCCGCGAAGGCCGCCAGGTTCTGCAGCGAGCCCAGCACCCTGCGGGCGGGGACGGGGCGGCCTGAGACGCGAGCCAGGTGGGGCGCGGGGTCTGCGGGGGGGGGTCTGCGGGGGGGGGTCTGCGGGGGGGGGCGGGTCGCTTGCCTGTACTTCAGGGGGCTGTGGACGTCAGTTTTGATGGACTGGATGGCGAACTCGGGCCGGTACGACCCGCACCACACCTGTGGGTACACGAGGGTGGGGCTCAGGAGCCTGCGCTCCCTGGGTTGCGGCTGGGGGAGGGGCTGCCCGAGGCAAGCCCCCGGTCCTACCTCTCCCTAGGCAGCTGCCTTCCACTCCTGCTGGCCCCCACCCTTCCCGATCCCGACCCGCCATCCGCGGCCTCCGAAAAACTGCGGGCAGCTCCTGTGGGTCTGGCGGCCTCTGGCGCCCGGAGTAGCCACATGGGGTCCCCCAGCAGGCGGGATGGGGCGGCCTGGGGGTGGCGGCTGCTACCTGGGCATAGTTGATGAAGAAGAGCTGCTGGTAGGTCAGCTCCAGGCCGGGCAGCTGCTGGTCCTTGCCGCCTTCCGCCATCCACTTGAGGTAGGCCTGTGGGCGCCAAGGGCTCGGAGCTCCGGGCAGGATGAGGGTCTGGCTCGGTGGGGGCCCAGCCTCTGCAGCTCAGGGCCCCCAGCAAACCCTCCCTCGCCGCGGGGACAAGCACTGGCCACCGCGGTTCCTCAGTGGTCCTCTGCATGCCCAGCCTGGCAGGGCCGGGCCCTCTGGGAAGGGGGCCTATTCCGCGGCACCTGCCCAATGAGTTGGCACCTGGCTGTGGCTGCAGGGGCGAGGTGCCCCCAGCTGAGCTACCAGAGTGGGTTCCCGGCGCCAAGGGAGGGTCCTGGTGGGCCGAGCTGCCCTGCCTGCCCCCAGGACCCCCGCCAGGACCCACCTTGTACGCCTGCCGCACCCCTCCGTTGTCAGCGATGTTTTCACCCAGAGTGCTGAATCCGTTCACCTGTGCACAGGAGACAGCGTGGGGGGCAGCTGGAGCCCTGGCCCTCCCCCGGGGCGGGCGCGGGCCGTGGCGGCAGGTGGGCGGGCGGGTGGGGCTCACATTCTGCTCCTCCGCCAGGTCCCAGGAGTAGTTCCCGTACTGGTGGATCATGCACTGCGACTGCTCCCGGAAGTGCCACGCCGAGAAGTTGCTCCACCAGTCCAGCATGTTGCCGTTCTTGTCGAAGTTCCGGCCTGGGGGGGGGGGAGGGCGGGGCGGAGGCGGGTGGGCTGCCCGTGCCCCCGGCCCACGCCGCACCTGCACCCGTGCTCCCGCTCCCGGGCAGAGCACCAGCGTGCTCAGGGGGCCCTGGCACGGTCTCGGCTTCCCTTCAGGGCTCTGTTGTGCCCCAGCCTGAAGCCTTGGGTCCAGAGGAGGGGAGAGGAGCCAGGCAGGATGAGGGTCTGGCTCGGGGCTGAGGGCTCTGGGAGGAGCAGCGGGGGGACCCAGGGCACGAGTCCACCGCCCGCTTCTGGGAGTGGAGGCCCTGGGCCTGGTGGAGCTGGGAGGCGCAGCCCCGCTCACCATTGTCATCGAAACCGTGCGTGATCTCGTGCCCGATCACCATGCCGATGCCCCCGAAGTTCAAGGCCTGTGGCTGCTCCTTGCTGAAGAAGGGGGGCTGGAGGATGCCGGCCGGGAACACTGGCCCCGGGGACAGGGAGCACCCCGTGAGTGCGCCCTGTCCTGGGAGGAGGCTGGGACCCTCACCCTCAACACACGGAGGAGGACACCGAGGCTGGGAGCCCACTGGGCTGGCAGACCTGGGGCCCGAGGCCAGCCTTGACCCCCCGTCCTGTGTTGTCCCTTTCCACTCTGCCTCTACAAGGGACCACGGGGTGATGCGGGAGAGGGGCGCCCCCCTTGGGCCCCCCGAGGGGCGGAGCTGCAGCAGCAGGGGAGGGGCAGCCGTACCGATCTGGTTTCGGTTGGGAGAGTAGAAGGCATTCACCACCGCAGCCCCGATGATCCAGCTGTGACAGATGCGCGCCCGTCACCTGCGGCCAGAACCCACCCCCCCGGGCCTGCCCGCTGACCACAGCCGGCACCACCCCCGAGAGGGATGACCCGGCCCCCAAAGCAGAGGGTGCTAGAGGGGCCCCGAGACAGGCCAGTGGCTTCCCCAGCTGGCCCTGGTCCCCCCCGCCGAGCACACAGACCCCGCCCCCCAAGCCCCACCACTCACAGATTTTGGTCCACCTTTTCCCGCAGCTTCTTGAGGCTCCTGTGGGCCCCGGCCCTGAGGTTCTGAAGCCCATTCTCGAAGTACAGGTCCTCTGAGAAGTTCAGCTACGGGACAGGGACGGTCAGGGCCCGGCTCTGCGGCCGGGTCCCCAGGGGAGGGGGAGGTGCCGGAGCCCCTGCTCCGAGCATTTATGGGGCTCCAGGTCTAGCCCTCAGTCTCCCCTTCTGTAAACTGGGGGTGATGCCGGAGCTGTCCCAGGGCGTGGTGAAGGCGTCCGCCCCCGCCCACCATGGGAGGCCCCCGGTCTGCAGGGCTGGGGTCTGGGGCGGAAGAGTGGGGGCGGGCGCACGTTGGAATACTCCTCGTCCAGGTGCTTGTTCCGCGCCTCCAGAATATAGTCAGGGTAGCCGATCTGCTCACGGATGCTCATAGCCTAGGGAGGGAGGGGGCGGCTGGGGAAGCCGGGGCTGCCGACTGCTCCCCTGCAGCCCCCTGAGCCAAGGATCTGGCCGGGGGAGTGCAGGGGCCCCGCTCCCGCCGCGGGCTTCCCTGGCTCGGCTCCCTTTGCGAGCCCCCACGGCCCTCTCCCCCCGCGTGGCCGTGAGCTGTCCAGCCGGGAGCTCCCCTCTGGCCCGGGGCCCACCTTCTCCTGGGCCTTTCGCTTGGACTCCTCGTCCATCCAGCCCAGCTCGTCCAGGGTCTCCACGAACACAGCCCGCACCTTGTCGATGAGTTCGCTGACCTGCGGGGCGCACATGACCCACACTGCGGGGCTTTGGGGGGTCCGGCCCGCAGCACTCCAGGGTGAGGGGTGGTGATGGTGGTGGCCCTGCCCTCGGACTCCCACCTTGCACCACTGGGCTCATGACAGGTGGACCTGCAGAGTCCAGGGCCGGGCCTTGTGGGGGGGTGGGCAGTGCACCTGCTGCCCAGCCTGCGGGTCGTGGGGCTGGGTGCTCGGGAAGCTGGCCACCCACCCTCTTCTTGCTGTCCTTGGGGAAGGCCTCCCTGACGTAGAGCGAGCCCACGGCGCTCTCCATGTTGCTGTTGACGTAGCTCACGCACTCTCTCCAGCGCACCTCCTCCACCGTGGTGCCGTACAGCGCCTGCGCGGGATCCCTGCGCTACGGCCACACCTCCCGCAGGTTCCCAGCGCCTGCTCCCACCCCCACCCCCAGGCTCATGGTACCCAGAGGCCCGAGAGGGTCACGGGATGAACTCCTTGGGGACGGGGCGAGGGGGTGGTCGTTGGAGGACTGGTTGTCTGGCTGGACTCTGCTCTGGGCCCAGTTTCTCCATCGCTGGAGCCTCCTGGGAGGTGCCTGCCCCGCTGCCGGGTCTCAGGCCGACCCGAGTGGGCGCCTCTCGGCTCCTCTACCTTCCTGGGCTGCCTTCCCGGACGCCAGTGGAGCCCTGTACGCCTCGGGCGCCTGCAGGGGCTGCCCCTGCTCGCTGGACGATTCCGCAGGCCCCTCCGAGCCTCGGGGTCTCCACCGTTTCTGCACCTCCCACATCTCCCCACCCCGTGGGCCCCCGCAGGGCAGGTGCCGTGGCCGCCTTGTGCATGGCTCTGGCAGCAGCGGTGGGTGCCCACGGCTCGTGGTTAGCGTCCTAAGCTGAGCGCCTGGGCTGCGCGTGGGGGCGGAGCCCGCTGCCCGTCCCGCTCACCTTGCGGTAGTTCACCCGAGCTTCCTTGAACCGCTGGCTCAGGCTGCTGACGCGGTCCAGCACCAGGCGCCAGACCAGGTAGTTCTGCATGGTCCTGGTGGGGGGCGGCGTAGGGCTCCGGGTTGGTGGGGGCCGCCCCAGGCAGGGGGTCCTGTGGGACCGCTGCGCCCCTCCGCCCCGGGCCCCACCTGGCCGAGTAGAGGTCGAGGATGTCCTCCAGGTTCTGCAGGTAGGGGATGCCGTAGACCACCACCTGCTCGTCGGGCAGCAGCTCGATCTTGACCGAGGCCAGCACGGTTTGGATGAAGAGCGTCCAGTTGAATCCCTGGCAGGGCGGGGAGACGCGGTCGCTGGGCATCCGAGGCCGGGGCCGCTCCCAGGGGCCGTCAGGATGATGGTGTGGGCCGGGGTGGCCTTGCCGCAGGGCCCCCAGACCCACGGTGCCAGTGCCGGGAGATTCCTGGGAAGGAAGCAGCCCAGCAGAGCCCCTGCGCCCGCGTGAGGCCCAGCCAGAGGAGAAACAGCCAGGAGGAGAATGGGCCTGGGCTGAGGCGTGCGGGGTCTTTGGCTGGAAATAGTCCCACAAGGGGCCGCCCGCCCCAGCTGCCCTGGGGAGGGCAAAGCCGTCACTCCGGCTCAGACTTTGTGAGAGAGAAAACCCACCTCAGCCGTGGGTGCGAAGCCACCAGTGACCTTGACCCAGAACCCAGGAGGAGGGCGTTCTAATTTTCTTTTAAATTCTGGCGTCCCAGCCGGCGCCGTGGCTCAACAGGCTAATCCTCCGCCTTGCGGCGCCGGCACACCGGGTTCTAGTCCCGGTCGGGGCACCGGATTCTGTCCCGGTTGCCCCTCTTCCAGGCCAGCCCTCTGCTGTGGCCCGGGAGTGCAGTGGAGGATGGCCCAGGTGCTTGGGCCCTGCACCCCATGGGGAGACCAGGAAAAGCACCTG
>CM027388.1:879159-895936 GCA_015711505.1 Sylvilagus bachmani
CGTGTGCATGCGTGTGTGAGTGTGTCCCTGTGGGGAGCCGCGTGCATGCGTGTGTGCCTGGATGACCGCTGCTGGCCCTCACAGCCCAGCACCTGGGGAAGCAGGCCCACGCCTGGCCGGCACCCAGCAGCGGGAGAACGGGGAGAGAGCAGAGGAAGACAAACCCAGCCCTGCCTTTCCCGCTCGGTAGCGCCGGCCACTGAGACGGGCCACCGGCCGGGTCGAGTGGTCTTACCGTAGCCCCCCTGGCTCTGCCTGGTCCTGGACCCAGCTCACGGGGGTTGCCGAGCACACGGCCACCTTGAGTGGGAGGGACTTAGCGGCGGGGTCCGGCCTCGCAGTCGGGGGGTACCTGAGCTTCCCTGAGTGCTCCGTGCCGAGCGGGGGGTGGCACACCTCCTGGCCCTGAGCCAGAGCCTCCCACCCAGCTCCGCCCACCCTGGGACGTGCTGGGAACCTGGGCAGAGGGGCTCCGCACACCCTCGGAAGCCCCCGGGGTCTCTGTCGTCTCTCTGGACAGCTCCATCCGCCCAGCGGCCAAGGCTGAGCCGAGCTCTGGAGCCCTCCTGACCCCTTGCTCGACTCCCTGGCCCCGTCCGGGCCTTGGCCTCTGAGCACATCTGGGGTCTGACCTCTCCTCCCACACCTGCTCCAGCCCTCAGCTCCCCTGGGCAGCCCCAGCACCTCCGAAGGGCTCTGGCCCCCATCTCTCCTGGGGGGTCGGCCCCCTGACCTGGAAGAAAGAGGATGGGCCTCCCCTGATCTGAGTGGTGCCTGTGCCCCTCTGGCTGGTCTCGGGACCCTCTGTGCCCCCACCCCCACCCACTTCACCCTGGGCCTCCTCCAGCCTCCCCTTCCCCATCCTCACACAGTCCCCTCCTCAGAGCCCCTTGGTCTGGATCCCCTTCCCGGTGGGGCCTTCCCTGACCTGGGCTCCGAGTCAACCCAGCAAGCCGCAGCCCCTCCCCTGCCAGCCGTGTGTCCCCGCCCCCATCATGATGTATTTCTATCTCCATTCCTGCATCCCCGTGGACCGCACCCCTGCAGGGGAGGAGGACTCCAACAGAGGGCACCCTCCGGGACGCCCCTCCCCCCAGAGACATCTGTCAACATCTGCTGAAAATGAACGGGGAGGAACCGCGCACGAACAGAAACGCTGGGCAGGAGCCGGCTCCAGGTCCACCGGATCCTAACTGTGCGTGGGCCTGCCAACACCCTCACCTCCCCCCTGCTCCTAACTCCACCTGGGTCAGCCAACACCCCCCCCCCCCCGCTCCTAACTCACCGGTGCATTCTGGGAGTTCACTTCCTCCTGTTTCCAGGCACTTGGTGATCAGTGTACAGTGAGGCCACGGGGCTGCACGGCTGGAGAGGGAGCCCAGGAGGCCGTGTGCCCCGTGCAGCTGTGCAGAGGGGCCGCCTGACCCAGAGGCCCCGCAGGCCCCCTGAAATGACCTGGGTGCTTTGGGGGGTCTAAGATGCCCCTAGGAAGTGGGGTACAGGCTCCTTGAAGCAAACCGCAGCCTCTGATCACGGCTCTGGGGAGGCTGGGGCAGTTGGCCGTGGACCGCGCCAGCCGGCCAGGGTTGGCTCCCGGGGAGGAGGAGCAGGTGGCAGTGTCAGGTGGGCCGGGCGGCTTCCTGGCTTCTGGACCCCTTTGTGATGCAGGTTGGCTTCCAAGGGGCTGGTCACTCCTGTCCAGTCTGGGAATTCCACAGGGGACGGGGTGGGGGAGGGGCAGAGCATGGCCTCTGGCCCCTGCCTCAAGCCCCGGCCCCTCTCGCTTGCATCTCTCGCACCCTCAGGCCACAAGGGCCCACCCAGGAGATGTTGGCCGCGATTTCTTTCCCCACCGCCTGGGAGGGCTTTGGAGGCCCCCTCCTGGGTGGGTGACGGGCTCTGAAGCTACATGTAGGGGGGTGGTCCTCACGTGTCATGATGGAGGCAGTGGGAGGACCCCACTCCGAGCCTGAGTGTGGGGCACAGCTGCTTCTCTCAGCCCCTGGGACCTGTGAGGTTGAGACCCTAACCCTCAGGGGCAGAGGCCCTGGCTGGGCACCAAGAGGACCTTTGGGCGTGGCCCCTTCCTCCAGGGACCCCAGCCCTGCCCGTGGTGGGCACAGGGGTCTGGGCGGGGCGGGCCTCCCACTCCAGGCCTGACTCAGTTTCAGAGCCCCATGGAAGGGGGTCATCCCACTGGGACCCACCCTGGCGCTGGCACCTCCCGCTCTGGGGATGGGGCAAAGCCAGTGCGTGCGCTGTTGGGGTCTGACCCGAGGGGCACCTGGCTGCTGGGTGCTACTGGAAACTTCCAGCACCTTTGGGAGGCCCCTGAGGTTGGCCCTGCATGGGGTGGGGGGTGGTCTCGCGGTGAGTGAAGCCGAGGGGGAGGGGGTGTGTGAGGAGAGCACCCTCCGTGGGGGCCTGGCGACTTGAATTCTCAGAGCCATGGGCGGCCGGGCGGCCCGGGAGGAAGGTCGGGGCTGCCCGGAACTTGTAAAGCATGGGCCCAGAGCAGCCCTGCCCGTGGGCAGGTGGCATTCCTGGGGCAAGTGCCTGCTGGCTGACGACGAGGGGCCGCTCCCCAGCAGGGAGAGGGAGCCCAGGAAGCTAAGATTTGCCCTTCATCCTCAGCCGGCGGCGGTAGCAGAGTGGAGGTGATGGGTAGGGGGAGCAGGTGCACCCCCATCTGCTGAAGCCGATGTAACAAAATACCATAAACAGGCGGCTGAGACGCAACAGTTTATTTCAGTCGGGAGGCTGGGGTTCAAGGCCAAGGCTCCAGCGGACTCTGGGGAGGGTACAGCCGTGTCCTCTGCCCCGTGAGTCCCACCCCCTGGGAGGTGAGGGCTTCAACCTGACACTCGGCGGTAGCCCGGTGCCTCCCCTGCGAGATGAGTCAGGGGTACTGTGCCCCCTGGGGTGGGAGGGGCCCGGCAGGTCGGGTGTCTGCACCCCAGCAGCCGAGCTCTGATGGCCTCCCAGAGATGGACAGGGCAGGGCACGGGGGTGGGGAGGACGACAGGGGCAGAGGCACCTGCCCTCACCTCACCGGCTGGGCACTGACCGGAACCTGGGCCATTCCTGGCCCCTAGCACAGTCAGGCCGTCTTTGTGGAGCCCATGAGCACACAGTGGACACAGAAAGATGACGGTGGACAATGGAGGAAAAACTTGGTGAGAACGGTGCCCCAGGAGACTTCGCCAAGGCCTCCTGGGAGCTTCTGAGTGGGGAGGCAGAGAGGGGAGAGGCGGTGGAGCTCCCCCCACCCCGTGGACTCCCGGTCCCCTTATCCTCACGGTGGGAGGGAGGCACTAACCCTGTAGCCCCGTCCTTGTGGTCAGAGCCCAGCAGGTGCCAGGGGTGCCGGGAGGGCCCACGGGGGACGGGGGTGGGGCTGCTGACCCCCGGGGCCACTTCTGCTGCTTGGGGTGGGACAGGTGCCTACCAGGAGGTGAGGGGTGGGGGCGCTGTGGCTTCCGCCCAAGGGAGGAGCAGGCAGAGACGGGGCAGGCAGCCTAGGAGGGGGCTTGGGGTCCGGTCTCCCAGCACCTCTCATTCACGCTGCAGCGTGGGCAGACACAGGGCACGGCTGGGCCCCCCGGCCCGCCTGGGAGGAGTCTCCCTGCTCCTCGGCAGGAAGCAAGAGCCTGCCTGGACGGTTAGCCCCCCGCTGTCCCTGGCTCAGGGAGTACCGAGTGGGGTCCCCTCAGGATTTGCAGGCTCACCTGGCCCCCCACGGCCCGAGACGGGGAGCAGCCCCGTGAGCGACTTGCAGGAAGGCACCCAGCAACAGTCCTGAGACTCAGGCCAGGGCCAAGGGGGAGGCAGCTTCGGGCCCACAGAGGGGCTTCCAGGCACAGCGGGAGGGCGTGGCCTCGTCCTGTGCAGCCAGGGGGAGACCTGGGCTGCTGCTTCAGCCTCCCAGCTCCAGGTGTGCGCCAGGGTCCCCAGCCGTGGGACGACCCTCCCAGGAAGCCGTCCCTTTACTCCTGGGGTCAAAGAGACGGAGGCTGGTCATCCCACTGGGACCCACCCTGGCGCTGGCACCTCCCGATTTGGGGCGCCGCGCGGGCGATCCCCCGAGGCTGAAGATGACGGGCTCCCGTGGCTGGGTCAGTGCAGCCGGCACCCCGAGTCCACCCCTCTCTGGGCTCTGGCCTTCAGCCGCTTCAGGCCGCGGTGGCCGGGGTCCACCAGGAGGCCGCTCTGGGCTGCTGTCCAGGCCTCCGCGTGGCGCTGCTGCTCCAGGCAGCGCTGCCCATGGTGCAGGAACAGGCGGACAGTGGGGGTCCGGCCCGGCTGCCCCCACAGGCTGCTCTGGGCAGGGGCGGGTGCCAGCGTGAGGGCCTGGCCGAAGGCCGCCACAGCCCCCGCCTCGTCCCCCAGGCTCAGCAGCAGGCGGCCCCGGGAGCAGAGGTCCTCCGCCCGCCGCGGGAGGTCCCCATCGCCTGCACCCGCCTGGAGCAGCTGGTCCAGGTCCCTGAGGGCTCGGTCGCATTCCCGCAGCTGGGCCAGGCAGGTGGCACGCAGGCGCAGGTGGCAGGCGCCACCACCGCCGGCCAGCACGGCCAGGGAGCAGAAGCCCAGCGCCTGCCGCGGCCGCCCGGTGTCCAGGAGGGCACTGGCTTCCCGGGCAGCGGCCTGCACAGAGGAGGGAGGGAGGGAGGAAGAGAGCCTGGGTCAGCCCAGCCCGCGCCCAGCGCCGCCCACCTCTGGGACCCCCTCCCCGCGCTCCCTGCCGTCCCAGCCGGCTCTGCAGCCCCTCCCACTGGCCCTCCACAGGCTGTCCCCGCCCCGCCCGGCCTCCGCGCCCCAAAGCCGGGAAGGCAGCGAACCCACCGAGGGCCAAGCAGGCTGCTGACCAGGCCTCGGCGCGCCCGCCAGCCCCGGCCCCACCGCACCCCTCAGGACGGCAGGGCCGGCGGGCAGTGCCCAGCTCCGGCCATGCCGCCGGCGCCTTCCTTTCCCGGGCCGAGCTGAAGCCCCCTCGGTCGCCCTCCTGGGCTCATGAACCCCCGGGAGAGGCTGTACGGAGACCCCGCCCCAGACTGCGGCCCGGCCGGGAGGGCGCGCTCAGGCCCCACACAGCTGGGCTGGGTGGGCAGCGGAGGAGTGCGGGACCGAGTCGGGGGGATCGGCCGCCAGCCCCTGGAAGTGGGGGACGGCTACTTCCGGTTCTGCTCGCGTGGCTCAGCATCCTCACGGACTCGAGGCAAGCCCGCAGCTTCTGAGATGCTGCCTCAGCCCCGCCTCCGAGCCCGGAGGCCCCGCCCAGCCCCGCCTCCGAGCCCGGAGGCCCCGCCCCGCCTCAAGCCCAGAGGCCCCGCCCAGCCCCTCCTTAGAGCCAAGGGATCCTCACCAAGGTGCTCATCAGAATTCTGAGACCCCGCCTCCAAGCCCAGAGGCCCCCCAGCATGCCCCCCAAGTCGAGAGGCCCCGCCTAGCCCCCCCCTCCGTGAGCTCAGAGGCTCCGCCCAGCCCCGTCCCAGTCCCAGAGGCCCCGCCCAGCCCCGCCTCCGGCGCCAGAGGCCCCGCCCGGTCCCACCTCGGAGCCGAGAGCCCCGCGCGTGCCCCCGGTGCCGGGCTCCGGTACCCAGCCCACCATCGGGCGCTGTCGGTTGAGGCCGCGGGAGGCCCCGGCACGTGTAGGCCCGGGAGAAGCTGTGGCGCCGCGCTGCGCGAGGCGGGCTTGGTGCTGGGCGGGCTCCGAGGGGTCTCCCCTCCGCCCCCGGGAGGCCTACGCCCCCTGCGAGCGAGCCCAGAGGCCCGTGGCCGTCGCCGCCGGCGATGCTGCTCGCGCCCACGCACACGCGACGCGCACCCCGCGGGCGCACCTGAGCCAGGCTCTGCCGCTCGGGAGCCTCCAGCAGCCGCAGCAGGAAGCCCAGGTCCGCGGCGTCCGGCTCGGCCAGGCCCTGCAGGTCCCGGGCCGCGGCCCGCACGTCTCCCTGCTTCAGCCGGAGCAGGCCCCGCCGGGCCCGGGCCGCCGCGGACGCCCGAGCGGGGCGCAGGGCCCCCTGCAGACGGGCGCCGGCTGCCTCGTAGCTGCCTGTGGGGGTGGGAGGCGGGGAGTGGGCGGGGGCGAGGGGCTGCGGGCAGAGGCACGAGGATTCGCCTGCTGACCCAGCCCCTGCCTCTCCCCATGGTCGCTGCAAGGGACACCCCCCCCAGCCCCAGCAGAACCGGAAGTGGGGACCCCGCTCTCCGGAAGCTGCTGGCACAGCACCAGGGCAATGGGGGGCAAGGCCACCTGGGCGGAGCCGGTCTCCGCGGGGCACAGAGGCGGGCAGCGGTCATGGCTGGGGCCTCAGAAGTCAGTGCCGTCCAGGGTCACTGCGGATCAGGTCAGAGGGTGGGGCAGGCTGGGCGTACCCAGCGCCATGAGGGCGTCGGCCAGCAGCAGGTGGCCACTGGGCTGCGCGCCGTCCATCTGGACCAGTGCCTCCCCGGCGGCCAGAAGGCCCTGGGCGTCGTCCTCCCGGAGGGGCCGGCTCAGCAGGGCCCGGCAGTGAGCGTGCAGGCCCTGCGCGAGGAGGCCCTGGGTGTCGCGC
This sequence comes from Sylvilagus bachmani, assembly GCA_015711505.1. NCBI lineage: Eukaryota > Metazoa > Chordata > Mammalia > Lagomorpha > Leporidae > Sylvilagus > Sylvilagus bachmani. The sequence continues at coordinate 885,714 of CM027388.1, forward strand.
CTCAGAGAGCGGAGCTCAGGGACCACAGCGGCCGGGTCCAGCTTCAGGGCAGAGACCACGTCGGCCACGGCTTCCTGGAAGGGCGCGGGCGGGGCGGGGCTCCGTCTGGAGGGGCTGCCATGCCTGCCCCTCCCTGGCCACGACCATAAACCCCCATGAACCCCCACCCCGTTTCTGCTGGGCACCGGAGGGGGTCTCTCGCTGGCCTCTGCCCTGAAGTGAGCTGCCCAGAGCCCCTGAACAAGGCTGGACACGGCCCCCCGAGCACACCCTCCCTTCACCCGTGCCCGCCCCTCCCAGCGAGGGCAGCCTGCCGGCCTGGGGCTCGTCCTCGTGCTGGGCCACTGGGGACTGTGCCCGAGGGGTCGGGAGTCAGGATCCTACCCTGCACAGCCCGGGGGCGGCGGGGTGAGGGTGCCTGGGCCACGGCCCGAGGAGGGGTTCTCCTTGTGGAGCCGACCCTGCCTCCTGCTCTCGGGGTGACCCAGCCCGGCTGGATCTGGTTTGTGGGTGTTTGGCTGAGCGTGCGTGCACCCACGTTTACAAGGGGTCTTGCACGAGGACTAAGCGTGCATCGTTTACAAGGCGTCTTGCACGAGGACTAAGCGTGCATCGTTTACAAGGCGTCTTGCACGAGGACTAAGCGTGCATCATTTACAAGGCGTCTTGCACGAGGACTAAGCGTGCATCGTTTACAAGGCGTCTTGCACGAGGACTAAGCGTGCATCGTTTACAAGGCGTCTTGCACGAGGGCTTCAGCAGTCTGTGAAAACACGTGTCATGCGGAGTCCACGTGAGCTTTGCTTGGTCTTTGTGCCGTTTCCCACGGGCTTTCTGAAGGAGGCGCCTGCCCGGCTCTGGGGTCAGGGTCTCTCCCTCCTCTGCGGGTCTCTCTAGACGTCTGGGACTGATGTTGGGGTTCTGGTGGGTACCCCACTGCTGGGCATGGCTGGGCCCTCTCTCCATCCCAGCGGGAGAATGAGGCGTGGCTCTGGGTCTCCTCCCTCCCTGCTCACCCAGCCCTAGGTGGGAACGGGGGTCCGGTACCTGCTGCTGGCCCAGGGCCAGGTGCACGAACGCCCGTCCACACAGAGCCTGCACGTTCCCCGGTTCGGCACGCAGCACGGAGTTGAAGTCGAACATGGCGGTCTTCTTCCGGCCCAGGAGCCCGTAGCAGCGGGCTCGGGCGAGCAGGGACTCGCTGGCCTGGCTCCCTGCGGGAGGGGGCAGTCAGGACGCGGCTGTGGTTCCTCCTGGCGCCTGACCCAGCAGAGCAGAGGGCGCTGACTCCGGGCACCAAAACACAGGGACATCAGGGCTGGCCGGGGCGCTGGCCGCAGGACGGCCCCCAGAGGAGAGGTGGACAGCCTGGGGGGCTCTGAGGAGGGGGCGCTGCAGCTGCTTACGGGGAGAAGGGAAAGGCAGCCAATAGGAAGGGGTGGGGCCGGGGGAGGCAGCCAGGGAGGAGCCCTCTGGCACGTGTGCAGCGGTGGACACGGCCAGCAGAGCACCCGGCTCGGGGGGGCCGACCGGCTGTGTCCCTTCCCCACCAGGGCTGCTGGGAAGGACTCGCTCAGTCCCCCCTCCCCGCCCTGCAGGGGTCTCTGTCAGGCCAGGGGGTGCCAGCACGGCCCACCAGGGATTGCTGGCAGGTGGGCCTCTGGCCCACACTCCCCACTCCCCGGTTCCTGGGACAGTTTCCACCCCCCAGGGCTGTGCCCCTGCGCCCGGAGCTCAGCCAGGAGGGGAGGCCAGGTGCCCACCACTCGGTACTGTCCCTAGGTGGACTTGGTTGGGGGTGGGGACCGAGTTGGGAAAGGGGCCTGACTGCCCGCGGGGCCGAGGGGGCTGGGATGGACGCCTGGCTGCTGCCCGTCTCGGGCTTTGCAATTTCACCTGCGTGGCCAGGGCCTGTGTGCAAGGTGCCCCACCCAAGCCGCTCCCGGAGCGCACACACCTGAGACCAGCCCTGTGCTCGGATCCCATGCCCCTGACCTGCAGCTCGGCAAAGACCCCCTCCCCCATCCCCTCATGCACCTGCCACGGGATGCGCCTCTTGGGCAGGGGGCCGGCCCCCACCTGCAGCGAGGATGGCCAGAGAGAGATAGGTGATGGCCTCCCTGGTGCGGGCCCTGCTGTCGGCCGCGCCTGGCCGTGCCTGCAGGATGGCCAGGGCCCGAGTGTGGCAGTGACCCCGGAACAGCTGCAGGTCCTCGGGGCGGAAGACGTCCAAGGTGGGCTGGAGGCAGGCGGTGTCCCTGGCCTGGACAAGCCTCTTCACCAGCTGCAGGGGGAGCCGGTCACTGGCGCCCCTCAGGCATGGCTGCCCGGTCCTCCCCGTGCTCCTGAGACTCTGGGGGTGCTCCCAACTCGCCCCTGGATTGGAGCCCAGAAAGTGCAGGGGGTGGCCCTGCTACACCCCCGCGAGGCAGGGGTCTCAGGGTTGCCAGGCTCCCACACACAGAGTGTAGGGGAGCGGAGCAAGGAAGGCTCGGGGAGGACAGAACCCCACCCCCGAGGCGGTCCCCAAGAAGACCCCCTGCCGCCACCTGCGAAGACCCCCTGCCGCCACCTGCCGGCTGCGCATGGGCGCTCCAGTGCCTTGGCCGGCAGCTCCTGTTCCAGGACACGGTTGCCCCCAGGGCTAGGAGAATGCCGGGGAGCGCAGGGGTGACAGAGGGGTGGACAGGACCCTTGGCTGGGCCTCCCCAGCCTCAAGTCACTCCCCCCCCCGCACGTAACCTGCTGCCCCCGTTCCAAGAGCGAGGCCCCCGGAGTGCCCACGCAGGTGTGGGTGGGTCTCACCGGGGAGCAGAGGGGTCGCAGGGCCAGGCAGGGCCCCGAGGGCCGGGAGCCTCCCTTGACTGCCGGGAAGCACCTGCCCCGGCTGCATCCCGGACAGCCTGCGAGGCGGGGCACGGAAGACGGGGTCAGGGGGCGGAGCTCCTCACCTGGTGGGCGTCGAAGGCGAAGCCCCTGCGCAGCTGCAGCAGCGCCAGGCGCACCAGCACCGCGGCTGCCTGCGGTCCCTGCGCCAGCGCTGCCCGCAGGGCCCCGTGAGCGTCATCCAGGCGGCCCAGGCGGTACAGGGCATCGGCGGCCAGCAGGCGCGCGGCCTCGTCCTCCGCGTCCAGCTCCATCAGCAGCGAGGCCAGCTGGTACACACCGCGGGCGTCCCTGCGGGAAGGCGGCTCAGGCTGGGCCTGCCACGCACCTCTCACCCACGCACGTGGGGGGGCAGGCGTCCCTGTGCACCTGGCCCCGGGCAGCCCTTCCGGTCGGGCCGCGAAGACGCTGGGCTCGCAGAGGGACCCTCACGGGCCGCGCCGCCCCAGGACCATGGCTGCCCTTCCTGGTGGCCGACCCTTGGCCCCAGCCTCCCGCCACCCGTGGGTGGGCATTCTTCAGACAGCAGGCCTGGCGGTGGGCAGAGGGTCAGCAGGAGGCTGATCCGAGCAGACTCTGCCTCAGTTCTCCGTTCTGCAGACGCAGGCGCGAGCCATTTGGCCCTGTGGGCTCAGGGGCGTGGGCGGGGGCAGACGGGGTGACGGTGACACTTCCCAGAGAGAATGGAGAGAGTCCCCGGTCCTGAGAGTTTCTCCTCCCCAGGGGAGCCAGCAGGGGACGTCAGGACCAGTGTGTGTGCTGATGTCACCGCTGCCCCTACCCGCTAAAGCACCTCCCCCACACCTCCCCCCAGCTGAGGAGAACGAATAGCAGCAGCGGGAGGTTCACCCATTGGGTCCGGAAGTCTATCAAATGGCGGGAGGGGCTTCCGAAGGCAGGGCCCTGCAGGAGCTGCTCCCCGACCCAGGACCCCCAGGGCCGTCTCCAAGTGAGGGGAGGGGAGAACGCCTGACACACACCTGGCGCAGCCCAGCTCAGGCTGTGACCGGTGTGGCAGGTGCGCAGAGAAAGGACCAGAAGCAAATGGAACGGGGTGACGCGTGCTGTTGTCTCTCGGTGTCTGGCGGAGGGGTGTGTGCAGCCCAGGGCCCAAGGTGTCCCCTGTGGCCCGGGAGCTCGCCCAGAACAGGAAGAAACACCGCCGCCGCCTTGCAGGACCAGACCGGGGACGGCAGCCCCGGCGCGCGCGCGGTACTCACCCTTCGGGGGCCGCGCCGCCGTCGGGCCCCGCAGCCTGGCTTCGGCAGCCCGGCGGGGGCGGGCGCTGCAGCATCCGGCGGCCCTCCTCCCGCAGCACGATCAGCAGCAGCCCGCGCTGGTTCCATGGCACGAAGGCCTTGGCGGCCAACAGCGCTTCCTCCGGCCGAAGCCCGCACGCGGTGACGTAGTCCAGTGTGCCCAGGAAGGCGCTGCCCGCCAGCACCCGCAGCAGCCCGCGGCCGCACAGCGCGCGCACGCAGCCGCCAAGGTGCGGTGCCCCCTGCTCCACCACCGCCTGGAAGTCCTCCCGGGCGCCCTGCGCGTCCCCGGCGTGCAGCGCGCAAAAGCCGCGCAGCGCCAGCAGCGGGGCGCGCTCCCCGGCGCGGTCCTCGGCGGCGTCCCCGGGGCTAGCGGGCCTCAGCAGGCTCTCGCACAGAGCCCGGGCGCCCGCCACGTCCCCGGCCAGCAGCAGGCACTCGGCCAGGCGGGTGCCCAGCGCAGGCTGGGCCCCGGCCGGCGCCACGCGGAGCAGGAATCGGAGCGCGCAGGTCACCGGTGCCAGCAGCTCGCGATCCGCGTCTTCGCGGAGCTCGGGGCGGCTCCGCACGGCCTCCTGGAAGCGGGCGAAGCCCAGGTCCGCGGCCTCCTGGGCCTGGGCCCGGACGCGCTCCTGGGCCTGGACGGACAGCACGGCCTGCAACTGCCGACGCGCGGCGGAGGGGCTCTCGCGGAAGGCGTCGTGAAGATCCCGCAGCATGTCCTCGGCGCGGCCGTCCAGGAAGAAGGCGGCGGCGGCGCGCGTGACCAGCAGGGTGGCCAGGCGCTCACCTAGGGGATAGACCGGCATTGGGGACCCCCCGAGGCCTCCTGCCCTGCGGGGGGGCTTTGGACCCCTTGCGGTTACTTTCACTCTGGCGCCCCGCAGTCCAGGACTTGGGGCCGCGAGGACACGGGGGTCTTGAAGCCCCTCAGGGACAGAGCAGGGTGGGAGGCAGACCCCATAACCGGCTCGGGGTGGGCGGCGCTGCCCCCGCACCGCTGTGTCCGCCTCACCCCAGGGCCCAAGTGGAGCCGGAGCTGGACCCCCTCGCCCCCTGGCGGTCACGGAGGGAATTGGCGCACTGGGGTCTCTGCTCGGAGGGACCGGCCCTGGCGCTGACTGCAGCGGGAGGGGCCTTGGGTTTCCTGCCTGCTGGGGGCTCCCTGGAGACCCCAGGCGTCTGTGCCTCTCTGGACTGGATCTCCCTCTTCTGCCGAGGCCCAGAAGTGCCAGTGGTGGGCACACCCGGGCCTGTGAGGACCCAGTGGGTCAGCCTGGTGCGCCGCGAACATCCCCACCACACCTGCGTGCACCGGGCTGTGTGAGGGGAAGGCAGTGCAGCAGGCCCAGGGCCAGGAGGAGCCCACGGTTCAGTCTCCCCGGCCGTACTCCATGGGGGCCCTCAGCGCCCAGGCGAGCTCCCGGCCCAGCCCGGCTGTCCGACCCTGAGCCCGGCGGCGTCCCTCCCAGGTCCTGGTCCTTCAAACCCTGCGGCGGCAGCAGCAGCAGCAGCAATCCTCTATGCCCAGACCCCGTGGCCGGCAGGAGGCCCGGCACACGCACATGTGTGGACCCGGCTGCAGCTGTCCCCGCGCCACGGCGTCCAGAGTGCAGTGTGAGATCCACCCTGAGACCACCACCACTGCCGAGAGGCCCCGGCCTCGTGCGGCAGCCGCGAGCCCCTCTTGTGGGTCGCTGCTGCACAGAGCAAGGCCGGCCCCGAGCTGCACGTGTTCGCGGATCCCGGGGAGCGTCCGAGGAGACCCCGGGGGTCTGGGGTGTGGGGAGTTCCTTACCCCCGTCCTCCTGAGAGTCTGGTCACACACCTGGGGCGTCTTGGTGTGGCCCGGGGTCACAGGTCACAGGTCACACTGCTGGGGCCCCAGGGGTCACAGGTCACAGGTCACACACCTCGATTCCCACTCCGTCCTCACGTCCACCGACTTCTGCCGCCTCCGATGGTTGAGATCTAGAATTTCCGTGGCTCTCTGTGTAATGTCTGCTGAGGGCTCATCAGCTCGGTCGTGGTGACCGAGGTCCTGAATGAACTGGAATGTGCTGGAATGTACTAGGGTGCTCCCCCCGAGGCGTTCGCTCGCGGAGCTCCGGCGTCTGGATGACCCTCAGCCTCTGCGTCTCGTATCCTCCTGGCTGGGCTCAGCGTCCGGCGCCCGGTCCCGTGCATGCCCGGTGATTTCTGTTCTCTGTTCCTGCTTCGTAGACTCCGTGTTCAGCTGTGTCCCTCGAGCGGCTGCTTGGGGTCTAGCAAGGAGCTGAGCTGGGCCCACGCCCCGCATGCGCCCCTTCCACCCTGCTCCGAGCTGCCCTTCCTGGCACTGCGTCTCCGGGCCCCGAGTCACCCCGCGCGTGCCGTTGCGTGGTCAGCCGTGATGCCCAGATCCTGGGTCTCGAGGCCTCGGCCGCCTCCTCTTCAGCGTCTTCCTTCTGACTTTGCGGCCCTGACCTCTGTCCTGTGACGTCTCGAGCCACTGAAGGGACAGCCTTCCATCGTGCCACGCCCACTGAAGGGACAGCCTTCCATCATGCCACGCCCATAGGTCAGCAGGTCCCTGGGGCAGAGCACTGCTGGGACGCCAGCTTCACCTCCCATGGCCCCGGCTGCCAAGAGCAAACTTTGTTCCTGCCTTCACGTGGTCACCGTCCAGCGCCTGTGCCCGCTGTCCAGCGCCTGTGCCCACTGTCCAGCGCCCGTGTCCGCTGTCCAGCACCTGTGCCCGCTGTCCAGCGCCCGTGTCCACTGTCCAGCGCCTGTGCCCGCTGTCCAGCGCCTGTGCCCGCTGTCCAGCGCCTGTGCCCACCGTCCAGCACCTGTGCCAACTGTACAGCGCCCGTGTCCGCTGTCCAGCGCCTGTGCCCACTGTCCAGTGCCCGTGTCCGCTGTCCAGCACCCGTGTCCGCTGTCCAGCGCCTGTGCCCACTGTCCAGTGCCCGTGTCCGCTGTCCAGCACCCGTGCCCACTGTCCAGTGCCCGTGTCCACTGTCCAGCGCCCACGCCCACCATCCAGTGCTTATGGTCACTGCTGTCCAGGGTGTTGCCATCTGTCTGTCCAGGCCCCACATGCGTCATCTGTGGGTTGCATGGCCAGGCCGAGCAGTTCCCCCGTTCACGGACGTCAGTCCTTCCCTGTTAGATTAAAAACACTGAGAATCCGAGGGGCTGTAAAAGCTGCCCTGTTGTTGTTTTAATTTTCATTTTCCTGATTACCAGTGGGTCTCGTTTATTCCAATTATTCCTTTTCCAATCTGGCGAGGAGAGAGAATGGGTTCTCATTACTGCAATGTGCGTGCGCCTCGTCTCGCGGAGCTGGTCGCCAGCCCGCGGCTGCTCACCATCTGTGCGCTCTGCCAGCGCTCGCCCTGGACGTCTCCGGGCCGAGATGCAGGGTTCTGCCGACGCCCGCCGGGCTTCTCCTTGCCCGGGGTGTATTTTGCAAATACTTTTCTGTGTTTTTAGATCGATTGCCCCTTTGTTTTTACACTTATAGAAAAAGGAGTGTAAGACTTTCAAGTCATGAAATGCACCCAGTTTGCCTTTGTGACGCTCTCCTGGACCCAGAGGTCTCGATGGCGTTCTGGAACTTTCTTTCAGGAACCGCGAGGTAGGGCGGGTGTTCGGCACGAGATGAAGCTGGTGCTGGGGCCGCCCAGTGCACGAGGGCTGGCTCGAATCCCACCCGCTCCGCTTCCCTCCGTCCAGTGTCCGTGCCCGCTGTCTGGCACCTGCACAGGGACCCTGGGGGGCAGCAGGTGACGGCCGGGTTCCTGGCGCCCGCGTGGGAGACCCCGAGGGAGCTCCTGGCTCCTGCCTGGCCCAGCCCGGGCCTCGTGTGTTGGGAGGGACCAGCGGGTGGAAGATCTCTCCCTGTCGGTCTCAGTCTCTGCCTTTCGAATAAATGTGGAGCTGGGAATGTCGTGGGCGGGAGCGCGGCAGGGGTCGGCAGGCCCACGTCAGTGTGGGCACTGTGGGCCCGTTCCTCCGTCTCCGGCCTGTGTTCCTGCTTTTCTGTCCAAGCCCGAGGTCGTAGCCCTGCGTCCGTTAGCGACTGGCAGAGGGCTCCCCCGCCCCCCACTTCCGTCCTCACTGCCCCTTGCCCGTATCCTAACCAGATCTGTCTAATAAGGGCGTCGGGCATTCGTCCTTTAGACAGTCTTAAGTATCTTTTTTTCTATAAAAAGATTTATTATATTTATTTGAAAGGCAGAATTAGAGAAAAAGAGCTAGAGCGAGAGTGAGAGGTCTTCCATCCCCTGGTTCACTCCTCAGATGGCTGCAAGAGCCGGGGCTGGGCCAGGCTGAAGCCAGGAGCCAGGAGCTTCCTCCGGGTCTCCCACGCGGGGGCAGGGGCCCAACGACTCGGGCCGTCCTCCACTGCTTTCTCAGGCCACAGCAGAGAGCTGGATTGGAAGTGGAGCAGCCGGGACTGGGACCGGCGCTCATGCGGGATACAGGTTGGTGGCTTCACCCGCTGTGCCACGGTGCCGGCCCCTCCCATCGCCCCTCAATAAAAGCCTGTGCTTCTCTGTGTAAAGTCGTGTGACCCTGTGGCCCAGGGCAGGCGGACACTTGGAAACCACAGTGCCTTGTGGGCTGTGTCGGCGCGCGTCGGCAGCTTCCGGCGTCCTGTTGGCCGGTGTGCAGCCGCCCTGTGCATTCTCGGTCCTGCCCAGCCACTCCCAGTGCCGGGGGGGGGGGGGGGGCACGCGGCTTCCCTTGTGGTCCCGCCTGACGTCTCCTGCTCTCTCTTCACCCCTCTTCACCCTACTCTGCTGCCCGGTGAATGAGCCGAGCGGGCGGCGCCTCGTTCTTGGGTGGACCTGGCCGGCTTCGCGGCCACATTGTCCAGGACGCCAGCAGGAGCGTCCTTGCAAGCCTCTCCCCCGGCGGATCAGGGTTCCTCGTTGCAAACCCCTTTTCTGAATCCCTTGCAGCCAGGAGCCTGCCTCACTGTTAACAATGTAGCGAGTTACGTCCTTTTTTTTTTTTTTTTTAAGATTTATTTTATTTATTTGAAAGAGTTACAGAGGGAGGGAGATACAGAGAGAGAGAGAGAGAGAGAGAGAGAGAGAGAGAGAGAGAGAGAGATCTTTCATTGCTGGTTCACTCCCCAACTGGCCGCAACGGCTGAAGCTGAGCTGATCTGCAGCCAGGAGCCAGGAGCCAGGAGCTCCATCCAGGTCTCCCACAAGGGTGCAGGGCCCCAGGTCTTGGGCCATCCTCCACTGCTGTCCCAGGCACATTAGCAGAGAGCTGGACTGGAAGTGGAGCAGCCGGGACTAGAACCGGCGCCCATGTGGGATGCCGGCGCTTCAGGCCGGGGCTTTAACCTGCTGCGCCACAGCACGGGCCCCGCGAGTTGCATTCTTCGGGAAAGATGACATCACCAGCTGACATCACTTTAGCTGTCTCCACTGAAGCTTGCGCCAGACCCTGAGGCTTGGCCAGGGTTACAGTTGGGGTCAGCTCAGTCCTGGTCCCCTCCCCTGGCACCAGGGTGCCCAGTGGCTTCCAACAGGCACCACCGATGTTCGCTGCGCTCCTGCGGCCACTGGGGCTGAGCCTGGGCCCCACGGGCGGCTGGGCTGACACAGTCCAAGGTGGCCCCCTTCAGGGCTGGCGTCCTGGTGCCGGGGGGAGGGGGATGAAGCCGCTGCCTGTAATGCCGCTGTCCAATACGAGCACTGGTTCGAGTCCCCGTTGTTCCACTTCCGATCCAGCTCCCTGCTGATGGCCTGGGTAAAGCAGTGGACGATGGCCCAAGCGCTTGGGCCCCTGCACCCGCGTGGGAGACTCGGATGGAGCTCCTGCTCCTGGCTCAGCCTGGCCCAGCCTGCGTCACTGCAGCCATTTGGGGAGTGAACCAGGGGATGGAAGCTCGCGCGCTCTCTCTCTCTCTCTCCCTCTCTCTCTCTCTCTCTCCCTCCCTCCTCCCCTCAGTTACTCCTCCCCCCAGGTACTCCACCCCAGGTACTCCTCCCCTCAGTTACTCCTCCCCCCAGGTACTCCACCCCAGATACTCCTCCCCCCGGTACTCCTCCCCCCGGTACTCCTCCCCTC
>CM027388.1:905868-939052 GCA_015711505.1 Sylvilagus bachmani
GGGGCAGGTGCTGGGTGAGCTGTGGTTGGGGGGGAGGGGCAGGTGCTGGGTGAGCTGTGGTTGGGTGGGGGGGGTGTTGGGTGAGCTGTGGGGGGGGGAGGGAGTCAGAGGTCAGAGGACCTGGGACCCCGACCCTGCTCTGTGAGGCCTGAGCTGGTGCACTCTGGCCCTCACTGCCCACATTGTCCACACTGCCCACACTGGCCATCATTGCTCACACTGGCCACACTGGCTATCACTGTCCATGCTGTCCACGCTGGCTCTCACTGTCCACATTGGCCCTCCTGTCCATGATGGCCACACTGGCCCTCACTGTCTATGCTCTCCACACTGGCCTTCACTGTCCACACTGTCCACTCTGGCCCTCATTGTCCACACTGCCCATGCTGGCCCTCACTGTCCATGCTGTCCACTCTGGCCCTCACTGTCCATGCTGGCCCTCACTGTCCACACTGTCCACTCCGGCCCTCACTGTCCTCACTGGCCACACTGGCTCTTGCTTAGTGGCTCTGGCCCCAGCCGAAGCCCGGGAGCGACGCAGATTCTGGGACCCTGAGGCTGGCCCTGGCTGTGGGTGCTGGGGACGTCCAGGGAACACGGGTGCCATGGCGGGTGCGTCTCCCTCTGGATTCCTGGGAGCGCACAGGGCGGGGCCTGGTGCAGGAAGCCCTCCCCTCCCCCGCCTGGCACGGCCCCGCGGCACTGGCCTTTGCCTGCTCAGAGCCTCCCTGGCCCGAGCAGCTGGAGGTCTGCGAACGCCTTTGAGCCAAGCAGGGCCAGCGCTGACCCTGTGGCTCCTGGCCTCGGCTGGTTTGTATCCTGATGGCTCCGTCCATCCCTTCCTGTGGCCAGCTCTGCAGGCTTCCCCGTGGGGCAGACGGTGGCCGGGAGCCCCAGTGCATGATGGGTCACAGGTGTGGTGAGATGTGAAGACAGAGCCAACCCCCGGGTGCCAGAGACCCCTCGCCCCCTCCCCCTGGGCAGGAGGACCAGCGCTGGGGGCAGGGGAGCCCTGGGCACCTCCGGGGGGCAGGAGGCCTTGTGGGGAGGCAGCGGATTGTGGCCGCCTCTGTGCTGGGCCTGGCCAGGCCTCTGCCGCCCGCCCCTGCCACTGTCCCAGAGGCAGAAGCCCGGTTCACCCAGGGCGGGGACCAGAGCAATGTCCCACGGAGGGAGGCGCAGGGCACTGCTCAGATGTCCAGACGGGGCCCTCTCTCCTCCCAGCCCGGGGCCCCAGGTCCCTGCCTCCAGGCAGCCCTCCCTGACCACCCAGGCTCTGCAAATCCTCTCTGTGGCCAGGGCAGCATGACGTTGTCCTGTGAGGGCCACTGTGACGGGGACAAGGCCTGGCCTCTCCACCCTCGCTCACGTCCTGCCCGTGGGCTCAGCGGGGCAGAGCGCTTGGGCGATAGGTGGACAGGTGGGTGTGGGCCCCAGGGTGGCGGGGACAGCTCAGGGTCTGTGGCCTTTCCTAGCTACGTGGCTGTGCCTTGGGGATGGGGGAGTGGACACGGTCATTCCTTGGGCATCTGTGGGTTCCGGGGCCACTTGCTGGCCCCCACCTGGGTGCAGGAGGCTCCCCGCCGTCACACACACAGGAGGCCCCCACTGGCCGCTGTCCTAGATCTCGGCCGCTCACCACAGGGCTGGGCCTTCAGCCTGCTCACCCCGCCCGCCGTGGCCACGCTGACTGTCCACTGTATGCAGAGCCAGGCGCTTGGACATCTGGGCTGAGACGTGGGCAGGGCGAGGGACCCGAGACGCCCACGCCCCCGTCCCTGGCTGATGGCTCAGGGTGGACGTCTGGGCCCGGGAGCTTCTGGAGCGTGCACGTGGGCCTGGTGGACACACGGTCATCGCCACAGCGGGGCAGGAGGGGCAGAGGAGGAGGGGTGCAAGGAGGCGGGGGGGGTGAGAGAGGCCCCTGCCGGGAGGAAGCAGCCCCGCCCGCCCAGGGCTTGGCCGCGGCGCCCCGCGCTGGGCTTCAGCCCTGGGAGCGGCGGCCCTTCGCTGCTGTGTCCGTGGGAGGCTGGGGGGGGGCGAGGAGGGCGGGGCCGGGCCCTGCAGGAGCTTTGCCCGCCTGGCTTCACTGGGGCAGGTGTCACTGTGCTCGCCTTCCGTGGCCAAGCTGTGTCCCACAGCCGGGCAGAGGAGATGACACGTGTCACCCCGCCATGCTCGCACGGCAGCCCAGCCTCTGCCAGTCCCAGCCCGGCACCCCGGGAGGAACATGGCGTCTGTCCCCACCCAGCTGACCACGTGAGCCCTCGGCCTCTGAGTGCCCTGTTCTGCCTGCAGCCCCCGCGAGCCCCCACCAAGGCCGGTGTCCCGGGCTGCCCTTTCCCAGGTCGGTCGGCTTCGGCCGCGGTGACACGGGGCCCAGGGACTCGCGTTGGGCGCCGGCAGGGTGCAGAGGGCAGGAGTGAGGCGGGCAGAGCGGGCCCAGCCCAGGGAGGGTGTGGCAGGTCGGGCTCCCCCGGCTGAGGCTGGGGTGGTGCCGCTGGAAGGCGGTGCCCGGCGCAGCTCCAGGGGGAACACAGGCTGCCTACGGTCAGACGTCGCCTGGCCATGCGTGTGGTGTTCCCGGGGCCGCACGCAGACCTCTGCTCAACTTCTCTCGGAAAACACCCTCTGCCTTCAAAGCCCCTGGGAGATGCCCTTGACTTCAGTGCGAGTTTTGGGAGTTGGGGGCCACGGTTGAGGGGCTGTCTTGGTTTGTGTACTTTTGTGCACCTGTGTTTAGTTGGAGGTAAAGCCCTTGGCAGGGAGTGGCAGCCGGAGCCCAGAGGGCAGGTAGAAATAGCCCAAGTTCCGGGGCAAGGGCGGAGCCAGCAAGGGGAGGGGCGGGGCCAGCAAGAGGAGGGGTGGGGCTAGTAAGGAGGGAGTGGAGTCAGCAAATCGGAGGGAGGAGTCAGTGAGCAGCGAGGGAGGCCCAGAGGGCTCAGCCTGGCCACGTTTTGTTGATTTATTTAGGGGCCGGAGCTGTGGTGTTAGACCACCTGCAACGCCAGCATCCCATGTGGGCGCCAGTTCGAGTCCTGGCTGCTCCACTTCTGATCCCGCTCCCTGCTAATGCACCTGGGAGAGCGGCAGAGGACGGCCCAAGTCCATGGGCCCTGCACCTGTGTGGGCGACCAGCTCAGTCCAGGCGAGGGGTGTGATGACTCAGCCCACCCTCACCGGGGAGTCCAGGTCCCCCCCTTCTCGGGGTTTTCCTGGAGTCGTCGCCCCGGAGCTGGGACAGTTCTTGTATCCCAGCTTGGCACGGCGCGGCGTGGCTCACGCTCAGCCAGGGACCGCCTGGCTTCTCTGCCTATCGAGCAGAGGGAGCAGTTGAATTATTGATCCAGTGTAACAGACTCGAGTTTGATTTCCTGAGGAGCCGGACTCACGGCCGTATCCCCATAGCTCCTCCAGGGTCTCAGCTCCTGCCAGCTGCGTGGTATTATGGGATGCTGGGACACGTGCGGCCTGCAGAGGCCCCTGTCTGCTCCCACCTCTCCACGGAGGCCCTCGCTGGCTGGCCGGGGCCTGCTGTGCCAGCTCTGACCCGGGCGGGCGATGCCTCTGTTCTGAGTGGGTTGTGGGCCTTGGCGGGGCCCCTCGCAGCCAGCACCGCGGGGGCCTGGGCCCACCTGCAGGCCGGGGCAGGCAGGCGTCCCCATGGTGGGCGCTCAGGGAGGGCCTGGCCCCTTCCCAACTCCGGCCTCCGCCGCCCCTCACATCCTCCTGGCTGGGAAGCCCTGAGCTCAAGGCACCAGGGATACAGGAGGGTGTGTGCGCCCTGCGCATCCTAACATTCCCTGTGAGCTTTTAAAAAAGATTTACCTTATTTATTTGAAAGTCAGAGTTATAGGGAGAGAGAGAGAGAGAGAGAGAGAGAGAGAGAGAGAGAGAGAGAGGTCTTCCATCCACTGGTTCACTCCCCAGATGGCCACAACGGCCAGAACTGGGCCAATAAGAAGCCAGGAGCCTCTCCCAGGTCTCCCACGTGGGCGCAGGGCCCCAGCACTCGGGCCGTCCTCCACTGCTCTCCCAGGCCACAGCAGAGAGCTGGATGGGAAGAGGAGCAGCCGGGACTCGAACTGGCGCCCACGTGGGTGCCGTGCTGCAGACGGCGGCTTTTCCCACAGCGCCACAGGCCGGCCCCTTCCTTCTTCCTCTTAAAGGGAGTCCACGCTGCAAAGCTCCCCCCGCAGCCCTGGGGCTGCCCCGCCCCTCCCGGAGGGAAGCCAGGTCCGGAGCAGCCCGGGCTCTGTGGGCTGTGCTCATCAGGGCCCCCGGCCCCAAGGTGGACACGGGAGCTCCCGGAGCCCCTCTCCCCTGCACCTGCCCTGGCTGCCCCTGCCCCCCCCCCCACTCCCGCATCCCCACCCCGGAACAGGGCTCCGGGCTCTGAGGGGCCTGGGCTCTGGCCAATGCCACCCCCGTCCAGGACCCCTGGGCGGCTCCACGTAGGGTTCTCCTTGTTGAAACTGGAGGCCTCGCCTCGCCCGGGGGGCGGAGGTGCGTGAACCCATTGAGGAAGGCCCTGGTCGGCTCACGCTTGCCTCTGCCCCAGCCCAGCCCAGCCCCCTCCCAGCCTCGGGGCCAAGAGAAGCCCAGAGAACCCCCGTGGAGGCTGCCGGGGCCTCCCAGGCTCCTCCAGCTGCCCTGGCTTCAGGCCCCAGGTCCTGAGGCCTCTGGGTCCAGCCGCGCGGCCTCTGACAAGGGGGAGTGGCCACAGTGCAGGCGCTGAGCCTGGCTGGCGCTGCCGCTGGCCCCCTGCGCGCTACAGTCCCGGGGGCACCGGGGTGGGGGCAGAAATGCTGGCGGGACAGGCAATGCCCGGCCTCTTGCTTCTTCCCAGACCACCGGCCAGGTCTCGGGCACTGGGGAGCGGCTGTGGTGACAGAAGCCGTTTATCCAGGCCCAGCTGGACGCTGGTGCCCCGAGGGGCAGCCCCAGGATGGGACCCGAAGCCAAATGCTCCAGCCAGGCTCGGCCTGCAGGGGGCAGTGCAGCCAGGCCCAGGCTCGGGGATGGGGCCCAGGCGGGAGCCAGGAGTCTGCAGGTGTATAAGGACTGGGCGGCTACTGAGACAGACCTGCTGACCCCTCCGAGCCCCCTGCAGCCAGAGGAGGGGACGTGGGTGGACAGAGCGGGGCAGAACAGAGCTGCAGGGCCCAGCAACCCAGACAGGGGGACCCGAAGCCTGGGTCTGTAGCAGGTGCACCCCTGGGCCCCACTCAGGGCTGCTCCTGGAGTGGGAGGGCAGTGTCCAGGCCCCCCCCACTGAGGCGCCACCTCCTGGGGCCAGGTGCCTCACTCTGGACAAGGCTGCCCCCAGGCCAGCACCCTGTGGATGGAGACGCTCCGGACAGGGCTGGAGGGAGGCTGGGGCCTGGGGCAAGGTAGGGATGGATGGGCTGGGCTGCTCCTAGTGCTGGTGTCTTCCTCTCATGAGGGCCGGTGTGGCCCCAGGGACCGTGTCCCTTGCCTGCCTGTCCTCGGAGGCTGAGGGGGTGTCAGAGCCCCCCAGGACGGCCCTGCCCAGGTCACAGCAGGAGGTCTGCGGCCAGGTGGAGAGAGCCACACCTCACCGGGCCCCCTCCCGCTGTCATTGCATGAGGCCGCCAGCAGAGGGAGACCACGCTCCACATGCAGCTCTGACCTTCCTGCCGCTGGTCTGAAGGTCACTGAGCTGGACCAGGCCTGGTCGCAGAGTCCCAGCACGGCGGGTGGGGGGCCCTGGCTCCGAGGCCCCCAGGCTGGACCTGCACAGCATCCACTGTGGGCACACTGCTGGCAGCCACCGACCAGCTCCTGACCGCGGGGGCGGGTGTGGACGGCAGGGGGGCCTCTGAGCCCCGCAGCACGGAATGGAGGCCCAGTCACTGCTCCTCCAGGCCTGCACTGGGGGTCTGCAGGGGTGAGGGTGGAGGCTGGGGGCCTCCTCCTGGCTGGGGCTCTTAGAGGCAAAGCGGTGGCCTCAGGGGCCCGGGCGGGCGCCCTGCGCCTCCCCTGAGCAGGTGGCCCTGTGCAAGTGTGGGGGCACCTGGGCCTTTGGGTCTTGGGTACAGGACAGGGACAGAGAGACAGGGCTGGCTTTGGGCCCAGGACCCCGTGGACAGGGCGGGCTCTCTGTGCTGCCTCCGGGAAGACGCCGCTGAAGACGTCCTGGGTGGGGTTGGGTACGGCCCGGGACCTGGAGGCAGCGAGTGTCCAACGCTGGAGGAACAGCCCAAGTTACCACGCGGTGGAATCTCGTTCCACCGACGTGAATCGAAGACCACGCAGCCTTTCCTGCGGCCATGCAGCTGACCCCAGACGTGGTCGGGGCTGGGCCTCCTGCAGGCTCCAGGGGTCTCTGGCCCGGCCGTCCCAATCCCTGGAGGCCCCTGCTCCTTCCCCCTGGCTCCCTCCAGGCCCCTGGGCAGGCCCGTCTCCCACCCAGGGCTGACTTGGGGCCGGTGCTGTGGGGTCTGAGTCCCGGCCGCTCTGTTTCCGATCCCCTCCTGGCTAACGCTCCTGGGAAGGCAGCGGAAGGTGGCCCCGTGCTTGGGCCCCTGCACCGGCGTGAGAGACCCGGATGCAATTTCTGGCCCCTGGCTTTGGCCTTGCCCATTCCCAACCGGAGCGGCCATTTGGGGGTGTGACCGGAGGATGGAAGAGTCCTCTCTCTCTAACTCTGCCTTTCAAATAAATAAATAAATATCTTCAAAAATCAAGAAAGAAATTGCCAAAGAGGTCAGCATGAGTGGGGGGGTACCCATGCTGGCCGCTGGCCGGCGCTGGGGTCGCCCTTCCTGGGCCTTTTAGTCTTTCTGTGCCAACAGGAAGTTACGTGTGAGGATGCACAGCCCGGCTCCCCCGTGACCCCTGAGCTCTGAGCCGCGTCTCCCCCGGCCTCACGTCCATGCTCTGCCTGGGGCCTCCCAGGGGCGCTGGGAGGGCAATGGCGAGCTCAGGTTGGGGGACCGACGACAGGGCCCAGCCCCCGCTGAGCCTGGGTCCCGTGTCCTTGTGGGGCCTTCCCTGGGGAGGGGGCGATCCGACTCAGGGAGTGTGCGAGGGGTCCTCCCTCCTGCAGCCTTCAGGGCTGAGCTCTGGGCAGGGGGCAGGCTGGAGGTCAGGTCACAGGTCACAGGTCACAGGTTGGCTTTCAGACAGGTGCTGACCGTTGGTTTTAGGGTGGAGCCTGCCCGGGTCCCTGTTTGGTTCAAGCCACAAGGTGGCAGTGGGGGCAGCCCGGGTGGCCTGGGCACTTAGCTCCCACTCTTGGAGGCTGAAGTTCTAGGTGAAGATGGGGGTGGGGCTGGCTCCCCCTGCAGCCCCTGTCCTGGCCCCCTGGATCCTCAGCCATCGCCCCGAGAGGCCTCATCTCCCCCTGCCCCCAACACCCCGGCCCATGGGGTGTCCCTGTGAAGGCCCTGTCTGCGGCCACATTCTGGGGTGCTGGGGGCGGGGCTTCCACAGATGAGTTTGTGGGACACAGCTCTGCCCCGAGGGGCTCCTCTTCCAGGCGGGGTGGGGGCTGGGTTTCTGAAGTTCCCACTACTGGGTCAGCTTTCCCCTGGACGCCCCCTGCCCAGCGCCCTGGGTGGGCGGGTTTGCTCCTCTGGGCTGAGCCCTCCCAGGGTCCAGGAAGGAGGCCGGGAGGCTGTGGCTGCGTCCGGCGGAGCTGACCGAGGGTCGCGTCTGGGACGGAGAGGCCGTACACGGGGCCCTCGCTCTGCCGTGGATTGTTCTGGATTGCACCCGCGGGGAGCCGGCTGGGCACGGCCTCTGACTTCCCCCGCCCGCTCTGCACGCCCTGGGCCCCCTGAAGCCTGGCCACGGCAGGCCCTCCGGCAAAGCTTGCTCCGCCCGCTGCCCAGGCCCCGTCCTGCTCGGGTTGGTGAGGAATTCGAGGCGAAGCGCTTCCAGGCGCCAGGTCACCAGGAGCGACTGGCCCTGCAGAGGTGCAGACTGGCCCATGGCGGCCAGCGCCTGAACCAGCCTGCGGGGCGGGGCCCCTGGTCTCTTGTGCCCCAGGGGGAAGGGGGTGTGGACCCAGGGCCCGGACGCAGGCCTGCCCGAGTGGGGGCCCTGACTGCCCCTGGAGAAACCAGAGAGCAAGAGGGGCTGTGTGGTGGGCAGGTCATGGTCCACCGCCCCACCTGTGCCGCCCCGTCCCCCACCCTGTGCCTGGCAGCCTCTGGCCCACACCCAGGGCCCCAGGGGAGGGGGCCAGCTCGGGGGGCCGCGTGTCCTGAGTGCACAGCAGAGACAGGATGTGCCCGATGTTCTCGTGTCCTGACCTGGGGGAGGGGTCCAGGGCCGCCGCCCATCCGGTCCCCCAGGGCTGAGCACCAGGCCGCCGCCCTGACCCTCCCGGGACCGCGTGGACCCCTCCCTTCCTGGGGGTTCTGTGTTCCGACTTCCACGGGGGCTCAGGGCTGCTGCCTGACGTCCCTGTGCCCAGGGCACGGTCACGACACAGGGTGGACACAGCACACAGCCAAGGCCACCCAGGCCTCAGTGTGTGGTCACGGCTGGACCCCAGCCCTGCCCCTTCCCGCAGGCTGCCATCGCGGGGGAGGTGACAGAGAGAGCGGCTTCTCTCCCACATGCTCCCTGCACCCGGACCCCGCGGCTCTGGGTGAGGCGTCTAGGCTCGGGGTCCCGGGCTCCGACTCGGGGCGCCGGGTAACGAGCAGCAGGTGAGGTTCCGGCTCTGGCCGCAGCCCGCGTGGCCCGGGGCTCTGGTGTTCCGTGGAAGAGCCTGGCCCCTTTCCCCACGCGCCTGCCACGGGGTCTCCCCACCCTGCGCTGCGGGCTCTGGCCCGAGTGTTGGGCAGACACGGCCAGGGCGGCTGGGCGGGGATCCAGGGGCGGGGGCCCGGTGGGTGCCGCGACGCCCCTGAGCCGCCAGGTAACAGACTTGATTAATTCTGTGCCTGGAGGTTTTTTTTTTTTTCCTTTTCCCAAAGAATCAGAGAAAACAAAATATTTTTCTAATTAAATAAATCTACGGTGCCGGCTAATGGAGGCCGTCTGTGGGCTGGTGACAGGGCAGGCGGAGAAGTGGAATAATGATTTTATTTTTTCATTAAATAGAATTATAGGCAGTTACTCAAAGCAACGCTGGGTCTAATTGAAAGAAACCCATTTCTTCTTAATTTACTTTCACGGTTTTGGATGATAAAAGAGTGTGTTCGCTGGAAAATTAAATAAAAAACACAACACAAGGAAGGGACTTGGTTAGGCGGATTATTTGTCCTCCCAGCTCTAAGTAACGGCCCCCGGGCTCAGGTACAGAGGGGACCAGGGTGTGGGGGTCCCGCTGGGGCCCCCGGCTCAGGCGACAAGAGGGGACCAGGGTGTGGGGGACCAGGGTGTGGGGTTCCCGCTGGGGCCCCCGGCTCAGGTGACAAGAGGGGAGATGGGGCTGTGGGGGTCTCCGGGGGTCTCTGGGGCAGCTGTGAGGCCTCGGCCCCTCAGGCCCTGGGGGTGCCACTCTCTGCCCTGCACACGGCCCCACCAGGCTCAGGCTGCCTGGGGTTAACGAGGCCCCTGCCCCCCGTCCTCCTGGGGCCGGGGGCCCTGCCCCCCAACAGGGGTTTTATGCTCAGGATCTCGGGTCAGCAGCTGCAGGGCCTCTCTGCACCCTGGTCAGCAGTGTCGCGCCCCTGGGGGCTCCCTGTCCCAGTCCCCTGCTGCCGGGGCTGGGTGGCCCTTCCCTTGGTCAGGCGCTGTGCCCAACCAGCTCGGCTCTCTGGGCCCTGTGGCTGCCCATCCGTGCCGCCAGGCTCAGAGCAGATGCCTGTGAGGACGGCCAACAGCCGGAGGGACCCTCCCTGCACCACGGAGCGCCTGCTGTGTACCGCGGAACGTGGGCAGTGCAGGGCCCAGTGTCCCCGGAGTCGCCTGCGGGGTACAAATGCCCAGGGTGTGGGTGTTGGCCTGGTGGCCCCAGCATCGACGGACGGTCTCCTTCCATCGCCTTCAAGTCTTAGACACCGTGGAGGCGCGGGCCGGGTCTGGTCCGGGGGTCCCAGCCACGTCTTCACGGTGAGTGAGTCTGCCCCCTCCCCCACTCAGCTGGGGGCGGGGTCAGATCGGAGTGAAGACTTTGACTTTCAAAGTTGGTAAAAAAACACGAAGTCCAGCACACACAAAGTCCCCGAGGGACACGAGGGCCCCACCTCTCCGGGCTCCGCCCCCACTGCCCCCATGCTCCTGTGTCCCCGGAGCCACGTCCATGGTGATGTGGGGGGAGGGCGTACCGTGATGACGTAGAGTGGGGGCGCCTACCCGTGGTGACGTACCTGTGATGGCATAGTGCGGGCGTGTGTCCGCGGGGGACGAGGCGCTTCCTCTGCCCAGGGCGCAGGAGACATCGGGGTTGAGCGGGGGCGTGGGGACCTCGCCCCGTTTCCGACCCTGGCCTGCGTCCAGGTCTGTGGCTCTCTGACCTGCCTGGCCCTGCCCAGGGTACCCCCTCCCCATCCCCCCAGGCTGGCGGAGCAGCGGGGGGGCCCCTGGGTCTCCCCAAATGCTACCTGCCCCTGCCCCGTCCCCTTTGGAGCCTGGCTTCTCTGGGCTCCTGGCTCTGGTGGGGGGGCCGGGGCAGCCTGGGTTCCCCTCCTCTCATCCCCGCCCTGGCTCTCCTGTAAAAGGGGCTGCACTGAGCACCGGCCTGGCGGCCAGCGGAGGTCCGGGCTGTGTCTGGGCTCGGCCTGAGGCTGGTGGGCAGTGATCGCTCAGGGCTTCGTGCAGACGGGGGGGGGGGGGGGGGGGGGGGGGGGGCAGGGGCGGGGGGGGCGAGCGGCTGGCGGTGTCTTCTCCTGGGGGTTCGCCTGTGTCCTGCCAGATGTGGGCGCACGTGTGGTGCCTGGGGTCTCCGGGAGACTTCTCGAGGCGCCCACTCCGAGCCCGCCGTCTGCCCGGCGCTGGGAGGAGGAAGCCTCGCCAGGCTGGAGCCCAGGGCGCCGGTGGAGACCCTGTTTCTCACGGGTGCCCAGGCTGCCCGGGAGGCCTCTCACAGGGCCAGCCCAGGCGGGTGTGGGGAGCAGAGCAGGTGAGAGGGAGGGTTCCTCATCGTGGGGGGGCAGCCACGCCCATGGAAGGGCCCAGGCCTGTGGGCAGCAGGTGCGAGCTGCAGCCTGGCCTTGGCCTGCCCTGGGATCCAGGGGGTGGGCCAGGCGGCCATGTGACCCCTGCCGTCCCTGAACCCTCCCTCAGCAGCCCCCAGCCGCCCGGGGCCCCCCTGTGGCGGTCACTCCGTGAAGGACTTGCGAGGGGCCCGAGGTTGTCCGGGGGACCCTCAGCCTTTGTCTCAGACATGAGTGTGGGCGCTGAGTCTGGAGCCCCTTTCTGGGAACCTCGGTGCCCCCTCCTCACCTGCGTGCCCCACCCCCACCCCTGGGAAGTCCCAGCGGGAGCGCCACGGGGGCAGCCTGCAGGCGGCGTGATGGACGGGCAGGCGTCCGGCAAGACCGTGACAAATGTCCCCCCTGCTCACAGGCTCTGGAAGGTGAAGTCCCATTTTTCCCTGTAATCACAGTATTAAACTTTAATATCCGATATTAATAAAACATACTCTCCCTAATAGAGCCAGCAGGGGAGGGCGCAGGCGGGTGCGGAGATGGTCCCTCGGCGACTGTCTCTCCGCCAGGCTAGGAGCTGGGGGCGGGGGCTCCCCTGGGGGCGGGGCACGGCCCTTCTGCCTCTGGTGGGGGCAGTGTTTCCAGGCAGCTCCCTTGCAGCCACAGCCCCGCCCCCCCCCCACCACTGCGCTGTGGCCGAGCTGGGCAGAGACCCCGAGCCAGGACGCCTCTGAGGGCAGGGTGGCCGGATGACGGGCCGGGGGTTTGCGCTGGTCCGGTTTGGCTGTCCCGCCCCTGACGCTGGCGGCTGTGGGCACGGGGGGGTGTTTGGGGTGCATGTGTGGGTGCAGAGTGGGAGTGGGAGGGCTGAGACCCTAAGGGGTCTGCAGGCTGGCAGTGGGCCTAGGGGAAGGAGCGGAGTGGGGGCCACAGCTGCCCACACCCCCAGGGGTCAGGGGCTGCGAGGGCCTCACAGGGCTGGAGCTTGGTAGGGTCTGGGTGCCAGGAAGCCTCAGGACCGGGTGAGGGGCCCAAGCAGGCCCTGGGCGAACCGGATGGGCCCAGCCGTTCCTGGAGGAGGCAGCGGGTGAGGAGGGTGGGTGCTGAGCCCGACCTTCCCCGGCCCGAGCCAGGGACCCTCGGCCCTGTTCCCAGAAGCTTCCAGAGCTGGGTCAGGTGGTTGGGGCACGAGGCCCGGGGAAGCTCAATTCCGAGCTGCTGGGTTCGGAGTCCGGTTCCCGGGCCGCTTGTCTGGCTGGTGGGCATGGGGGGAGGGGCGGCAGCAGAAGGCGGGCCGGGGTCCCGCCCTGAGGCGTTGCTGGGAACCTGAGCTGGTGCCCCACGCCCAGAACCTGTCGGGTCGTCTGTGAAGCAGCACACGGCGCCCACCGAGGGGGATCTGCCTGCCCAGGCCTCTCAGTGGCTCCTGGGGCTTTAAAGCACCAATCGACAGGCCCGCGGGTGGTCCCACACCTGGCGAAGTGGCCCCTCCCCCGCCCCAGCCCCTGCAGTTCTGCCGCTCTGGGCCCTGAACCCCAAATGCCCACGGCCTCCGCTCTGCGCTGGCCCCTGGCTGGGGTCCCTGGAAGGACCGGGATCCTCGGAATCGGCTCTGTTCCCGAACACCCACCGGTGGGGAGCTGACCGTCAGCCTGAGCCCCACGAAATCCCAGATCCTTCTCCCACCCCCAGGGCTTCGTCTGCCCTGAAATCGTCAAACACAGCCCGGAGCCATGGAGCTTCCGCCTCTTTCAAAGGAGGGAGCTCAGTGGGCTGAGCAGGGTCTGTGCCCCACGCCCGGTGCCTGCCGTGGCTCCTGCTGTGGGCACGTGGGAGGAGGATCGGTGGGCGCCGCCCACACGGGAGACCTGGGCTAAGTTCCCGGATCCCGGCGTTGGCCCCAGCCCAGCCCCGGCTGTTGCAGACGTTTGGGGGGTGAACCAGCTGTGCCAGCTCTCGGTTGCTCTGCCTCTCAAATGAATCAGTAAACATCAAAGAGCTGAGTCAGCGCCTTCCGCTTTCCCGGCCGTCCCAGGGGGCTTCCTCCCTCCCTGCGCCCACCAGGCTCTAGGTGGGGGGGTCTGCTCTGCTTCCTGTGACCCCAGCAGCAGACTGTAGAAACGGGGTTGGTTCTAATATGTCGACTTTGTACCCTGTGGCCACTTCTCTTCGGATACTTTATCCGTGGTCCCTGGAGCCGTGTCACCTGCACCCTCAGCCATCTGAGAATAAAGACAGGTCCGGCCTTCC
This sequence comes from Sylvilagus bachmani, assembly GCA_015711505.1. Lineage (NCBI taxonomy): Eukaryota > Metazoa > Chordata > Mammalia > Lagomorpha > Leporidae > Sylvilagus > Sylvilagus bachmani. The sequence goes on from CM027388.1 coordinate 919,191, forward strand.
TTTCCAGGAAAACGCCCCTCCCCCAGCCCTGCCCCTCCCTCCGGGCTCTTAGTGCAGAGCAGGGGGAGCAGGCACCTTGGCCCCGCCCCCCTGGGCCCTGCCGCTCGGCTCCTCGGGCTGTGCAGGGCAGCGTGCGGGTCTGAGAGGAGCTGAGGTCCGGCGGCTCCGGCCAACCCCACTGGACAGCTCCTTGCTGACCGGGCAAGAGCGGAGCCACAGCTGCAGGCGGCGGGCGGGTGTCGGCGTGGCTGTGCTGCCGCTGGACGCTGGACGGCTGTGGTTGGCTGGAGCACGGCTGGCCCGGCCGGCCTGAGGCGTCCACCTCTGTGCACTGTCCACACCCCCAGCCCCGTGCCTTTCTGCCACCTGGCAACCGGCTTGGGCTGGAGACGTCCAACACGGCTGCCCCCAGGAGAGCCCCCACCCGACCTTCAGGCCATTGCAACGGCATTCATTGTAACGAAATGACCCACTCCCCTCTTGCCCCGCCCCTAACCCCGCCCCCTCTGTATAGTCCATGGGCCCCGCCCCCACCATCACCCGGTGCCTCTGCAGGGTTTGAAGAGGGCCTGGCCTGGGGCTTCGCGTGGCTGGGTTTCTGTTTCCCGCGGTGACGGTGACGGACTTCGCTGTTGGGTGTTTCTGCTCAGGGTCCGGTTTGTCTCTGTCGGGAACATTGTGCGTTTCTGGCTGCTTTCCGTGCACGACTCGCACGTCTGTGTTGCTGTCCTGGGCGTCTCCACCCCTGAGCTCTTTCCCGTTGAGGGAGGGACCTGGGGTCAGCCCAGCTGGGAGGCCCCGTCTTCGGTGCTGCGCTGTGTGAACCTGGGGGCCTCCCTGGGGTGGGCCCCGCCCTGACTTGGCCTTTGAACTGTGCCGGAGAAAGTGAGCAACCTTGGGTCGGGATCTGTGCGGCGGGCGGGGGTCCTGTCCTCACCCCTGCAAGTTTGCCCGTGGAAACCCTCGCCTGTGTGCAGTGGGGGTGGGAGGCCGTGGGGCCACGAGACGGGTGAGAGGACGGGGACCCCGGAGGCGGGCGTGCGGCGCAGCGGTGCGGACACAGCGGGTGCTCGTGTGTAACAGGTGACAGTCCCGGCTCTGCTCCGGGTCCCAGCTCGCTGGGAGGCAACAGGCGATGGTCGAGTACTCAAGTGCCCGGCCCATGGAGGGGCCCTGGGGGGGTCCTGGGGTCCTGGCGTTGTGCTCAGCCCATGGGGGAGCCCTGAGTTTCCGGGGGAGGGGGATTTTACAGGGGGGCGAGCCCGGCCCCTCCCAGGTCTCTGCGGGCCCCTCCCAGGTCTCTGCGGGCTCTCCGCCTGGGCTCGCACGTGCCCCCGTCTCGCGGGGCCGCTGCCAGGCCAGCTGTGACAGCCGGGCCGGCGGGAGACTGCAGCGGGGCTTAGCTGCGAACGCGCTGTTCCTCGGGCGCAGGCTCGGCTGCTCCCTCTTGCCCAGGGTCACGGGGGCCGAGGGTTCCTCCTTCGGCTTTGCACATCTGTAAAACTGACGCTGACTGCGAGCAACACGTAGCTGGCGTTTAACGCGCTGCGTGCCGCGACCTTCATCTTTGTGGGAATCGCGTTGCCTCTGCACTGAATGCAGCCGCTCTGGCTTTGGGATCTGGATTCGCCGTCACGCGTTGTTCTTGCGTTTGGACCATTGCTCTCCTCCCCCTCCTGACTCCCTCCTGGAGTTCCCTCCGTCTCTGCCACCGTGCTGTGTACACGTGTGTCAGGGTCACGTAAGGTCACACGAAGCGTCTACCCATCTTTCCCTAAAAAGGGAAGACACACCTGTGATTCGTTCTCCTCCGCACAGTCCTTTCTGTCGACCTGTGTGCACCTGTGCGATGTCAGGTCCCAGTGCGTGTGTGTGTGCACACGTGTGTGCGTGTGTGTGTGTGCACGTGAGCGGGCAGGCTCCTGGCTCTCCCTCAGCTGGTTGCCCCCTCTGCCCATCTCCTGTACACGCACACGTGTGTGCACCGCCTCCTCTCGGGTTGTACCTGCCTGCACCTGTGCCCAGGCCCTCTCAGACGGGCTTTGCTGAGATGCAGCCAGGGAGTCCTGGGGGCGCTGCAGAGTTGCGCCCAGTCAGGCCCCGGGATTGCAGGACGCCCCGCCCCCGGGCTCTGGGCTCTGCGTGAGGGAGCTCGGGCCTGTCCTTCCGTGCTGGCCTCCTTCCTGAGTCCCCGCGCCTGCCTGGCTCTCGCGGGTTCTCAGCGGAGCCGCCCTCTTTCTTGGGGCACCTGGGCTGCACCTGGGGCCCAGCTGGGCGACCCACACAAGCTCCTCCTCTTTCGCTCTTCACTCCTCAGCCTCACGGACACCTGTCACACAAGACCGCGCTGCAGGGGCGGGATGCTAAAAATATCCTAAAAAATAACTTATTTATTTGAAAGGAAGAGTTACAAACAGAGAGAAAAATCACCTAATGACTGGTTCACTTCCCAAATGACCAAAATGGCCCAGGCTGAGCCCAGAATTCCATCCGGTCTCCCACAAGGGTGCAGGAGCCCAAGCACTTGGGCCGTCCCCCACTACTTTCCCGGATGCATTAGCAGGGAGCTGGATCGGAAGTGGACCAGCCGGGACTCAGACTGGCGCCTGTATGGGCGGCTGGCGTCGCAGGTGGGGGCTTTAAACCCCCTGTCAGTCCCAGTTTTAAGTTTTCTGAGGAGCTCCACACGGCTTCCCACAGTGGCCGCCTGGCTCACACATGGCTCATGCTGGCTCATCACATGCGTGGTTCACACATGGCTCATGTCTGGTTCACACCTGGATCATGTATGGCTAATGTCTGTTCATGCCTGGTTCACACCTGGCTCACGTGTGGCTCATGCCTGGTTCACATGTGGCTCACGCGTGGCTCACGCGCACAGCAGTCTGCAGGGCTTCCCTTCCCTCCACAGCCTCCCCAGCTCTGGCTTTCGTTTTTTTGGTCACAGCCAATCTAGCAGGAGTGAGGGCGGCCCACGTGGTTTTGATTTGCGTTTCCTTGTGAGTGACAGTGAGCATTTCTCAGCACCTGTTGGGGCGTGCGCTGGGGCGTAGCAGGTAAGGCTCTGCCTACCACACTAGCAGCCCCTATGGGCGTGGGTTCTAGTCTCCCCTGCTCCGCTTCCCATCCGGCTCCCTGCTGTGGCCTGGGACAGCAGTAGAAGACGGCCCAGTGCTTCGGCCGCTGCACCCGCGTGGGAGACCTGGAAGAAGCTCCTGGCTCCTGGCTTCGGATCAGCGCAGCTCCGGCCATCTGGGGAGTGAACCAGCGGATGGAAGATTCTGTCTGTGTAGCTCTGCCTCTCAAATAAATAAATCTTAAAATAATACAGCATCTGGCGCACTGGTGTGGCGTTTGGCGTGTCTCCGGGGGTCTCCGGGGGCTCTGGGCTGCTTGTAGACTGTTTTCTTGGTCGTGCTCTGAGCCCAGTTTGTCGCGCGTCCCTGACTGCAGGGCGTCTGCCAGCTTCATTCCGGTCCGCGTCCGGCCCCTCACGCTCTTCCTCCCGACCCCATTGTCCAGTTTTTCTGTGCGTTGCCTGTGTCCTGGGGTCCCGTCTCCCTTGGGCTCATCTGGAGGCGGCTCCCGTCCCGTGTGCTGGGAGGCCGGAGTCGAGCGTCCGTGGGAGTGGACGTCTGGTCTGCTCCCTGCCCAGTCGCTTCTGCTCCGGGGCTGCTCCCCTGCGGGCCCGGCCCCTCTGGCTCCCTGAAGGGAGGCGGGCCTGCAGCTTCCCTCGCCTCGGGGCTGCACCGGCTCTCTGGAATGTTCCACGGCTCCCTGTGAAGCTTGGGATTCCCCATTTCGTCGGGACTTGAGGAGAACGTCACTGGCTCTGTGCGTCACTTTGGGTTGTAGAGGCATTTTCACGGTTTTTAAAATACTAGGTTTTGTGCTGGATGACTTTGCTGACCTAAGTGTTCTGAACATGTTATTTATTTATTTGAAAGTTAGAGGGGGAGAGAGACACACACAGGAGTCTTCCGTCCGCTGGTTCACCTCCCAGATGACTGCAACGGCCAGAGCTGGGCCAAGATGAAGCCAGGAGCCAGGCGCTTCCTCCAGGTCTCCCCCGTGGGTGCAGGGGCCCAAGGACTTGGGCCGTCTCCCACTGCTTTCCCAGGTGCATTCACAGGGAGCTGGACTGGAAGTGGAGCAGCCAGGGCTTGATCCGGCACACATATGGGATGCTGGAGCCACAGGTCGGGGCCTCACCACTGCACCAGAGTGCGAGCCCATCACTGGGGTTTTAAAATATTTCCCGGAGGCCGGCGCCGTGGCTCAACAGGCTAATCCTCCGCCTTGCGGCGCCAGCACACCGGGTTCTAGTCCCAGTCGGGGCGCCGGATTCTGTCCCGGTTGCCCCTCTTCCAGGCCAGCTCTCTGCTGTGGCCCGGGAGTGCAGTGGAGGATGGCCCAGGTGCTTGGGCCCTGCACCCCATGGGAGACCAGGAGAAGCACCTGCTCCTGCCATCGGATCAGCACAGTGCGCTGGCTGCAGTGCATCATCAGCTGCGGCGGCCATTGGAGGGTGAACCAACGGCACAGGAAGACCTTCCTCTCTGTCTCTCTCTCTCACTGTCCACTCTGCCTGTCAAAAAAAAAAAAATTTCCCGGAAATCCACACAGTTTCCGTGGACTGTTTCAATCTGCCTGCACCAGGATGGGTTCATGTTTCGATTCCATCCCGGGAACCTGAGGAAGCAGAGGTGCAGGCGGCGGGTGACGTGGCACCGATGCACCCAGAGGGCGCCCCTGAGCGGGCAGGGCCAGTGGCGCCTGGCAGGAGTCGCCGTCCTGGAGGGCAGGGGGCCCTGTGGGACCGGGAGAAATCCTGGACCCGGCGGTGGTGGACACGCTGCACGGCTAAAATGACCGAAATGACAACTTTCCTGTGTTTCACCATAAACAGAAAAAGCACCCAGGTCAAGTTCGGCGGATTGGGCTCTGATGGCTGTCTACACCGTGTGACACCCGCGTCCCGCCCTCCGGGTCCCAGGATGCTCTTTCCCACTCGGCTGCAGTGCCTCCCCCCAGCCCTGCCCCCACCCCATCCCACAAGGAGGTGCGCCCGTCCCTGGGGATGTTTTTTAAGGATTTATTTTTATTGGAAAGGCAGAGTTGTGGGGGGGGGGGAGGGAGGGAGAGAGAGGGAGAGAATGGAGAATGCCGTCCATCTGCTCATTCATTTCTCAAATGGCCGCAGTGGCCAGAGCTGTGCCGAACCAAAGCCAGGAGCCAGGAGCCTCTTCCAGGTTCCCCACGCGGGTGCAGGGCCCAAGCACTTGGACCATCTCCCACTGCCTTCCCAGGCCACAGCAGAGAGCTGGATCAGAAGTGAAGCACCCGGGACTCCAACCAGTGCCCATCTGGGATGCTGGCACTGCAGGCGGCGGCTTTCCCCGCCACGCCACGGCGCCGGCCCCGGGCATGGGTTTTGACTTCTCGGGAGCTGCGCGGGCACTCAGGCTTCCCTGTGCTCTGGCGTCCTTCCCGCGGTGCAGTTACCCTGCGTGTGTCCGTGCTGCTGCCTGCAGCAAAAATCCACCCTCTGTACCGTGGACCTGCCCACGGCCAGGCCCACCCACAGCACCCACCCCTCAGCACCTACCGCCCACTGCAGGGGTCCAGGGCACCCGCACAGTCCCCAGCCAGTGTCGGTCCACTGCCCACGGTCAGCAGCTCCCCATCGGCGCCCTCTCACACCCGCATTCCGGGGGTTGCCGCGTGGCTCTGCCATGGCCTTCTGGGTATATGGGGTGGGGTGGGGGGTTTCGGCGAGGTGGTGACGTCCAGGGCCCAGGCTGCCAAGGACGCCACAGGGAACAGAGATGAGGGCAGCCAGTGCGTGTCCTGGCGCCGGCCCACGCTGGCCGGGGATGCTGGCCAGCCCCTCCTGGGGTCCCACCTGCTCTGGGTGAGCCAGGCTCGGATCGAGCTCCCTGCAAGCCCCCTGGACTTCCAAGGTGTTGGGGGGGCGCTGAGCAAACCCAGAGCCAGCTCAGGGGTCTGGCGTCCAGGCCTCCCCGGGCAGCACGGCGGGTGAGGGCAGCGTCCTGGTGCAGCACCACCCGGGCGCAGCGCAGAGGGCTCGCGTGTCCTGCCCGGGATGGACGGGGCCTTCCAGGGAGCACGGCGAGGGGTCCACACGGAGGGGTCTTGGCCGTGACCTTCCCGGGGGCTCCCGTTCTGCCCTGTGAGGTGTTCTGGCACAGCTGCTGGCACAAGCCCCGAGGGGGGGAGGTGGGACGGGTCAGTGCCTCCCTAGCTCAGCCCCGCCCAGGCAGGTGTGCGTCCAGGCCCGGAGGGCAGGTGCCGGCTACCCACGCTGCAGCTTCCGGGCAGCGCCCACTCTGCAGCCGCCCATGCACCCCCCCCATGCTCCCTCTCTCCCCACCCCTTCTTTCTCCCTCTCTCTCCCCTCTTCCCCCTCCTCCTGCTTCTCTCTCCCCCTCCCTCTCTCTCCCCCCTCCTTCTTCTTCCCTCTCCCTCTCTCTCTCCCCTCTCCTTCCTCTCCCCCTCCCCTGCCCTCCCCCCTGCCCGTCCCTGGGCTCGGGGCTCCTTCTCAAGCGGAGGCCCTCACTCAGTGTCGACGACGTCAGTTTCCCTCTTCTAAAAGATCAATCAGCGCCCTCCCCAGCCGCCAGCAGAGGGCCGATCGGCCGTGATAACCGCGTGCCTGCTCGGTGGGGCGGGACCCCCCGCCCGGAGCGTGGAAACTTGACGTTCTCGACAGCCTGGAAATGCAGGATTTCCGTTCGCCTTGTCGCAACCCCGGGCCAACTCGAGGGACCCGGTCTGCTGCTTGGCAGCCCCCGCCCCGGAAGCTTCCAGAATCCCTCCTCGGCCCCCGCCCCCGCGGCGCTCAGCGGTTCCGTGCTATCGCGCCCTCTATCGCCTTTGTGTGCTGGTAAGCCACAGGGCGCTCCGGGGTAACCTTATCCCTGGGCACCCGAGATAGCATCTCGCGGCCGGGGAGGGGCAGGAACTCCCGAGCATGGAGTTAATAACGCAGACTTTCAAAACCGAGGCTGGCAGAGGGAGACCATGGCGGGAATAAAGGGGCCGGTGTGGCTGTAATTGGGACCATGTGAGCCTCCTCGGAGGGGATTAGGAGGAGAGACAGGCCCTGCCCGCGAAGATTAGTCTCAATTAGACGGGCTGCAGGCGAAAGGCCGGCCGGGCAAGATGAAAACAAGCAGGAGAAAGTTCTCGTGGCGGGGCCGCGGCCGGCGGCGGGGGCGCGGAGCCGCTAATCGGAGGCGAAGCGTGCACGGTTCGGAAGGGCGCGCGGTAATCGATTCGACGCTGGGTTTGCCGCTCGGCCTCTCCCTGCTCCCCCCGCCCCCCAACGCTGGGCTGCGGACCAGGTGGGCTGCCCGCCTGTGCCCCGCGGCTCGGGCAGGGAGCAGAGGGGCTGCGGCCAGCCGGCCACCCTCGCCAGTCTCCTGTCCTCGGCCCGAGGCCCCCGTGTGGCTCAGGCCACAGCGATGTGGTCTCTGCTGGCCGCACGCCAGTCACCCGTGGCTGCGCCCGCGAGGGCTTCACTGGCACCCTCTAGGGGGTTGCGTGCTGCGGGCCTGGGGCACTCTCTCCCCCCTGCCCTACCATGGTCCACTATCGCCCTCCGTCCCCTAACTTGCCTCCTCCTGGTTCTGCCTCTGTGGGTAGAACAGGTGACCCCTGGCCCAGAAGGCGGCTCTGTTGTCCACTCGCTCGCTCTGGCTCTCGCCAGCTCCCCACTGGGAGGAACGAGGTTCCTGTGTCTCAAATCGCTCGTCTGAGAAGTGGGCGGTCGGAGCCACCCGGTGGACACTGCTGGCCCCGTCCCAGCCCGCAGCCGCTGGCCCATCCTCTCCCAGTGCCAGCTCTGGGTGCCTGGGAGAAGCCTGTCGTCCACGTGGGAAGGGGCCGCCACGGGCCTGGCCCGGGAGCCTGGGGCGGGGTGCCAGGTGTGGCTGCGCCCCTGCCCGACCCGGCTGCCCGCCCCCAGGCCCTCGGAGCACGTAGCGTGCGTGTGTGTTTTATAAATCCTCCCCATTGTAATGACAGCTAAATTATGGAAAATGCATTTTCACAGCTGGTGAGAAAAACCATTAGCATTAATCAAGGAGCCGGCGCGTTGGGGATTCGCGGTCGAGTTTTGTTGGTGAAGTTATGGACGTGCTAAGCAGTCATTAGCGGGACTCGCTTGCGGTGGGGTCAGCCATCCGTCTTCACCCGCTCGGACGCCTCCCTCCCTGCTTGCTTGTGGCCGGAGGCTCGGCTCAGTGCAGGGCCGGCTCCGGGGGCCCAGCCCGGGCCGGCCCGCCTCTGCCTCAGGACTCAGCGCAGGCCGACCGGGCCGCGGCAAGGCCTGGGGCCCTGGCTTCCTGGGGGCCGGCTCGCGGGGTGTGCGGCCAGAAGCTCGGATGCCTTGGGGGTCCGGAGGCCGCTCTTGGCCTCCTGCGTGGCGCTGACCTCGGTCCCACGCAGCCAGGCCGGGAGGACTGGTCAGGCCTGGGGCCCACGCCTGGTGGCAGTAGGCGCTGAGCAGGGGGCTGTTTACACACGTGTGTTTTGTTTTGGGGTAAACGTGGTGGGTGTCGAGGGCCAGAAGCTCTCGAGCTGCGGGTCCCGGCACGGCTCCCTGGATCCTGCCCGAGCCCCTGGCCCCGCCTCATGGTGAGGCCGACCCCAGACAGACCCCAGGGCAGAGCTGGGTCCCCTGCTGACACCCTGCATCTCCACAGCACGCGTCACACGCCTGTCACACGTGTCACACGGGGACACGGCAGGGGTGGCTCTCTGGGGTTCACTGGTTTTCCCATTACCACGGGACACCCTCGGGACACGGGACAGCTCCCGGGACTTGCGCGCAGCCCCCACCCAGGCCCCACCCCCTCTATTGTCTCCCCTCACGCTGTCCACTCTCACCCCTGAGGTCCAGCTTAAATCCCCAGCCTGAGAAGTTGCCACTGACCCCTGACCCCAAGGGGCCCCTCCCTTAACCCCCGAGCCTGCAGCCCTCGTCCCTTGAAGCAAGTCACCCTAGAAACTGCAGCCATGTGCACAGACACGGGCTGGCACGCACACGCGTGACTGCAAAGCTGCCTTTGCACACATCCCGTGTGCACGCGACCGCGTGAGGGGCTGGTCCCATCCGTGTCCCACCGACGGGCACAGCAGGCACCCCACCGCAGGTCTGGTTCTCTCTCAGCGAGGGAGCTGGGGTCCCGGCGCAAGCAGCTGCGTCTAGGGCGAGGGAGGGGATGGGGGAGCAGCGGGGGCGCCTCCTGAGCCGGAACCAGGAGGTGCTGCGAGCCCGCGGGCCGGGGCCAGGGCCGGGTGTGGTCATCGGGACACAATGGGCAGGGGGGAGGGGGAGGGGGAGGAGGCGCTGGAGGACAAGCAGGAGGGGCGTGGACGAGTCCCATGCTGCCTGCCGGGTCCCGGAGCAGGTGTCACCAGAGCCCTGGGAGCCGGCTCAGCACCATTACAAACAGCAGCCGAGGGAGCCCAGACGGAGCCGCTGCCCAGGGACCCACAGCAGGCGGGCTGGGGTCTGGCAGCCCCGGGCCGCCCCTCCCTGGCCGAGTAAGTGGCGCAGGGCTCTGGCCTTGCTGCTTGGAGGTGAAAGGCCCCCCACCATGTCCACAGCAGGGGGCGTTCCTGGGAGGGGCGGCCCCTCTGGGTTCTGAGCAGGACTGGGGGCGAGGTCGGGGTACGGTCTTGAGCAGCGGCTCTGTGCAGGGCTCCGCTCAGCCCCTGCTGCCCGACTGACCTTGAGCAGCACTGAGGCCCACGTCTGTGTCGTTACATCCATGCCAGTGCCGTTTCGGGGGTCAAGGGCAGGGTGCATCTGCTGGACGCAGGACAGCTCCCGAGAATGGCATCGCTGCCTGTGCGACCCATGCCCACAGCTGGGGCCGCAGCTGACCGCCAGCTCCCCGCCCCGCCCTGTCCCCCCCCCCCCACGGCCATGGAATCTTCCGGCAGCCACCCCCGGCTGTGTCTTCCACCCCAAACCAGCGGCACCTGCACGCAGAGCCGAGCTGTGGGCCTGTGGGAGCCCCCCCACCCCGAGTTCCGAGCCGAGGAAGGGGCTGAGCAGGCTGGACGCGGGGCGTGGGGGGGGGACCCATCCTCTTGCCCTGGGTGGCGTCTTCCTGGAGGGAGGTTCTGGGCAGACCGGGTCCCCCCAGTCCTGACCCCTCCGTGTCTAATTCGTGGCCGGGGCCCGTGGCCACTGGGGGGCGCCACTGTGCCAGAGGCTTGGTCCTTGGGCAGAGGTGGTGTGGGCTCCGGGCTCTGGCTTCTCGGCTGAGGACGTCCAGGTCTTTCCCAAGGCCGACTGGGGCCTGGGCTGTGGTGCAGTGGGTGGAGCCACGTCCCACCTCAGTGCCGGTCCAGCTCCCTGCTGGGCCCCTGCACCTGCGTGGGAGCCCGGATGTGGCCCAGTCCTGGTCGTTGCGGGCATGTGGGGAGTGAGCCAATGGACGGATCTCTCTGTGTCTCTGCCTTAGAAATAAATAAACCCTGAAAGAAAGAAACCGACGCAGGCGCTCTTCAGGGAGAAGGCAGAGGCCACGGTCACCAGGGAGGGGTCAGTGGGCGCTGTGCATCCTCCAGGGGGCTGGCGGAGGGGGTGGGGCTTCCTGCTCCTGAGCAAGGCCCAGCCCTCCTGTCAGTCAGGGGACAGCAGTGCCTGGCTGCCTGTCATCCACCCCACCTGGCAAAGCCGCTCTTGTTGGTGACCCCTGATAATGGCGGCCTCAGTCGGCCAGACACGGGACGCTCGGAGACTCGGGAAGGGGCGGCAAGGGTGGCCGTGTGGCCTGGTGGTGGCCGTGTGGCCTGGGGGTGGCCGTGTGGCCGAGGGGGTCTGGCGCATGTACAGGTGTTTTCCAGGACGATGCCCACCTGGTGGCCAAGTGGGGGACTGAGACGGGAGAGCCTTGGGCGCCGGCTGTGGCAGGGGTCGCCGTCCTCACCGTTGGCTTCCTGGGGGTCCATCCATGTTCGCAGGGGCTGTGGGTTCGGGGCCGGGCTTGGAGATGCAAGCTCTCCCGTCAGCCCAGGTCACACTGTGTGTCCACTGCCCCGCCCCTCCCCCACAGCCCCACAGAACCCCGCCCATTGTTCTGATGAGAAGATCGAGGCCCACAGGGAGGTTTCAGGTCCAACTGGGACCCACAGACCCTCCACAGGTCTTGGTGAGAGGGGGCACTGAGGGAGGGGCTGCCTGGCCCCCCCCCCCCCACAGTGAAGCCCTACGGGCGTTCTCAGGGGCAGGAGGCGGCCCCGCCCACATGGACGCACCATCTGCTGACCCCTTGTCGGGGAGCCCCTCGGGCCCAGGCACGGAGAGCTGGAGTAGCCCCTGTGGCTGCCCTGGCCTTGGGGCCCGGCTCCAGCCTCAGCCAGCAGGGCCTCTGCCTGGCCAGGCCCCGACTCTCCCCCAGCCTGCACCGTGACTGGCACTTGTTTCGGTTCTGGCGTCCACGAGACGGGGAGGGCCAGCCCTGAGCGGCGTGTCCTGGGCAGCTCTGCCCTCCCCCCGTCCATGGCCGAGGCTGAGAAACCCAGCCCAGGAGCAGCCAAGTGGCTTCTGACCCAGACCAAGGTAGGCCCAGCCACCTGCTGCTGGCCACGGGGGCAGCTGTGGCCTCCGCCTGTCCGCAGGGCCACATCCCGGGCAGGGAGCCTGGCTCCCCGGCCCCGCAGCCTCGGGCGCCACTTGGGAAGCGGGGGGCAGGGGGCCCCTGGGTCTCGGAAGGCTCGGGGACTGCAGCATCCACGTCCGCCTGCAGCTGGGGGCCCTCGCCCTGCGTGGGGCCACAGAGGAGGCGCTGACTGCGCGGGGGCTCCCAGGAGCCTGTGCCACGCCCGGGGCTGGGGCCACCCCGAGAAGCCCTGGCCTGGGGGCCTCGGCCAGTGTCCAGTCAGGGCACCTGGAGTCTGCTCTGCTCCTCACCCCACGCCCCCAGCCGGGGGGCGGGGCTTGAAGGGCCCCGCCTGCTTCCCCGACTCAGTTGGCTGCAGGAAGGGAAACGGACATCCACAGACTCGATCAGACCGAATCCTCCAACCCCCTCCCCGGCCCCTGCCCTCCCAGCACTCCGGCGGTGAGGGCTGGGCAGCGCAGGCGGCTGAAGGGTCTCAGAGGGGCCCCGGGAGGCCGCCCCGTGGCCCATGGCCTCCCAGGGCCTCCCATGGTCAAGGCCACGTCCGTCAGGGCCTCTGGAAATGGGCCTAGGCAGTGCGTGGCCCGGAGGCACTGGAATTCCCAGTTCCCGGCTGTGACCCACAGGTCTCGGGGGAGTACCCTGCCTCCTGGGGCCCGGAGCGTGTGGTCAGCTCAGGTGCTGGGCACACCTGGTTCCAGGTTCACTCCCTGATGGCTCATCCCCGTGGGAGGCGGCTGGGCAGAGCCCCCAGTGTCCCTCGTCCAGGGACCGTGCCCTGAGCGGGGACGGGGCACCACCGCCCCAATCCAGGAGCTCTCCCCAACTCTTCTTGAGGGCTCCCACTGTGAGGCCCCCAGGGCGGGCCCGGGTGCTGGGGGTCTGTGGGGGGAGCCGGCCCCCCACTCCCTCTTCCGTCCTCTCCCACGGCCGAGGGGACACCTGGCAGCAAGGGCCTGGACTTGACCCCTTCTCCGGAGGCCACCGCCCTCTGGAGCCCCCCGAGGCCTGAGTGGGGGGAGGTCAGCGAAGGGGCCCAGTGGGCTCTGCCGGGCGGATTGAGGGCAGAGCCCGAGCTGCCCACAGGCGCCCACCCTGGGAGGGGCTCCGGGTTTGCAGGGCCGGACCCTGAGCTGGGGCTGGTGGGGGTGGGGGCACGGGGGCTCCTGTTCTCAGGTGAGCTGCCCTGGACCTGTGTGGTTAGCACAGAGGGGTGTCTTGGTGCTCCAGCTGAGGGAGGGGGTCTGGGCTGGCCAAGGTGAGGGCTCAGCCACCGAGGGGGGGGAGGGCAGTGTGGGAGTGGGGCACCTCTACCCGGCCTGGGGCTCCAGAGAGGGATTCTCACAGCTCAGGTGTAGCCGGCCCTCAGAGGGGAGGCGCCCTGAGACCCCCGTGCTGCGGGCCAGGCGCCTACCCCAGCCTGGCTGTGTTCCTGGAGCAAGGGCAGTAGATGGGGAGAGACAGGGGAGGGGGAGAGATGGAGATGGAGGGAGGGCCAGGAAGGGCAGGGAGCCGAGGAGTGGGTGCTGAGGCTGAGGGGTCCTAAGACCCTCACTCAGGTGCGCAGCCCAGCCCTGGGTCCCCTGGCAGCTTCGGGACTGGGCCTGGACGGACAGCCCTGGGTGATGCCCACCATGCAAAGGCAGCCCCCGTACCTGGCCCGGGCGGCTGGGGCCCTGGTGTGTGACCGTGAGGAGGCCCCGGCCGGCCGGAGCCCGGCACGCCGGCTGTGAGCGACCATCGTGACGGCGGCACCGAGGCTCTGGGAGCCCGGCTGCGCGGTGCTTTCTGCTCATCGCACTTCACAGCCGCGGCTGCCGGGCGAGTGTCTCACTGCGGCCGATGAAGGGACCCCCGTGGGACCCCAGCCCCAGCTGCACCCAGCACCTGGGGTGGCACGAAGGGGACCCGAGTTCTGGCTGGTCACGCCCCACACCTGCAGGGCCCGTGTCCACTCACGCCTGTGTCCACCCTGCGGCCCGGCCCTAGGCAGACAGACGTGGCTCCGCCCACCCCACCGGCAATGGCAAGATGGGAGGGGCTGCTTCTGGCCAGTTCTGGCCAGGGGGGCTTCCACGGGGCTCCGCACGCCCTGGTCCTCTCTGCCCAAGGCTGCTGCCCGCCCGGCGCAGGTGGACGGATTAGCCCAGCAGCCGGCCCGGCCCGGCGTCCTCGGCGGGAGGGGACGCCGGCTCTGTTTACTTAGACTTTTCCGAGAGCTGACAGCTCGAATCAGCCTGGCTTACCTGACGCGTCCCAACCCTCCTTGTATTTATTTTATGTGTTTCACCGGCGTAACCCAATCCCCACGGTCCCCTCGCCTGCGGCGGCCGGCCGGGAGCATCTGTCTCCCATACCACGCGGCCGGGTGGACGCGGGGGCGGGCTGGGGCGGGCGGCACGCGTGGCCGCGCTCACAGCGCCCGGGCTGCAGCCGGGCTGGGCCTCGGGGTCACCTCGGAGGTCCTGGCCACACCTGCTGGGGAAGGACCTCAGCGGACGGCTGCCGGGCCGGGCCTCCCGGAGCTCCCTCCGCGGTGCTGGCTGAGCCGCTGTCAGCCCCTGTGCAGGAAGCGAAGGCCCTCGCTGGGGTCGCCTGCGGGTTGGCCTGAGAGCCCGATGCCGGCCCCACCCGGGCCACTCGGCAAGGCCCGGGGGCCCGCGGAGGGTGCCCTGCTCGGGGGTGGAGTGAGTGAGGCTGGTCCTCGGTCCCAGATCTAAGCCGGGAAGGAGCTCTCAAGGGACGTGCAGCACGAGGGACCTCCTCGGGCCCTCCCGCGGGCGGGCTGTGTGGACACTGCCTATGGTTCCCAGGACGGGCCCTGTGCTGGCGTCCATCCCCGAGCCCAGGGCCTCGAGCTCAGCCAGTGGTGCGGAAACCCTGAGTCCAGACAGGTGACACAGCGCCACGGTGAGACACGGGTTGAGGGTGCCTGGGCAGTCAGGAAGGGCTTCCTGGAGGAGGAGGTGCTTGGATTGTGGCTGGAACACCAAGGACTAGCGGGGTCCTGGGTGGCCCAGTGCTGGAGGCCGGAGTGGCCACAATTCAGAGAGGCAGAGGGCGCGGTGGAGCCCAGGCCTCCGCCCGGCTCTCCCAGGCTGGCCGAGGCCCCTCTTTGTGCCTGGCCTGTGGTTGGGGTCCCTGAGCCGCTTTCTGAGAACACAGAGAGCTCCCCAGGACTTCGTCCCCCAAGTGCTCAGACCACAAACCCCAGAGCCACCTGCTGCGCTCTGCCCACGCCACCCTCGCTGCCCCCAGGGACCAGTGTCCCCAGGGACCGCTCCCTCACGCTGGGTGCAGCCGAGGGGCCAGTGCTGACCCCAGCGAAGGCACCGCTAGCCCTGAGGGGGGAGGAAGGGGCATGGCCTCACCTTGTGCCCACTCTGGCCACGGAGCCACTTTGACCTCACAGGCAGCTGCAGACTGGGCTCTGCTTCCCCCGGCCCGTCCCCCTTTGTTTGGGGAGGGGGCCAGGCAGGGGGTGGGCTGGGTGGCTCCCCCACCTCGGAAGGTCCCCCGTTACAGACGCAAAGTTTGGTCGGAATCCCCAGGCCTCGGGGTCTCTGAGCAGGACAAATCAGAGAACAGGTGACAGAGCCGATGGGGTGGGGTGGGGCGGGGCCAGGACACAGGCAGGGGTGGAACACTGGGGAGTGGGAGGCGGGAGGGGACGCCCCCCACTGTGCCCCCCTGCCCGGTGTCCCCGGAGCCTCCTCCGTCTCCAGCCTCTGTCTCTGCCTCTGTGTGGGCGTGGTGCCTCCATGGCCACATCCGTGATGAGGTCCACAGGCCGCCCGAGTCCCTGTGGTCACCCACGGCTGTGGCCCACTCTCCCTGGCCAGAGATGGTAACAACACAGAGTGGGGTAGGGGCCTCAGCGCCAGGGCTGGGTGGCTGAGGAAGGGGCTTGGGGTGCACAGAGGGGGCGTCTGGGGGCTGGGAGTGCAAAGGGCTGGGGGGCTCCCGGGCAGGGGAGAGGAGGCTCTGGACAGAGCCCACGGGAGCCACAGAAGGCCGGATGGGCAGGGCTGAGGCAGAGCCGGGGAGGCGGGGCTGCAGGGGCGGGGGCAGAGGGCCCAGACCCCATCCCTCTCCCTCCGACAGACCCCCCTGGGTTCGCTTGCTTCCCTTTGGCCTGGCGCACAGGAGGGGAGGCGGAGGGCCAGGCTCCCCCCGCCCCCGAGCTCTGGGGCTCCCCCGCCCCACAGGTGACATCTCCACCGCTCAGAGGGGCAAGGGCGGAACGACCTGGGGGACAGGTGCCCGTGCAGCCCCCCCAGCTCCCACTGCAGCCTGGGCCCTCCCTCCTGTGCTCAGGCCGGGAAGGGGCCGGGAGCGGTGGTCTCTGGGTGAGGGGTTCCCCGAGTGGCCTGGGTCTGCCCACAGATGTTGGGGTCTTTCTCCTCGCTCCCACAGGCTGCTGTGGGTTCTGGCCCCAGCCCCCAGGGGCCCCCAGGCCCGTGTTCACACCTGGCCCCCGGGGAAGGAGGGTGGGGGCCTTGGGACCCCGGCTGCTTCTTGCCTGGGAGGGGGTCTTGTGCACCTGCTGCAGGCCCGGCTCCAGCTCTGCCTGCTCCTGGGACTGTGGTCTCAGAGCCCCAGTCCACGGCCCTGAGCACCAGGGGTCCAGGCGGGAGGCCACGGTGGGGGGGGGGAATCCCCGGGGGAGGGAAGAGGCAGAAGGAAGCAGACAGCTGGCCTAGGTGTGGCTGGACCCCTGGGTGAGATCAGGGAGGCTGGGTGGGGGCGGCAGTGTCTGGGATGAAGAGCAGCTCGGAGCCTCATTCCTCCCACAGGGACACCCAAGCCCCCCGCCGAGGAGGGATGACCCCTCCTCTCTCTCGGGGGCCAAAGTCACGAGGAGAGAGGAGGGCCCCCGACCTCGCAGGTCCCTGCGTGCCGCTGTGGCCAGAGGCCCCTGACGTCCTGTGCTGGGCCCGGGGACCCAACACGGGGGCGGAGGCGCTGGCGTGGCCTCTCAGAGCCCCTGCGTGGGCGCTCAGGGGAAGGGGGGCTTCTGCTCTGGGACTGCAGTCCTGGGGGCGGCCGGGGTGGCCTGCCCGGTCCCTGCAGGGCCCTGGGTCCGCCCCACCCGCAGCCCTGGACGCCGGGCTGATGCCCTGTGCCGACTGTGCCGACTGTGGGGGTGGAGCGGTGGGGTCCGGGCGGGCAGCCGCGCAGGTGACAGCACTGACCACACGGGGGCGTTCTCATGGATGGGCGCTCTGGGCTTCAGGGTGCGCCCATGTGGAGGTCGGCGGTCAGTGGTCAGTGGCGTGCACGCCCGCTAGGGTCTGGGGCTCGGTCACAAGCTCAGAGCTGGCGGGAGTGTCCCCGGCCTGAGCCTCACGGGGTGGCCGGGGATCCCCACGGCCCAGCCCAGCAGTGCCCCTTCCTGCAGCCCCCCCATGCCGGGCACTCAGGATGCAGAGGGTCCTGGGACCCTGGCCCCTGGGGACCCCACGGGGCTTGTAGGGAGGGGGCGTGGAGGAAGCCCCCACCTCCAAGAGTGGCGCACGCCAGCTCTGGAGCCCCCGTCGCCGGGGCCGTGGCCGTCCAGGGTGGCCCCTGCCCAGGGCCTGGGAGCCCGTGGGGAGCCGGCCGGCCGGTAGGTGGCGGCCCCGGCCCGCGTTCCGCCACCCGCCAGGCGCATCTGGAAGTGTTTGGGTTGATGGAGTGTCGCCTTACATTGCAGAAATGAGCCTAAGCGGGTTTTTAACCCAGCGAGTGAGAAATGCGATCTGGGTTTTACTGCCGACCCTTTAAATAAAAAACAGATCGCTCATTAAACCATTATCTCTCGGGGAGGGGGCTCAGAGGTGCCCCGGCGCCCCCTGCCCAAGCGTCCACCCCTTTGCCAGCCGCTGGCCAGCTTCCTCCTGCGGGGAGGTCACCGCCGGCCTGCTACTGGGCTGGGGGAAGGGGCAGTGGCAGCCCGGCCCCAGCTGCTGGGCCCCCGGGGACCCCCGGCCGAGGGCTCCTCCCCCCGGTCAGGTCTTTAGCTCGGAGTTGGGGCACGGCCGTCCCTCCAGGGAGGCCGCCCAGGCTCAGAGCCGCCTCGCTGTGGTCCCGCGAGGGGGGACCGGCCTGGGGGCAGTGCCCACTCTGCTGGCTCCCTCCGTGCGGGGGTCCTGGGCTGGCAGGGAGCTGGGAGGCGGCCGCTCCTCTCCCTGGCCACTGTGCGCTGAGGGCAGAGGCCGGGTCCCCGCAGTCCTGTGGGCTCGTCCCCTTCACCGTGCAGAGTCCCGCGGGCTCGTCCCCTTCACCGTGCAGAGTCCCGCGGGCTCGTCCCCTTCACCGTGCAGAGTCCCGCGGGCTTGTCCCCTTCACCGTGCAGAGTCCCGCGGGCCGCCCAGGCTGCGGCGGCCTAGCTCTGTCCTCTCTGCTGCCTCTGGTGGCCGCTGTGACCCTGGGGAGCACGGCTGGGCTGACTGGGCCAGGGACAGAGCCGGGGCCGGCGCGACCTAGCGAGGGTGGCACTGGGGACCGTCCAGGACGCAGGCAGAGGGGTCACAAGAAGATAAGGCCCCGGGGAGGCCAGAGGATCGCGATGCCGTGAGGGTTGGCAGGTTCTGGGGACAGAGACGGAGCTGAGCGGCCGGGGTCGTGGTGCAGAGCCAGCCGGCGCCGGCCAGCCCGGGAGGACGGAGTGGCGGCCCTGCCTTCTCCGTGCTGGGCGGCCTGGACGCTGAGTGTGGGGCCTCAGACCATCAGTGAGGTGTGGGCTGCTTGGGGAGTGAGGAGGGAGCCGGGAGTCCGGGTGGGGGGGCGGTGTGAGCTGGGGCAGGCTGGGGGGTGGGCTGAGCCCCCCCGCGTTCGGCAGCGATGCTGGGACTCAGGGCCAGGGTTTCCGTCCTGGTCCCCACATCTGAGAGCCCCTGAGCTCTTGTGTGAGGGCGACCACAAGGTCACGCCCTCCCCACCATCACCCGGCCGCCACCCTCCTTGCTACGCCCTGTTGCCCACCGGGGATTGGCTGGGGCAGATTTATCTCTGCTGTCACAGCCAATGGAAATATGGCGCTGCCCGGGGCCCTGTGTAGCTGCGGTGACCGAGCAGGACCCACTGCCCGTGGGATTTGTGTGCCCTGCCAGGCCCAGTGACGCGACCCTGTCCCCGGGCCTGGCTGCTGCTAACATCCCTTAGGGCCAGAACTGTCAGGGCCACTCTTGACCTTGAACCAGGCTCAGGGCTGTGGTGGGGACCCCACAGTGGGGGCAGGATGCACGCGGTCCCCCAGTGCAGGCTGTGGACCGGGGTCTGGGCAACTGGGGCAGGTGGCAGCCTGGACCCACCCGGGTCCCTGGGCTCCTGGTGCCTCTCCTCTGTCCGGGACGCCACCCCCCCCTCGTCCCTCTGCCCCACGTTGTCCTTGCGGGGGGGGAGGTCCTGCTCTCCAGACCGCACCGGGGCTCCCAGGCAATGGCTCCAGCCACAGTGGCCTTGCGGGTCCCTGACCGCTGTGGACCCAGTTCCTGGACACTGGCTTTCTGGGTTTCTGGACGCTTGTGTCCCCCTGAAACTGAGAGGCAGAACGGACATGTTCTCTCAGCTCCACAGCCCCACCCACGGCAGGCCAGCCCTGCCCCAGCGGCACGCGGGACCACGTGCCGGGGAGGGGTCTGCGTGCCGGGGAGGGGTCCGCGTGCCGGGGAGGGGTCCGCCCCGCGGTTGCTGAGCCACAGGAAGCGCCTGGACCCTCGGCCTCCTGCTTAGACACACGCTGGCCGAGGCAGGGCTGGGTCAGCTGCTCAGCGGGGGCCCTGGGGGCAGCCCCCCACTCCCCAGCCGCTGTGGCCAGGAGGAGGGGCTGGCCCAGCTGTGGCCCGGCTGTGGCCTGGATGTGGCCAGGTGTGGGCAGCCCTGTGCCCTCAGCCACCGTGGCCTGCCCGCGGCTTTTCACGCACACGGGGGACAGAGGCTCTGGGATGACGTGGGTCTGTGGGGCCTGGCAGGTGCTAGGGGCCCAGGCTGAGTTGCGGGTTCGCAGGGGAGGGGCTGGGCGGGCGGCTGGAGGGAGTGAGGGCTGGAGCAGGTGGAATGCTGTCCCCAGGAGCAGACAGGACCAGGCCAAACCTGTGCCCAGGCCTTGGGGTTCTCACAGGGGAGGGCCCAGGCAGCATCTCCCCACCCACCCTGCTAGCGTCCGGGGCGGTGGGGCCTCCTACGGCCGGAGGTCCAGGGAGGCCCAACGACAGC
>CM027388.1:939552-958105 GCA_015711505.1 Sylvilagus bachmani
GGGGTCCTGAGGACATCTGTGGGGTCCTGGGGGTGTCTCCTGTGGGGTCCTGGGGGCGTCTGGGGGTCCTGGGGGTGTCTGGGGGTCCTGGGGGTGTCTGCGGGGTCCTGAGGACGTCTGTGGGGTCCTGGGGGCGTCTCCTGTGGGGTCCTGGGGGCATCTGGGGGTCCTGGGGGCATCTGGGGGTCCTGGGGGTGTCTGCGGGGTCCTGAGGACGTCTGTGGGGTCCTGGGGGCGTCTCCTGTGGGGTCCTGGGGGCTCTCCGGCAGGGCTGTGACCCCAGGGGCCGGCATTTCTCTTGCTGCACGGCTCCCCGCCCCGCCCTGCCCCGCGTGTCGACAGCGCGGCGTGTTCCCTGACAGACGGAAAGCCGCCCGCACTCGGGGACAAAGCGGCTTTCACATAGCGCGAGGGCGCGGGGCGTCTGTGTCGGCGCACAAAGTGCCCTAAATAATGAATCACCCACGCGTGCGTGAATATTTACTACACGAACGACGTGGTGGACGCCTGTGCGAGCAAAGGGAGTGCTCGTACAACCCCTGGGGATGGACGGGCCGGGGCGGGGGTGCGGCCGAGCCAAGCCTGGAGACTCGGGCTGAGCCACTGGGGAGGGGCGTGGGGACCCGGCCGGCAGGGGAGCGGTGTGGGGACTCAGCCAGTGGGGGAGGGGTGTGGGGACTCAGCCAGTGGGGGAGGGGTGTGGGGACTCAGCCAGTGGGGGAGGGGCGTGGGGACCCTGGCTGGCGGGGGAGGGGCGTGGGGGCCCTGGCTGGCGGGGGAGGGGCGTGGGGGCCTGGCCAGGACCCTGTGGCGCCTGCAGGCTCCCCATGCTCTCCACCCACTCCCTCCTCCTCTTCCCGAACCACCCTCATTTCCTGAGCACCCACGTGTCCCTCATCTGTTTAGCACCTACTGTTTACAGGCGTGTGTACACGCGTGTGAATTTCTGGGGCTGCCAGACGGGACAGCTGCGGGCGGCTTGCAGCGAGGCAGGGCACAGGGTCTGAGGTCCCGCCGAGGGCCCCAGGGGGCATCCACCTGCCTCTGGCCGCTGTGGTGGCCCCGCCCACCGTGGCGGCTGGGCAGCCTCTGGGGCCACAGGATGCAGTGACCCAGCCGAGGACCCTCTGCTGGGCCCTGACAGGTTGGCCCCCCTAGCCAACGCTGTGGGCAGGAGAGAGCCCCCAGCCCCCAGCCCCGGCCCCGCCCTCCCCAGCCTCACAGCCCCGGCCTTGAGTTCCTCTGCGTCTTCTATCACTTTTGGTGTCCTTTATTGGAGAGGTAGAGAAGGCAGAGCCCCAGCACTGGTTCACCGCCTGGACGTCCACACAGCTGGAGCCGGGAGCCACACATCCAGGCCCCCCACCCGGGGAGCGGAGACCCAGCGCCTGCACCCCCCAGGGAGCTGGAGTCGGACCAGGAGCCCCGGGCACTCCCAGGTGGGACACGGACGCCTGAGCCGCCCAGGCCCCTGCTCGCCCCCCATCGCTTCCGACACCTGGGGTCTCAGATCTCAGACCCCGGGGGGAGGCGTGCGGTTTCGCCGGGTGGGGGAGCCCTGGTCAGGTCCACTTTGCCGTGTGTCTGGGGCTTCTGCATTGCTCGGGGTCTCCCTGTGCAGACTGAGTGAAACCCCGTCTCTCCCTTGTGAGGGTGGGAGCCCCTCCCCTAGCCAGCACCCCCGGGCCCTCTGTCCTCCCCAGAGAGTCGGCGCCAGGCGGACACGGCCCCTGCCCTTCCCAAGAGGAGCCGAGCGCCGGGGCCGAGCCTTGGCAGACGGACGCCGTCCGGGTGGTGCAGGCTTTGGGCAGAGCCTCTGCAGAGAACTTTCTGGAACCTGCACAAGGACAGGGTCTCTCCCCTGAGGGCAGTGACCGCCCACCCGGCCAGCAGCTGTGGGCGCTGCTCTCTCTTCTCACCATGTTCACGGCACTGCCCCTCCCCCATCCTGCACGTGTGGCCATGGCTTTGAGGGGCTTTGAGGGGCCTGGGGGCCACCGTCTCCGATGGGCCAGCTTAGGAGGGAGGGCGGGACCCTGCCCCGGGGAGGCCTCTGGCCCAGGCCGCCCGGCCGGGCTCCCGCAGTCACCTGGGCCCCACTCACCTGCGCATCCACTCTGCTCCATTACCCCCGGCTCTGCAGAGCGCGCCCTTAATTATTCATCACTCGCCGCCTGCCCGCCTGGGACGAGGGCCCAGACCCCTGCCTGCAGAGCACCCATTAATTTTTAAGCTCGGCCCCGGGGGCGGCAGCGCCACGTGTGTCCCCTGCCGGCCGCTGCTGGTGCCCGAGCGTTTACTCCATGGAGGGCCGGGGGCCGGGGGCCAGGTCCAAGCTCCTGCGGGTCGGGGGTGTCCCCCAGGGAGGGAGTCGAGCCGCGGCCGGGCGCCCAGGGTGGGGTCTCTCTAGCCCAGGAGTCGGAGGTCATCAGCTTGCAGGAGGGGTCACTTTCCTTAGAAAGTGGGGGCCCAGGGTGGGGTCCCACCCCCACCCCAAGGCAGGGAGCCCCACCCCCTGGCACTAGGCCCCGCCCCTGGCACTAGGCCCCACGATAACGACATCATTTATGTCAGCAGCACCGGGCCAGAACAGCTTTACAAGCAGGCTTTACACGCTACATGTGCGCCATAAATATTTCCATAAAAACGTGCGTTAAAGTGTAAGAGCGGGCCCCAAATATCAGAAGTCGGGGGCAGCAAAGCCGGTGTCGGGCCGGCTCCTCGCCCAGCAGCTGCGGCTCGGCTTCCCGTGGGGCGGGGGAGCCCAGCGTGGAGCTTGGCCCACCCTGTGTCCAGGCACCATGGACACCAGCTCCCTGGACAGACACCTGGGGGCCTCTGCCCTCAGCTGACCCCTCTCCCAGCCACCCACACCCCTGCCCAGCTTTGGCTGTCGGGCGGGGCTTGGGGCCCCCTGCAGGCTTGTGGGGAGGATGGACGGCCAGACAGACGTGAGCCACGGGGCCTCTGGCCCCTCTTCCTGGGCAGACCCAGGGCCGTGGAACGGCTCAGCTGGGGCCACACACCAGGAGGGGAGGGAGTTGGGGTTCGCACCCCAGTCTACACGCTGGCTGGCCTGAGGGACTCAGCTCTTGGGGGTCCCGCCTCCCTCCAGGCAGGGCCCGGGGTCTCGGCCGTGGCTCTGGCTCTGGCCGCTGCTTCTGGCTGCTCCAGAGCCTCCTGCAGGGAAACCCGCCGTGGCGGGGCTCTGGGCACTGACCCAAGTCCACCTGCCCCCAGGACCTTTACCGGGTGGGAGGAAGCCGCCCCAGGCCGCTCAGGCAGTGTCCCTGCCCACAGCCGCCCGCTCGGCTCCCTGACGCCACCCTGCTCCTCTGTCCCCCACCGTCTCAGAGACCAAGTGCCTTCCGCGGGCCCAAGGTGGCCAGGGTCGCCTGTCCCTCCTTCCACCCTCCCTGGCAAGACCCCTCCAGCAGGGGCTCACTGTGGCCCAGGGGCTGGGGCTGAGGAGGGGGCAGGACCTGAAGCCCCCATGGCCCTCAGCCCACCCGGCCTTGGAGAGCTGTCGGCTTTCCTGGGGCAGCCCCGGGTGGGAGCAGGTAGACGCGGCTCCTGCTGTCACTGGCCCTGTGTCCCGAGGGGGCTGGGCGGCGGCTGTCATCATGGCCTTTTGGAAACTGAAGACTGCTGTTTAGAAGCAGGGAGAAACAGACGTGGAACCGACAGAGGAATGGAAACGCAGAACCCCACGGCCACCGTGCCCGGTGCCCAGGTGCCACGTTGACCCCGCTGAGTGACCTCCCAGGCTTCGGCCCGGCGTGTGGCTGGTGCGGAGCTCCTGGTCAGAGCTGTGGAGCCAGCGCGGGAGCCAGCAGCACAGCAGTGAGGGCCACCTGGTCCCCGTGTCCCCTTCCCACCCAGGTCCAGGTGGGGGCCGAGCACAGCACCCAGGAAACCTCTGTGCCTGGCGCCCCCTGGTGGTGAGGAGCTGCCACTGCAGCTGCCCACCACACCCTGGGAGCCCCTGGTCCCCTGGGGATCCGACGCCTGCCACCTCCTGTGAAGCCCAAGGCCCGGGCAGGGTGGCCAGGCTTAGTCCCAGCAGCCCAGGGTGCCCGGGGTGGACAGCCCCAGGCTGTGGATGTGGGTGTCCCAGCGGTGCTTGGGGACCCACGCTGACAAATGAGTCTATTCCTTGCACACTGCCCAGCAGGAAATAACTGAACACAAGCCCAGGAACCCGCCCTGGAGACGCAGAAGCCGGGCTGAGGGCCGATGCCAGCCCGCAGGGGGCCCAGCGCACGTGGTGTGGCCACTGTGGTCCCTTAGGAAGCAGGTCCCGAGCCGCGGCTCACGGACTCACAGGCTCTGCCAGGAAACAGGGCAGTTTCCAGTGCTTTCCGCGACACCAGCAGGCCGGGGAGAACCAGCCGCCGGCTGAGGGAGACCCCGGACCACTCACTGTCGGCTCAGCCCCCGCAGCCGAGGGTCCACTCTCAGTCCGGCTTGCCCCGGAGGTCAGGGTCGTGCACCGTGCGGCCACGTGTCCATTCACTTTGCAGAGCTCGGCGTGGTCTGGGTGCATCCCAGCTCCTCCGTGCCGGGAACCTCCCCCGGCCCTGCACGCTCCGGCTCCCTGCGTCAGCTCCACGTCTGGCCGCTGTGAGCGCCCATGGGCGCTGTGGTTCCCAGCTGACCCTGCCCTGGCTCCCCCTCTCAGCCGCTGCTCTGAGCCCCCAGCCAGGTGTGCACAGGTGTGTTGGGCATGCTGCAGGGGTGACGGGGCTGGCATGTGGGTTTGCGCCCTGTGTGACTCGCTTTCAAGCCCCAGACCCCAGAACAGCCTTTGGGGGGGGCCGGGTTGGCCTAGGACCCCAGGACCCGATCACATCTGGGTCAGGCGCAGGCCACGGGCAGGGCGACCCCTGTGCCCTGCATCTCAGAACGGGGGTGCCTGGTCATCCACACTCTGCCCTGCCTGGGGGGTGGGGCTGCTTCTGGGGGTCCTGGCCAGACGGAGGCTGTGGCTTCCCAGGAGGGAGGGGGTGTGGAAGGGGGGCAGGGGCACCTCCTGGGGGAGGGGCCCCAGGCTGGGGGGAGGGGCCCCTTCCAGGGGAGGGTCTGGCTCTGTGGCCAGGACTCCTGACTTGGGAGGATGGGCGGACGGCGACGCAGGGTTGGGGTCCCAGGTCTCCCAGGGTGGGCACAGTGTGTGGGGGTGCTCTCTGCCCTTCTGAGGGGACACGGCTGCCCGGGTTCCGGAACTCGGGGCCGCCTTGGAGCCGGGATCTTGCCAGGAGCGTGCTGTGCCGGGGACCCTGGGGAAGCCACTTCCTTTACCCGACACCCGATCCGCAGTGTCCACCCGGGTGGGCAAGCTCTCTGCCCTCTGGCCCCACGACCCCGTGACCCCATGACCCCACGACCTTCCCCATGGGCCGTGCTCAGATCTTCATGGCTTCGACCAGACACCGGCGCCTCCTCCCGAGACAGGATCCACACAGGGATCTGGGGAGTGGGGGGGCAGGGCCGTGTGGATGAGGCCCCTGGGGCAGGGCTGGGTGGAGCAGGTGTCCTGCCCGGTGGCCCCCCGGGAGGGGCCTCTGCAGCCACCGTGGCGGCCGTCACGGCACCCCGGCCCCCGCCAGCACAGAGCCGGGTTTGGGGGTCAGCGGAAGCCTGGTGGACGCTCGCGCTCCCTGTGCCCCAGGGGCCGTGGTGTCAGCCCCGGGGTGTCATCTGGGCTTCCCTGCGTGGTAAACCCGGCGAGTTGGCGGCGCTCTGCAGCCCCCCCCCCGGGTCTCCCCTGCTAGGCCTCGCGGCTCCCACACGCGTGCCCCAGAACAGCTGCCCGTGGGGGCGTGGCGTGGGGCCCCGGCTCGGGGGGTCGCCGTGTCCCCAGCGGAGCGTAGCTGGGAGCAGAGGGGCGGGCGGCCGGATGCTCAAAGGGAGCGGCCGCTCCGGCTCCTGACTCCACGTGGTAGACGTGGTAGACCTGCTCGGTCCCGGGACAGGCAGTGAGCGTGGTGAGCCTGGGCCTGCAGACCACGGAGGGGGTGCAGATGACTAGGGCCAGCTTGGGGCCAGCTCGGGGCCAGCATGGGACAGAGGCGTCCAGGGACGGAGGACGAGGGAGGCTTCAGAGGGGACCTGCCCTGAGCCACAGCCCGGTGTGGACGCGGCTCAGAGAGGGGCGGAGAGCTGGACCCGGGAGGCACTGGGGCTGACACTGACTCACCCGTGTCCTGGCTCTGGGTTGCCACAGCCGGGCGCTGTCAACGGCCACCCTGTCTGACCCTTACCCTGGTGCTGAGCCGAGCCCCAGGCCCCGAGTCGCGCACTCCGACCTGGGAAGGAACACGGGACCTGGCCGGCCGGCCCTGGACTCCTGCGGGCTGCCCGGGGCCTCTGGGGGTGCGGGAGAAGCAGGAGGCCGCCCCGCCTCAGCCCCCTCCCTATTCAGTGGAGGAGAGGTGGCGGCTCGGGGTCCAGGGTCGCAGTGCATGGTCCCGCCCTCCACCCCACCGCCCGGCACCAGCAGGAGGCACAGAGGGTGGCGGCACCAGGTCCCACACCGCACAGGGCCAGGCCGCCTCCGCCGTCTGAGTGCATGGGCTGGCGTCCCAGCCCCCTTCTGTCCCGGCCTCCGCCGCTATGCATCCTGGGTGGGAGCGGTGATGGCTCAAGGACTTGGGTCCCCGCCACCCCCCAAGGAGCCTTGACCTGAGTTCCGGGCTCCTGCCTTCGGCCTGGCCCGGCCCTGGTTGTCGGCATCTGGGCAGTGAGCCGGAGGCGGAAGAGCTCTCTCTGTCTCTCTGTCTTTTAAACAAACACAAATAAACAGCACAAAGGTGGGGAACCTGCCCCTTGGAGCCCCGGGGCCTCTGACCCACTCCGCCCCCCGCCGGGCTGTCCTGGGGACCCTGGCTGGAGAAGCTTCCCAAGAGGCTTGTACATCGGGGCTCACCTCCCCCCCCAGCAGCAGAGGGAGTGGCGCCCGGCAGGGGAGGGGGTGCGGAGGGGAGGGGGGGTTGCACTGCACTTGACCTTTGCGAGAGAGGTTAAGCCGCGGGGCGGAGGGGGGCTCCCCCTCTTTCATGCTCGCAGATCTGCAGGTAGTGGAGAGGGGTAAACCCAACACAGGGGTGGTAAAAAGAGACCCTGGCCGGCTGGCGGCACATCTGTGCCTGCCGTGGGCGGCCGGGCCCGGGGCTCCGCCCGCCGAGGAAACCGGAGCCGCGGGTGAGGATCGGATGAGCCGCTAATGCTGGGAACAGGGCGAGAAACATGCTCGGGGCTCAGTTTTACGTCTGCTCTTGAAGTCGGCATTCGCGCTGGTAACTCGATGCCGCCGCGCCAGCCAGTTCCCGCGGCCTGGGGGAACTGCAAGTCCAGCGAGGGGCGGGGAGGGCGCCGGCAGCCAGGCCCGCACCGCCCTCCCAGGAGGCCTGGGCCGCCCCTGCGTAGGGGGCACCGCTGAAGACCTGGGGTGGCCTGGGGGACCTGGCCGCGTCCCCAGGGCCTTCGAGGGGACGCTGGGCCTGGGTGCCTCCCTGGCTCCTGCTGTGGGACGGGTGTTGTCCCCGAGGGTGGCGAGACCACGAGCAGCGTCTGTGGCTTGGGCCTCAGCCTGGGGCGCTGGGTCCTGGGGGCCCAGGCCTCCCACATAGCACCCCCGCCCTGGCCACGTGGGATGCCACAGCCACGCCCGGGCCTGGACGGAGTCCAAGCAGCCACTGTGCCCAGAGGCTGGGGCTGTGCTTGGGCCCCACCCTCAGGTGTTGGAGGAGCCTCCACGCTAGGTTTTCCCCAGCCCGGCCACTCTGGGCCGAGCGGCCAGCCGGACGGAGCCCCCGCAGGGACGCGTGTCCCAGCCCCAGGGCTCGGGCCTCAGCCTCCAGCCCTGCAGTCCACAGCTCCCCCTCCCCGCCACCCTCCAAGCACAGCCAGCGCCCCTCCTGCCCCCAGACCCAGGCCAGCACCCGGGTCTCTGCTCTGCTTCAGGCTGGGTGTGGCCAGCGGAAGTCGCTGCAGCAGCTCAGGGCAGGGGCAGTGTCCGAGGTCTGAGCTCCTAGGTGGCTGCGGCCCCATGGACGCTCCTCCTGCCCCCCACCAGCCCCCCGTGTTAATGGCCTCGTGCCCAGCCTCTCCTCAGCCCACCCCTCTGCGGTGGACTGAGCCCACCCCTCTCCGGACTACTGCCCTGCCCACCGCCGGACTCTGCCTGGTGAGACAGGGACCACTGTGGGGCGGTCACTCTGCCTCCCTTCACCAGCACAGCCCAGGGTGGGGCGAGAGCCGCTGACCAAGGACCCGGCCCCAGCCCCTGGACCCCGGCTCTGCACCATCCGGATGCCAGCGGTCACCTGCGGAGAGGGCCCGCCCCACACCGACTGACCCAGCCTGGGACCACCCGACCCATCTGGGACCGGCAGAGAGCGGAGGCTGAGCTGCCGCGGACGGCTGACCGCTGGGCCACACGAGGGTCCTGCTGTGTGTGGCATCCACGCTGCAGCCCGCGTCGGCCCCAAGTCAGTGTGCGGGGAGCCCCGATCCATCCAGGCTTGGGCTCTGGCCTAGGAGGGGCAGCTGAGGGTGGTCCGTGCCCCCTCCCCTCCAACCGTGGGCTCTCAGTTGGGTCCGGAAGGAAGCGGGGGCGGAGGGGGAAGCCTTAGGGCCGCGCCTGCCAGTCCCGGACATGGGCCCATGGGGCTTTGCGAGCAGCACTGGCCTTGCCTGGGAGACTGGGGTGTGGCCCGAGCTGTGTCCCCCGAGTCTGCTTCCCCGGTTACAAGGCTTAAAGACTGGACACCACTCTTGTCCCAGAAAGCCGCCTGGTGGGGTGCGGCCCTCTGTCCTCTCTACGGGAGCCGAGGTGGGGGGTGGCCTTAGGGCACCCAGGTCCTCGGGGGGGATGCTCAGGTCCTCGGGGGGCGCCCAGTCCCACAGCAAAGGCGCAAAGGTGAGACCCTGGTGAGTGGCCGAGCTGTCCTCGGGGCTCCTCCTGGCCACACCTGCTCTGGGGCACGTGGCCCTCCCTCGTCTGGGGTTGGAGTCCACTGTCTCGCTGTGGGTTGGGCTCTGGGCCTGGGGCCGTGGGAGCAGGGGACACCACGCTGGCGCTTGGCCCTCTCCGCTCACCGTTTCCACCTGTTCCTGACATCTCAGCTCATCTGGGCTGAACAGTGTGCATGCATGTGTACGGTAGGCAAATGCACGTGTACTAGAGACAACAGTGCAGGGACACCGCCGGCTCCCTCTCAGCCCCTCCCCAGTGGGCGCCCCCTCCACCCGCAGGGCGGGGCTGCCGTGCAGGTCAGCAGCCGCCCGGGGCTCTGCAGGGGTCCCAGGACCCCGCCCCGGCCCCTGCCTGCCCTCCACCTTCGCTCCAGGTGCCCCTGCCCCCCAGGACGCTCCTAGAGCAGGCTGCAGGCCCCCAGATGTGTCACTCACCGTGACTGTGGAGGTGGCAGCTGGGGACGGGGCAGAGCGAGGTCCTGGGAAGCCGTGGGCCTGGCGCTGGAGCGCCATGTCCGTGGACAGGCCACTCGCGGTGTGGTGGGGGGATGGGCGCCCGGCGCCCCGCGGCCAATCAGGACCCTTCCTTGTCTGGCCGCCCTCTCTCTGGTTGGGGTCATCTGAAGCCGCCGGTGTCCACAGGGAGCCACAGCCTCAGGGGAATGAGTCCCCACAGTTACTTCATTTCAAAGGGAGAGAGAGAGAGAGACACAGAGAGAGAGGGAGAGGGAGAGAGAGAGGGAGAGAGAGAGAGAGAGAGACAGAGACAGAGAGAGAGGGAGAGGGAGGTAGAGAGAGGGAGAGAGAGGGAGAGAGGGAGAGGGAGGTAGAGAGAGGGAGAGAGAGGGAGAGAGAGAGACAGAGAGGGAGAGAGGTCTTCCATCCGCTGGCTCACTCCCCAAATGCCTGCCACGGCCGGGGCTGGGCCAGACACCCCGTCCTGTTCTCCCCCGTGGCGCCGGGGCCCAAGCGCCTGAGCCATCAGCTGCTGCCTTCCCAGGTGCATCAGCAGGGAGCTGGATCAGAAGTGGAGCAGCCGGGACTCGAACCCAGGCCCTCTGATAGGCGATGTGGGCGCTGCAGTCAGAGGCTTAGCCCCCACACCCCCATGCCCTCCCCAGTCCCTGGTCTTGGTCCTGGACCACAAAGCAACCCACCCGACCCCGTTGTGGGAAGTGCTGAAAAGTTGAATTCAGCAAGCGAAGGGCCCCAAACAGGCTGCCGGGCGGCCACGCGCGATCCCAGCCGTTACTTCCCAGCCACTGGCCTCGGTGACGGCTCCGTCCAGGTGAGGCTGTGGCCTGGGACGTCTTGGCGGCCTGGGGACGCCCCCCCCCCCCAGCCTGCACCCCGGGAGCGGAGGCAGGTGCAGGTGCCACGGCCGCAGCTTCTGTTCCCGGCGCTCTGGGCACGGAGACGCAGTGGATTAGCTAGGGCGACGCGACGCGCGGCTCTGACTGACGAGGGCGCACGGGGGCTCGGCCCGGGGGGCTTCTCGGGGACCCTTGGCCCCAGGCCCTTCCAGGCCTTTGAAACAGGAAGTTTAATTTTACAGAATCAAGGAGAGAAAGCGGCACTCGATCACGGCTGTGGGGCTGCGCCGCCCTTTCTCAGCTTCAGCGGCAACAAAACGCCGCGCTCGGCCGCCCGCGCCGGCTCGGAGCCCGGCCCCGCGAGCTGGAGGGAGTGTTTTATGAACTGTTATATATTGCACTACGGTTTTTAAGCTCTGCTATGACATATTTCTCTCAAGATTTATTGGGATTTTTTATTTAAAACCATATATTAAATAGGGGGAGAAAAAGTAATCTTAGGTAAAAATCAAATATTAGCAAAACATTGTGGGACCAAAACGTCTTTCACATGAAACCCCCACCCCCACCCTGCCGGCCCCTCCCCCTCCCCCTCCCCGCCAGCCCCCGCCCCACCCCACTGGCCCCCCCACACCCACTCCACTGGCCCCCTCCCCCACCCCGCCAGCCCCCGCAGCTGTAAAAACGCTTTGGGGGACGATGGTCCAAGTACGTCCACGCGAGGGACCTCATGGAGCCGGAGCGCTGGACGGTGCCCACGAGTGTCCGAGAGGAGCCCTGGGCGCCTTCCTGCTCTCCCCCGGCCAGGAGCACTGCGTGGGGGGAGGGGCCTTTTCTCGGTGCTGGGCTGAGGTGGCCGACCTGGGGTTTGCGGGGCCAGGACCCCCTGGGGGAGGGCACCCATCCCCTCCCCGGGGCGACGCCGGGGAGCCCTTGTCCCGGGGCCTTGGGTCCTCAGCCCAGGTTCGGACGAGGGCACGTGGATGTCACTGCAGTGGGGACCGAGGATCTTCAGTCCGGGGCTCGGGCGTCTGTGGGTGGGGCCCCGGCTCCCGGCGCCGACCTCACCTCAGCCTCGAAGCTCCAGGGAGTCGCAGCCACACCCCCTGAGGGCCCCATGGGTGGGAGCGGCCAGGTCCCCGGAGGGCTGGACAGGCTCATGGCGCCCACCCCAGGGCTGTCCCTCCTGGCCGAGGCAGCAGGGACCGGGGCCCGAAGCTGAGCAAAGCGCCAACAGGCACAGACGGTGAGTGGGAGGGGGTCAGCTGCTGAGGCCCCCAGGCTGTGGGCGTCCAGCGCTTGGGGCAGCCCTGGAGACCTGGGGGGAGGGGCCAGGAGGCGGCGCCCAGTGGGAGGGGCCGCAGGTGACAGGTGCCACAGGGCAGCCTGGGAGCCTGGCTCCTCTGAGGGAGTCCTCCCGGTGAGTGGACAGTCTCCCTGCTCACTCGGCGGCCACAGGCGAGAGGGGCCCCCGGCTGCTGCCCACCCTCCGGCCGCAGGAGAGGCCGCCATCAGCTTCAGCGCTTGGGGCTCCAGGAGGGCCTGGCCGGCCACGTGCCTGCCCGTGGCTGCAGGGTCAGCTGACCCGTGGGCGCTCTGCCCCCTGCAGCCACACTGGGGCAGCCTGGCCGGACGCCTGCGGGCTGCGGGTGTGAGAAGCAGCGCAGGAGAGGTGGCCGCCGGGCTGCAGAGCCGGGCTCGTCCGCCTGGGGGTGCCGCTGGGCATGGGGGTGGTCACCCTGAGCAGAAGGCTGCTCCACTTGGCTGTCCACGAGCCACGAGCCACGAGCCTCTCCCTGTCAGGCACCTTGTTCAGCGACCCCAGTGCCTGAGAATCTGCAGCACCCCCACCCCCACCCCACCGCTGGGGGAGAGACAGCGCTGTGGGGACGGGGACAGCGCTGTGGGGATGGGGACAGCGCTGTGGGGACGGGGACAGCGCTGTGGGGATGGGGACAGCGCTGTGGGGACGGGGACAGCGCTGTGGGGACGGAGACACCGCTGTGGGGACGGGGACACCGCTGTGGGGACGGGGACACCGCTGTGGGGACGGAGACAGCGCTGTGGGGACGGGGACAGCGCTGTGGGGACGGAGACAGCGCTGTGGGGACGGGGACAGCGCTGTGGGGATGGGGACAGCGCTGTGGGGACGGGGACAGCGTTGGGGGGACGGGGACAGCGTTGGGGGGACGGGGACAGCGCTGTGGGGACGGGGACAGCGTTGGGAGGACGGGGACAGCGCTGTGTGGGTGCTACTGTGTGGATGCTTTGCTGTGGATCCTGCCGTGTGGACAGAGACACCGCTGGTGGATCCTGCCGTGTGGACGCTCTGCTGTGGATCTTGCCGTTCTCTTCACCACGAGTTTTTGAGGGGCCCTCGTAGTCGTTCCCCTGGATCTCCCAGTGGTGTCCACGCCGCGTGGATCCTGTGCCTGCCTCGGCCTGTGGGGCTGACCCGGGGTCCGGGAGAGTGGCGCCCAGCACCGGGGCTCCAGCCTGGGCGGACGGCTCTCCCGCTGGCTGCCCTCACCCGGAGACCCCGCCCCCTGCAAGGGGCACTGGGTCCCTGTGATTCGCCTCTTAGGACGCTTAGCAGAGCCCGGCGGTCGTGTGGAAATGATGACGTGAGGAGGGACCACAGCTGGCCCCTGGCCCCCGGCCCTGGCAGGACGCCGCCTCAGCTCCCCTCCCTCGGGTGCTGGGGTGGACGGGGGACGGGTCCATGGCGCACGTGGCTCTCTCGTGTGACAGAGTCTCAGCACTTTGGGGCCGGGGCCCCTGGCTGGACAAGGGGTCCGGGAGGAAGCACAGGATGGGTGGGGTGGGGGAGGTGGGGAACGGAGGGCGGAGCAGGGCTGGGGCCTCCGGGGCCTGGGGAGGTCCCTGCAGGCAGCACCGTACTCCCCCCACCACCTGAGAGGCTCCTCTTTCCTGCTAAGTGGCTAGGCGGGCACCCCCGAGCCCAGGGGACACCCCCAAACCCCACTCAAAGCCAGGCTTTGTTTGGGGCGACGCGTGAGGCTGGATCTGATTTCGCCCGAAGCAGCTCAGCCGTCTTCACCTCGGGGTAAGCGGAGCCTCCGGGGCCCGGCCAGGTGACCCCTGCGCCGGGAGAAGCCCTTGGAGAGGCGCTCGGTGCCGTCTTCAAAGGCGGGATCGGGGTGGAAATTGGATCCGTGGCCGAGGCCCCTGGCACGGGGGGCGGCCGCAGCCCCTCCGGCACGGGGGCCGAGGGCCTGATGCAGGGGGAGCGGGTGGCCCCCGGGGCCTCTGGGACCAGCGGCTTCCCAGAGCAGTCATGGCGGCCTAGGGACGAGGGCTTGGCTGGTTCTTGCCGACTCTCCACCCCGGGGGTGGGAGGGGCGCCTTCCGCAGCGGCAGGGCCTGGAGACACAGGCGGCCGGGGTCCGAGGGGGCTGCCCCGGGGTGGAAGGAAGGGCTGCTGGCCCTCACAGCTCCCAGGACCCCTCTCCAGATCTTCCCCGGGTGTTCAGGCCACTGGACCTGCCGGGGCCGGCTCTTCCTGCTCCACTCCGGCCTTGGGATGGTGCCCAGGAGGACACGGGTCGGTGCCTCAGACGGGGCCGCGCGCCACACACAGGGTGACCCCCGGGGCCACGTCCTGGGAAGGGCAGCCAGACAGCCAGGGTCCCTGGGGCTGAGAAGGTGGGGGCCAGGAGCCAGGGACAGGGAGCTTGACCCTGGGGAGCCTTCTCCCCCAGGGACTTCCTGTTTTGGGAGAAGAAGCTGGGAGACCCCCACTCAAGGGCTGAGGCTGGCTGGGGTGGTCCCGGGTCCCGAGTCTCCCAGTCTGCTGACCCAAGCCTGTTTGGAGGAAGATTGTGTTCTTGGCCCGAATGAAGCCTGTGACTGTTTCACAGATTTGTCTTATTTACTTGATAGTGAGAGTTAGCGAGAGAGAGAGACAGAGAGACAGAGAGAAAGAGACAGAGGGACACAGAGAGAGGGAGGGAGAGACAGAGAGGGGGACAGGCCGTGTTGCACGCCCCGTGGCTGGAATCGTTCTAAAACCAACCCCAGAGTCCAGATCGACAGCCCCCGAGCGCATCCGTGGCTGCACGTGGGGTCCGGCCGTGGTGCGGGGGGAGGTCCCAGCACAAGGCCCGTTCTTTGCCAGGTCGCCGGGCACGAGCCCCCCCCCCCCCCCTTTGTCATCACAGCAAATTGCCAAAACCAGAGACCCAGAGACATCTTCACAGCAGCAGAAAACAAGACCGCTGCCTTGCGTGAGAGTTTTCATTATCAGCTTATGGGGGGGGAGCCAGTGGCTCACTCCCTAAGTGACCGCCATGGCCAAGGCCAGGTCAGGCCGAAAACCAGACCTGGGCACCCTGTGCGGGTCTGGTGTGGGTGGCAGGGACCCCTGCCCCCGGGCCACCACCCGCTGCCTTCCGAGTGCAGGTTCAGAGGAAGCAGAGGCCGGGGCTCAGGCCCAGGCGCTGACACAGGAGGTGGGCGTCTCAGCCAGCGTCTCGCCCACCAGCCCAGATGCCGGCCCAAGACCCAGCGCGTTCAAACGAACCAGAACTAGACGGAAAACCAGCCCCGGGCACAGCGGGAGCTGCGTCCCCGAGGCTGAGGGAAGAGTAACTGTCCTAGAATCCCGCAGACAAAAAAGGCAACAGACGATGTGTGGAGACCAGGACTCCAGAGGGCTTGGCAGAGCTCGGCCACAGGAAACGCTGCCCAGAAAAAGGCGGGCATGGAAGGGAGGA
This sequence comes from Sylvilagus bachmani, assembly GCA_015711505.1. Classification (NCBI taxonomy): domain Eukaryota; kingdom Metazoa; phylum Chordata; class Mammalia; order Lagomorpha; family Leporidae; genus Sylvilagus; species Sylvilagus bachmani. The sequence goes on from CM027388.1 coordinate 954,581, forward strand.
GCCGCGCCCGCGGGGGATTCCCACCCAGCCAGGGCCCCACGGCCACGCCATCCTTCCTTCTGGGAGAGATCAAGGCTACCGAGTGGCCCCACGCTTTGATGAGACCAGGACACAAGCTGCAGTCTCCATGGCAACGTCCAAGGGAACCGATGTGCAGACCACGGGGGCTGGGGTCCTGACCCAGAGGGAGGGAGACGGGGCCGGTGCTGTGGCCAGGTTGGCTGAGCCTCCACCTGCGGTGCCGGCATCCCGGACGGGCACAGGTTTGGGTCCCGGCTGCTCCTCTTCTGGTCCAGCTCTCTGCTCTGGCCTGGGGAAGCAGTAGAAGATGGACCAGGTCCTTGGGCCCCTGCACCCATGTGGGAGACCCGGAGGAAACTCCTGGCTCCTGGCTTTGGATTGGCTCAGCTCTGGCCGTTGCAGCCAACTGGGGAGTGAACCAGCAGCTGGAAGACCTCTCTCTCTCTCTCTCTCTGTAACTCTGCCTTCCAAATAAATAAAAAATAAATTTAAAGAAACACAGAAGCAGAGACTTCAGGAAAAATGCTAACAGACTGAAACCCCCAGCAGCTGTAGAACCGCGTAGCTGGGACGAGGTGTGTTTATTCTATGAATTCTGGATTGCATGAACGCTCTTGAATCAGTCGATGCAATGAACCACACAGGCGGGGTCCAAAACCCCAGGGACCCCAGCGGACTCGGAACTTGACGTCCGTCTGGGACCAAAACGCGCTCTTAGCGAACGAGGAGCGGGAGGGCGTCGCCGTCAACTGGGCGAGCAGTCACGAAAACCCATGGCTGGCATCGCCGTGACGGTGACCCGTGTCTGGGAGGCTGGGCCCGGAATTCCACTTCCCTTGAGGCACCGCGGGAGACAGGGGTCACCGTCGCATTCGGGGTCACTGACAGACATGACAGTTTTAAAGCTGTCGTTGGTAATGGCATCAAAAGTGTCAGACGCCAAGCAGTGAATCCTTGCAAGGGACGAGGACCTCGGAGCCGTCAGTCGGGTAAGGGGTGTCCCATGCCCACGGGACATGGCTTAGGTCAGCCCTGACGGACAGCCCTGACGGACAGCTTGATGGACAGCAGGTTCCAGCTGGAGACACCCAGGGGTGTGACTGGGTCAGGTACAGCAGTCAGGTAGGTGAGCACAGGTGACGAGCAGGGGAGGACGCCTGACGCCCACCGCCAGCCCTGGTGGCCGGCCCCTCCTGAGTGACCACGGAGGCCAGGGCCGGCCCCTCTCAGCTCCCACAGCCTGGTGGCTGTGCCCTTGGCCAGGTGTCTGTGTGCACAGCAGGTCAGTGCACTCCAGGAGAGACTGGGACGTGGCCGGTGCTGGGGGTGGGTGCAGAGGAGGCAGCGTCACCCCAGCTCCAGAATCTGCCCCCAGAGTTGCTGGACGTGGCACGGCGCTGCCTGGGCTCGTGGCTATGAGCCTAGAGCCACCTCCCTGTCCCTCTCTCTGGCCGCCAACCAGCTTGTGGCTCCCTCACATGTCCACTCTCCACTCCCTGTAAGGCAGGACGAGGAAGTCCACAGAACCTGGCTGCCACCCTGCGCTGGTGCTGGCACTGGTGTGCGTCGCGTGGCCTCCGGGCAGAGTCCGGGGTCCGTGCAGAGCCCACTGGCTTTAGCCGGAGTCCAGCCCAGTCCCACCCCGCCTCGCCCCGCAGAGGAGGGCGCAGCGTGGACGGAGAGGCTGCAGAGCCAGGGTAGTTGCTGTCCTCTGAATCCTCGGCTTCACATGGCAGAAGCCGGGGCGGAGGGGATGCCAGGACGGGGGGAGGGCCCAGGGCACTGGCGCCTCCCTCCTGGCAGAGGCCCTGGCCCAGCTGTGCTGTGAGCCCAGCTCCAGGCACCTAGTCTGCACAGCAGGGGGAACCCCGGGGCCTGTGAGCGGTTCCCACGGGGCCCTGTCTCCTCCCTGACCGTCTCTGTCCCTGGCCCCACTGCCCCTGCCCGGCGTGGACCAGGGCCGGTTCACCTCATGCAGCCTTGGGGCTCCGTGAGCAGGGGGCCGGCGGCGAGCGCTGGCTGTAGGTTGTACAGCCTTGGCCAAGAGACGGGACCGGTGGATCCGGGGACGACGCCGGACGAGGTCAAAGCAGCTGCCGAGATGTGGCTCTGCACGCGTCTCGGTGACTACGGTCCACCCAGCGCACCTGGCGGCCGTGGCGCTGGACACCTGGCTCTGGCTTCAGCCCCGTAGGCAGGGCCAGCAGACCCGCCGAGGCCCCCACCTCTTCAGCAAGCCCCCGGGTCCCCAGAACGTGGCTGGAGTGGAGATGGGCTTTGATGGGCAGAATGAAATTAGAAAGAGCCCGTCAGGAAGGGCCCTAACCCAGCCCGGCTCTGCCGAGAGGGGAGACGATGGGGTCCCCGAGCCAAGCCGCCAGGCCTCCGGGGAGCCCGCCCCGCCCACGCCGCGACCTCAGCCTGCAGCCGCCCACACTGGGGAGTGGCTTCCACGTCTCAGGGTGTGTGGGCTGTGCGGTGCCCGAGCCGACGGCTGCGCCTGCCAGGCCTGGACCCAGCAGGTGCCACGGCCGCCGGGTGAGCTGGAGAGAGGGGGCGGCCATAACACGGTGTGAATGGGCTCCCAGACACGGGTGTCACTCTCTGGTCAAGCAAATATTTGCTCAGTGCTCTCTGAAGTAAGCGCCGAGAGCCGCGGGCCGCGGCTGTTAGTGGAATTAATGGTCACTTAGGGCAGCTAATGAGGACATGCGCGGGTGCCGTGTCGCTCGGCAAACACCTGCCCCCGCCACGGGCCGCCGGGGGGGCTGGCCTCCGCGCTCCGGACTTCGGGCTGGGCCCTGGGGCCCCTCCCCCACCTGCTGTGGCTGTGCCGTGGCAAGGGTGCCCCAGGGGTCGTCCCTCCTGCAGCCCAGGCCCCGGCACACACCCCTCCCTCTCACTGGCCCTGAGCCAACCCTGCGCCAGGCTGAGCTGCCCAGCCGTGCCCACCAGAGTCACCAAACCCACCGCCTGGCAGCCTATGGGGGGCTTGTCATAGGGCATCACCGGGCTGGCCACCGCCTCACATGGCGGCTGCCTCTCAGCCGGGAGAGGCAGTGGTCGGGGTCGGGGAGTTGGGCGGGGGCTGATGGGGTCCTGAGGGCCGCTCTGTCCGGGGGGAGGGGTCAGCAAGGCAGTCGCGGCCTGGCCTCATCCCCCAGGGGCTCTGGAGCTGGGAACGGCAGCATAGGACCCCGCGTGAAATACAGGTGCACACCGCCTGTGACGTGCTCACACCACCGCCTGTGACGTGCTCACACCACCACACCACCACCTGTGACGCCCTCACACCACCGCCTGTACATGCTCACACCACCGCCTGTACGTGCTCACACCACCACCTGTGACGCGCTCACACCACCGCTGTCACTGACGCCTGTGACGTCCTCACACCACCACCTGTGACGCCCTCACACCACCGCCTGTGACGCGCTCACACCACCGCTGTCACTGACGCCTGTGACGTCCTCACACCACCACCTGTGACGTGCTCACACCACC
>CM027388.1:958205-1000199 GCA_015711505.1 Sylvilagus bachmani
ACACCACTGCCTGTGACGTCCTCACACCACCACCTGTGACGCGCTCACACCACCACCTGTGATGCCCTCACACCACCACCTGTGACGCGCTCACACCACCACCTGTGACGTGCTCACACCACCACCCGTGACGTGCTCACACCACCGCCTGTGACGCCCTCACACCACCACTGTCACTGACGCCTGTGACGTCCTTCAGTCAAAGCCGCGAGCCCTGGGGAAGAGCAAGGCTGGACAAAGCGCAGGCGTGGGTCTCCCCGCACAGGGCCAGCTGAGGACAAGCTGAGGGCGCGCCCAGGCTGGGGCCGAGGCCTCCTGTGAGCTGTGAGCTGTGAGCTGGCCGTGTGGACGCGGGCCTGCACTTCCCGACAGGAAGAACCCCTTCCCGTCACCGCGGTGAGGGCCAGATCCTCCTTCTCCTGCCTGCGCACCCGTCACTCGCCCCGCCCTCAACACCTTCCACCAGCACTGGTCACAACGCTGAGCTGCGAACCAAGACGCCTTCCATCCGCGCATGCATCCGTCCGTCCAACGTCCACCACCCATCAGCCACCCACTCATCCCTCCCCCACCTCTCCATCTATCCACCAATCATCCGTCCATCATCCATCCCCCCACCCACCTACCCATCCAACCACCCATCACCCCCCCCATCCACCCAGCATCCGTCCATCATCCCTCCCCCACCTCTCCATCATCCACTGACCGCCCACTTATCCCCACGTCTCCACCCCCCGTCTACACATTCACTGCCTGACTTTCCCGAGGGCCAGGCAGCAAGCCCCACGCGGGCACAGAGCTGCTGCGGAGACCAAGCAGATCCGTGTGTGCCTGTGCGGAGTGTGGTTTGCTGGGACAGAGACAGCCCAGCCCATGGTGACCGGTCCTGAGGACAGAAGCAGAGCAAGGAGTTAACGCCCCTGCCCGCAGCCCCGAGCCAGCCGCGCCCTCTGGGTGCCCCGAGGCTCCGCGTCCTGCCCAGCAGGGTGCCACAGTGCCAGGCAGGGACGCCCTGGTGCCCCGCAGCCCAGTCCACCCGCAGCCGCACCCGGCTTCTCATCCACTGTGAAACGGCTACGCGCCCCTTCCGGAGCGCTAGGGACACTGGCCGCTGGGGACACGGTCCTGCCCCCACTCCGGCGCCATCCGGAGCCATTCCACGTGCGTGGCTCACAGCCGGGGCGGCCTCGCTCCTGGCCAGCAGCTGGGTCTGCTGAGGAGCCCCTGCCCATTTGGGGGCGGAGTCTCGGGTGGCTCCTACTTCCTACTCCAGGGGACAGGTGAAGAGGCGGGAGGAGAACGCTGGCTGGACGCAGCCACCAGTGGCCGCGGGGCACGGCCAGGATGCCTCTCAGCTGCCCCTCTCCCGGCTGCAGCAGAGGGCTAGGGGCTGCCCCCCGCCCCACCCCAGGAGGCCCTGGTCTGGGCCAGCTCGAAAGGTGTGTGATTGCCACCAAGCAGCCTGGAAGCAGCCCCCCGCGGGGACGACACAGGCGAGCACCCTCGGGGTGAGCTGGGGGCTGCGGGATCCCCAGGCCCAGTGCAGAGTACAAGGGGAGAGACTGAGCTAACCGTGGAGCCAGGACCCTCCTGGGGGCAGCCCCACGGAGCAGCAGGGTCAGCCCCTTGGCTGCCCCAGCCAGGCCCCCAAGCGACAGCCACTGAACAGGGAGGCAGTCAGGTGGCCGGCACCTGCCACACGGCCGGGCTGTGGCCCAGGGATCCGGCCCGGGGGGCAGTGTCAGGGCCCTCGCTGGGCCTGGGAGCCTGAGCCCTCGTCTGCTTGGCGGGGAGGGGCTCAGCGCAGGCCCCTCTCCTCTGCGGGTGCAAGTTCAGACAAGCGTGGCGGTGTTGCTGTGGCCCGGACCGGGGTGGCCAAGGCGGCGTGGGCTGCCTGTGTCCCGCGTGCTGTCACTGTCCTCGCCACGGGTGGGACCCGCACTGCGGCCTGCACGCCCTGGCCGGCCCGGAGGGCGGGGAGGTGGCGTGGTGTTTATCTCTGGACCCCGTGCACTTAGTGCTTATTAAAATCAATACCGTCCATTAGCCGGCCGCCGCGCCCGCCGTCTGCTGATTTACGGCCTGTGCCTCTACAGGACTAAGCAAATTTCCTCTCCTGTGCCCTCTGCAGCCCGGGGCGGGCGGGCGCGGCCCCGGGACGCGAACGTGCATTTACCGCCTGCTCCCTGACGGAGAACACGCCTGCTCCGCCCAGATGGCTTTTACCCGGGGCTCCCGGCCGCTTCCTGCCCCCAGCCTCGCAGCACCGCGGCAGGCGCGTAATGAATGCAGGCCATTGTGGGCTTTATTATTGACTTCCCCGCGCGCCCGCTCCTCGCTCCTGGGGGGCAGGGCGCTCGGCCCAGCTGGGCCGCCCCCTCCTGAGGGCAGCCGTCCGGCAGAGGGAGGCCCAGGGGCCCGCGTCGGGGGGCATCGGGGGTCGGAGGGCGGCAGCTTCTGCCCCCTCCGTGCCCCCCACGCGTGCCATCACAGGCTCTGCCGGAGCGGGAACGGATTTCTCTGTCGTGTTAGCGGGGTCGAGGGAACCCAGGGGGTTCCACGCACCAGCGGGCCCCTGGGGAGGCCACTGCCTTCCTGGCCATGAGTGGCTGGTCGGCGTGGATGTGACAGGCCTTGGTCAGAGGCTGAGAGCCTGAGGGACACTGGTGGGGGGACATAGGGGACAGATCTAGCCAGCCTGGAAGCGTCCTGGCAGGGCATGGCCTCTGACTGTCCCCGGGGGGCCGAGTGTCCCCGTCCTGCACACCCCGCCGCCTGGGGTAGAGGTCTGGGGGATCGGCCTATGGCCCAGGGAACCCCTGACCACTCAGCTGCGCCACCCAGCGTGGCCAGGGGCCCCTGGGTTCCGGCCGGGTCATTCTCCAGCCGAGACTCCGAGACGTCCCAGAAGATCAGGGTGCCCCGGGGCCTCCTGGGGGGATGGGGGGGCGGCAAAGCCTTCCCTCCTCTCTCACTGTTTTTACGCCACTTAGCAGAGCCCCACTGCTGGTGAAAATGGCGGTGCCACGTTGCGCCCAGGGAGGCGGAGGCTGGTGGCAGGGGCCCCGCACCTTGGCTGAGGCTCTGCCCCCATCCCCCAGCAGGGGAGGGGCTGTGTCCACCCGAGGCCAGGCTTCTCCAGCCCCCAGGCCTCCTGGCTCCCTGGCCAACCCCAGAGAGCCAAGCCGTGCCGGACAGCAGGCTTGGGGGCCCAGCCAGCGAGTCCCCCACCCCCACCGAGGGCCACTTGGCCTGACCCCCGCCTCCGGCCAAGGCGGGGCACGGCAGCCCCTGTCTGCAGAGTCGGCGGGCGTTCAGGCCACCCAGGGCAGGACCCCAGGCCTGTGGCTGTGGGCTGGGTGCGCGTCTGCGCCCGGTGGCTTCATAAAACTCGGCTAATGAAAGCCGCGCGGGGCGGAGGCGCGGCCGGCCTGGGCGAGCAGAAACGCGCCTGTTAAAGCAGGTAATGAGAGACAGAGCAAATCCCCACTAGCGGGCAGAGCCGTCGTTAAATCCCTTAATGATAGCCGCCCTTGCCCTGTGCGCCCCACGGCCCCTAATAAACCCCACGGCACATCGGGGTGGGGGTCTGCACAGGGCCCTGCCCGGAGACCAGAGCCGCCTCCCCCACCCCGCCCGGAGCGTGGGCCGAGCGGCCTCCTGGTCGGCAGGAGGCTGTGCGCCGGGCCCTCGGATGGCCCAGGGCCTTGTCCCGTGGCCTGGCAGCGGGGGTCCGGGGGTCTTGACACAGAGGGGGCCAGACGGGCACCGGGGCTGGCGGCGGCCGGCCTGCTGCTGGAAGGGCTCTGTGGAAGTCCAGGAGGGCCCCCATTGTGCTGCCCACGCCTCGCCCAACCCCACCTGACCCCTGCGCCAGCACTAGGCAGGGCAGCCCTCGGGGGGGGGGGGACTCGCTGGCTGGGCCCCCAAGCCTGCTGACCGGCACGGCTTGGCTCTCTGGGGTTGGCCAGGGAGCCGGGAGGCCTGGGGGCTGGAGAGACACAGCCCCTCCCCTGCTGGGGCAGGGCCCGGAGGCCCCCTGAGCTCGTGCCCTTGAAGTCCCAACCCCGCCTTCCCCTCCATTCCTCGGCTGAGAACGGGCACAGCTCCCCAAAGCCAGCCCAGGAGCCTCCGGCTGTGTGCACAGTGCAGGCTCCATCACTGGCAGCCCCGAGAATCCCGGGGAGGTGCTGCCTGGGTCTCTGCCCCCCTCCAGCCTCACGCTGGGCAAGAGCCCCCCCACCCCTAGGCTGAAGCACCCCCAGGCCCCGCTCCTCTGGCAGGGCCTCCCCAGGACAGGGCTGAGCTGGTCCTGCCTGAGCCCCTACAGCCCCCTCCCTCCAGGGAGCCCTGGCAGGTCTGGGCTCTGCCCAGGGTCAGCCCCGAAGGCAGCATGGCCAGGCTGAAGGCAAGGTGGAGGCTGACCCCGGGGCCGGGCCGGGCACGGGCACTGGGGAACAGCAGCAGCCCCCCGCCCGGAGCCTGGGAGGGGCCGCGGTGGGGCGCGTCCTTCTCTGGAGGAGGGGGCTCTGCCCTTCAGGGCTCCTTCTTGGCCCACCTGTGAGGACCGGACCCCAGCACAGGGCACCTGAGCCCCCAGGGTCCAGGCTGAGTCCTGCCCCATCTCCCGGGTGAGGCCGGGCCCTGAGGGCCCTGGGGACAGGGAGTGGGGGTGCAGAGCCCACACAGGGGCCCTGTAGGGCAAAGCTCCCCTGTGCGGCGTCGGGACCCAGACTCCTGCCTGGTGAGGCTGCAGCCCCTGCCGCGGGGGTCCCTGGCCTGGTGCCCCCCACACCCCTCACTCCCAGGGCTCCTGGCCCCACCTCTCCCCCTCCAGCTCCCCGTCAGCATCCTCTGCTCCACTGGGATGAGGGCACCCTTGGGGCCAAGCCCCAGCCTGCTGAGCCCCAGAAGCCTGGCCCCTCCATCGCCTCCCTCCCGGCTGGGTCAGCACCGCCTGCTGGTGGACGCTGAAGCCCAGAGCCATGGGGCCGCCCCTCTCTGGTGGGTGAGCTCGAAGGGGCGCAACGGAAGAGGCTCCCCCAAGGGGATGGCCAGGCAGGGGCCCGGGGTCCCTGAGCCTGACCCTGCCCCCTCCCCCGAGGGTGTGGTGCGACGCGCTCAGTGTCCCTGCCTGTGAGGTGTCGCCGATGTTCCGGGGGACAGGGCAGCTTGGCAGTGCTGGGGGCAGCCCATGCTAAGTGGGCGAGCAGCGTCCACCACCCTTCCGGAAAGATCAGCTCCCGCAGCCGGTGCCCCCAGGCCTCCCCGGAAGGACCTGGGGTCGCACCTGGACCCGCAGACAAGGAGAGCTTCTGGCAGGGCACAGTGCCCGGGGGACACACGCTGGCCGGGGCTGGGCAGTGGACGGGGTGAGGACCAGGCGTCCTGAAGGAGAGATGGCACTGTGCCCTCTGCTGGGGGAGGCGTCCCCTTTCTGAGCGGGACCTGGTCTCACTGCGACTCCCTGGCCCTCCTGGGTGCTGCCCACCCTGGCCAGTCCATCCTGAGGCCACGCCCACCTCGGCCGCCTCGGTGACCCCATGCGCGTGGACCTTTCTCTGCGTGCTCCCCAAGCCCCCAGCGCAGGACAGGGCCCTGCTGGTGGCCCAGGGGCAGGCACACAGGCCGGGCACGTTTAACAGCCTGCGGCCCGCCGTGCACTCTTGGCTGGGTGTTAACGGCCAAATGTTTCGCAAGAAAATTACCAGAAAGAATGGTTCCCGGGAGGCAGAGGCTGGGAAGGTGCCAGAACCCAGACCCCGGGCAAACGCGTGTCTGTCCCTCCCCCGACCCTGCCCAGGGCGTGGGGGCCGGGAGGACAAGTGACCCCCAGCCCTGTTGCAGGAGCCACCGCCTCCTGGGAGGCCTCCAGGGAGCCCGGGTGTTCCCCTGCAGGAGCCGCCCAGAGGAACGGACCCTGGGCCTTCCTGGGAAGGCGTGGGACAGGTCCTGGGTTTTGTCTTGCCCAGGTTGGAGGCAGCCCCCCCCCCCCCCGAGCGAGCCCAGGCACTGGCGGAGGGACGCCCAGCCTGCCTCCCCGGACAGCTGCACTGGACGGCAGAAGCCCTAGGCCGGGCGCACCCTCCCTCCCGGAGTGCACAGGCAGAGGGGCAGGCGGGCGGCTGGGGGACGCTCCCTGGGGGCGGTGGCAGAGGCTGCTGTGTCCTGGAGGCCCCTGGCCAGAAAGGAGGCTGCAGGCAGGCCGGGGACCTCCAGCTCAGCACAGGGCCGTCCCTGAGCGGACGCTCCCCGGTGGGGGTGGAGGGCGTCTCTCACCACTGGGGGGGCTGGGTGGGCCAAATCCCGCCAGAGAGGGTGCTGGGCGCCTGGGAAAGCCGCAGCGGGGAGCAGCCCGGGGTGCCGTGACCTCTGCCCTGGCCGGGCAGCCCCTGCATCTCCCCGAGGGCCACGTGGCCTTCATGCTCCTGCCACAGCAAAGCGGTGGGTTCCCAAGAGCCCCTGGCTGAGTCTCCACCCAGCTCCCGCCCCACGGCCCCCACAGGGCTGGACTCTGGCAGGCAGGTCAGGCCAGGACACATGGCTAACCAAGATCCGGGAAGAGAAGGGTGCCGGCGGAGGGCGGCGCGCCCAGGGCCTGCAGGTTGAGGCTCCATGCTCCTGCCCGGCGTTGGGCCTCGGGATCCCACTTCTGACCTGGGGCGGTGCCCACCCGGGGTGCACGGGAAACAGGGCACCTTGTGCATGGACGTGGGGGTGATGCAGGGAGTGGCAGGCTGAGCGTGAGGCCCGTGCTGAGCGTCCGCGCCACTGCCCCCACGTCCAGTCCCGAGCCCCCGTTGCTGGCCAGGCCCGGTGCCCACCAGACACGTGGATGCCAGGGCCTCCCTGGGAGAGCTGCCTCTGCCTGAGCCTGCGTCGCGGGCAAGCACGCGGCCCCGTGGGCCCTGGGGGAAGGGAGCCCGGGACACAGGCTGCGCCGATGGGCGAGCGGGGACGGCCAAGGGGTCCGACCAGCTGCAAGCCGGGGGCCGCCGTCCACGGCGCTTTGAACAAACCGTAGCGCTCCACGTACGGGCTTGGCGTTGGGTCTTTAAGACACTAATGGGCCCTCTTAAAAAAATGACAGTGTGCCTGCACACTAGCAGGTTCTCGTCTGCCATCAGCAGGGAATCAAAGATATTTTATTATTTGGAAACTCCATGTAGGGAAAGCAGCCTTGAAGGTCTGTCGTTGCTCCAAAACCCACCCCTCCCCTGGGAGTTAATTATTTTCTTAAAATGCAACTTGTACTGTTAGTTTAAAACATTCCAACTGTGTTCACACTCTTTAAATCTTCAGTAAACCTTAGCATTTAAATCACTTGCAGATAAGAGTAATTCTATTAGGGGCGAGGGGGACGAACCCTCGGCGACGTGAAATCGAACGGAATAAAAAGGCCATTGATCGCCCGCGGCCCGGGTCCTGGCAGCTGCAGCTGTGACGTGGCGAGCCCGTGGCCCCGGGGGCACCGACACCAACCTCTGGGGCTGCACCAGGGGTAGCCACGGGATGGCCAGGGCCGGCTCACCTTTGTGGGAACCTGGGGCACCTGTCTTGGTGGGGGGGGTCTACCAGCTGGAAGGCTCCTGGGGCCTGGGTGACCTCCTGGGGCCTGGCTGACCTCCTGGGGCCTGGCTGACCTCCTGGGGCCTGGGTGACCTCTTGCGGCTGGGGCTGATCTTCCAAGCTCAGCCTCCCAAGCAGACACAGTGAGAGGGGACAGCAAGGAACAACAGAGTGGAGGGATTGTAACAGGCTCTGCTCTGCCGCGGGCAGCCCTGGCCTTGGGCCCTCTGAAGTAGGACAGGTCCCCTGGGTCATCACTGGGGCGCTGGGTGTTTTCCCAAAGGGCTCCCTGAGACAATGACAGGCAGGAGATGGTGACAACCCCAGGCTCCAGCTGAGAGTGGCGGGAGGGCTGCTCCCTGGCTCTGGGGGTGCAGGGTCCTGGGGGGGAGCCGCTGAGCCCTCACTGTCCCCCTCACTCGCTCATGGGCATCCCTGGAGCTGCGCTGGCCAGGGCCAGGTCTCGCATCTCTGAGATGGGGCCCAGGTACCCCCCCACGCCCCAGGGCATCCCTAACCCCCTCCCCAGCATCGCCGGGCAGCAGGGCGCACAGGGCGCACAGGCAGCCCGGGGAAGGGAAGCATTCATAGACAGTCGGCCGTGGGGGCCAGGCAGCTCCTGGGTGCAGGTGGACACCCATTCCCCAGGCGGCCACCCGGGCGCCAGGAGGACATTCGCCCTCGGCCTGCTGTGTGGGTCCTCACCGAGGACCCCCCCCCCGAGGCTTCCCCTCACCTCCTCTTGGGTCCCCATTGCCCAAGAGGCAAACAAAGAAGAAAGGACAGCCTAGGGCTGGACTCGGGGTGACCGCGGAGCTCCCCAGACGGCGCAGGGGGTGGCGCATACCTGGCTGGGCCGAGGGCCTCTAGGGTGGTGGCAGGTGCCCAGGCCACAGCCAAGTGTGCAGAGGATTGAGCATGTGTGTGTCTGTGAGTGTGTGTATGTATGTGTGTGCATATATGTGCGTCTCCGTGTGTATGTATGTGCACGTGTGTGCATATATGTGTGTCTCCATGTGCATCCACATATATGTGTGTATATGTATGTATGTGTATATGTATGTGTGCATATATGTGTCTCTGTGTGTATGTATGTGTATGTATGTGTGTGTATGTATGTGTGTGTGCACGTCAGCATAGAGCAGTGTCCACTCCTGCTGGAGCCCAGGTGTCCCGCCTGGCGGGGAGGGCAGCCATGGGCAGGACGTGAGGGTGGCCGCTGCCGTCCCCGGCCACCACGACTCTGCTCGGCCGGGTCTGGCGGCCACCGCTCCTGGCCGTGACGCCCACACGCGGGTTCGGGAGCCTCCGGCCCCTGGCTGCCCTGCTGTGTCTGTGCCCTGTCCTGGCCGTGACGCCCACACGCGGGTTCGGGAGCCTCCGGCCCCTGGCTGCCCTGCTGCGTCTGTGCCCTGTCCTGGCCGTGACGCCCACACGCGGGTTCGGGAGCCTCCGGCCCCTGGCTGCCCTGCTGCGTCTGCAGTCGCTTCACGCCCCATTTCCAGCCACTTTGCAGCTCCTCTGGGCGGGGCGACTGGGGCCTGGCCGGGGCCATGTTCCTTCCTCGCTCACTCATGGGGGTTACCTGCCCCCCCCCCCCGTGGCGCACCTGCTCCCTCCCTGCTGGTCCTGTTCCTGTCTCGAGGTGGGGGCCTTGGGAGCCGCCAGGTGCGCTGGCTGCAGGCCGTGTCCTCCGTGTCCTCCGGCCACTGTGCCTCAGGAGCTGGGCCGGGCCAGGGTCTCACAGGTCGGGTGCAGAACTGGGCTCTGGGGTCCCTGAGGCTCTGCGTGGGAAGAGGGACCCCCACCCCGGCCCCAGGGGAGCCGAGGCCCAGGGGTGCGGAGCCTCCACAGCCCGTCCTGCCAAGGGGGACCTAGCCGAGCCACCCAGTGCCCCCGGCCTCCCAGCAGACTCGGGGGGCCCCTGGCCCGGTGCTCACCAAATAGCATTTTGATGAGTTAAGTGTGAGAGAATGAAAACAACCCGGTTAAGTTTCCCTTATAAACACTCAGGGGCTTGGGAAGAGGGCGGGGCGGCTTTGGGCTGATAAAACCCTGCACAGAGGGCACGGAGACCCCCACCCAGCCCAGCACAGCGACCTCAGCCGCACTCCCTCTCCTGGCCCCCACCGCACCCCGGGACAGCGCAGGCGCCGGTCTCCTCGCGAGGTCTGCACCTGCAGCCGCCAGATTCCTCCCGTGCCGCCTGTGCCACGGGACGGCGGACCGAGGCGGGGGCGTTGCCACGGGGGGCAGGGCCCGGCCACAGGACACGCCGCTTCCACGCCTCCTCCTGTGGTCGACAGCATCACTCGGGCTCCGGGAGCAGCCAGGGTGCGGGGCGGGTCCAAGCCTCCTGTCCATGGGGCTCAGTCAGGCGGGGGGTGGGTGGCAGACAGTTGGGCACGAGGTGGTGGGGGAGGGGCGTCTGGAGCAGTGGGACTTGTGAGGTCATTGGAAAGGCAAACAGAGTCATTAACGACTTCTAAAAATAACGCGGCCAGAGTGAGGTTCCCAGGGCTCTTCCCAGGGGCGGGACTTCCGCGGGCGGGGCGAGCAGCCGGGTGACCTCCACTCCGGGCTGGGGCCACTGCACCCCTCTGCTTGCCCACCCTCTCGCTCAGACGCTGTCCTGTCTTCTTGCTTTGCGTTTTACTGGGGCGTCCTGGAGGGCCGGGGAGCGGCAGGATGTACAGTGGGGAAGTGAAAGACCCCCGACGGTCAGGCTGGGAACACCTGTGCCCTCTCCAGCCCTGCCCGCCCCAGCCCCCTCCTGCCATTTGGCTTCCTGGAGTGACGAGGAGTTCTCCTTGCCTAGAAATTTCTGGAAGGGGGACGGCATGGCAGGACAGCTTCCCCGTCTTATCCGCAGGAGGTCGTGTTCCCAGGCTCCCTGGGGGGAGCCTGAAAGCCCCCCAACTTTGCCTGCACACACACCTGCGACCAAGCTCAGCTTCAAGGAACAACAATGTAGAACGATTGTAACAAGGCAGAGTCCTGGGAGGCTCGGCCGTAGGCTCAGCCATGCCGCAGCAGCACCAAGACAGGCTGGGCCACCGAGGGCGGGCAGCGCCCCTGGGGATACCCCGGGCGGAGGGCGCTCGTGCTCCGTGGGTGGAGCTGGTCGGGATTTCGTCACGGCCCCCAGAAGAGCTCGGGTGAAAACGTACAGATTGTTTACTTCTGGAACGTTCCACGTGGTGTTGTCCAGCCTGGACTGACCACAAGCAAAAGGGTTTGGGAAGGGGAGGCTGAGCTGGGGGTGGACACTGCACCCCTGCGCTGTGCACTGGCGGCCGGGCTGTGCGGGAGGCATCTGCTCCATCGCCCCCCACGAGCACTGTTTCTGACCGCAAATCTGCGGTCGCTCTCGCTCCTCCCTGGTCGGGCATTGGCAGCCGCGGTGTGGACTCAGCTGCCTTGACTGAGCTAGGTGGCAGAGCCTCACGACCGCGCTTTCAGACAAAACCCAAAAAGCGGAGGCCCGGGGACGGGTCTTTCCAGGGCTTGTGCCCAGCAGGTGCCTCAGACCTGACCCCCGCGCCCCCCCCCGCCGCCCCCCCCCCGGCGTGTTGTGCAGGTGCCAAGGGTCCAGGCCCACCCCTAGGGACTCGGACCTGCAGCCCCTGACCTGCAGAGCTCCTGGGAGCCCCCGGTTCGTCACGCTCTGGGCAGCATGGCCCACGCGCAGCCCAGGGGCCTCGTGTCCTCGGCACACCTCGCACCAGCTGTGGTGGTGTGTTCCTGCCCGGAGCCTGTCCCACTCTGCCCCTGGAGAGACCCGGGTAGACAAGCCACCGGCGGCTCTGCCACACTGCCGCCTGAGGAACCGGAGTGAGCCTGGAGCCCCGCGTGGGCACGGCGGGCCACCACTCCCGCCTCGCCAGGGCCAGCGGCCGTCATGGAGACAGGAGCGCTGGGCGTCTCCCAGGCAGGCCCAGCTCTCCGGGACGCCAGAGTCGCCTGCAGGTTCATGCCTGGGCCCCGAGCAGACGCAGGGAGGCCTGGCAGAGTGGACAGCTGGGAGCTGAAGACAGAGAGGCCGCGGGTCCAGACTGATGCTGGGGGCGGCTGAAGTCGCAAGCTATGGGGGGGGGGGGCAGCCCCGGGCTGCAGCACACACAGGGTGCAGGGAGAAGCCCCCGCGGAGAGGGGCCCGCCAGGCCTGGGCCAGCGTCCTGCTCGGACCAGCGGCTGGGTGTGAGGGCACGATGCTCGCAGCCCCGGTGGGAGCAGCTCCGGAGCCCGCGTGGCCCCTTGCGGGGTGTGCTGCAGCGCCGAGAGGGGGCCCGCCTGCTGCCAACGTGCCTGGCAGCCTCCCGGGGAGCGCTGGGGGCTGAATTCACGGGTCCCCCCCCCGCTGGGCCCGTTCCCGGGGCTACGAGAGAAGAGGCAGCTTTGTTTCTTTAATTTCGCCCGTTGGAAAACTCCGGAATTAATATTTATGAGAAATGACCTAATATGCACGCCGCCTGCCGTGTGTTTGCTTAACAAATTTAATGTGATTTGGGGGCTGCGTTTCCTTTTTCACTGCCTTGGCGAGGGGGCCCGGCCCTCTCCTCCCCCAGCACCGAGGGGAGAAGGCAGTGTTCAAAGGCCGTCTTTCCAGCGGTTCCGGAAAGGCCTCCCGGCTCCGTGCCCCCCAGGCCTGGGCCAGCGCCCGGGCTGGGGTCTGGGGCCCCGCGGTCGCCGCTGTCGCGGGCGCACGCAGCGTGGCATGGAGGCGCGCGGCGGGGGAAGGAGGAGCCGCCTCCGTGCGCGGTTTCTGAATAGGGCTC
The DNA here is from genome assembly GCA_015711505.1 of Sylvilagus bachmani. Classification (NCBI taxonomy): domain Eukaryota; kingdom Metazoa; phylum Chordata; class Mammalia; order Lagomorpha; family Leporidae; genus Sylvilagus; species Sylvilagus bachmani. The sequence goes on from CM027388.1 coordinate 970,553, forward strand.
CTCGGGTCGTCAGCAGACAGCAGTTTGAATGAGGGCTTTCTCCCCGTCTCGCGTGAACATAAAGGTGATTGTTTGGGCCCGGAATGGATGGCCGGCTCCACCGGGGATTGATTTTTCCTTCAGCTTCCCCTTCGCGCGTTGCATTAGCTAATGCACTGCCGCGGGTGAGCCCCTTGCCGGGCCCGCAGGCTCCGTGCGCCTGGCTAGCCGCTCTCACAGCCGGGAAAGGTCTGCTGAGCCACCAGCTCGGCCACGCCGGCCCTCTCGGCAGCTGCCTCCGTCTCACGGCGTCACCGCAGGGATCAGAAGGCAGAACGGTCCATGGGGAGGGGCTCCAGGCTCCAGGGCAGCCGGGCAGCCGGGCAGGGCCCCCCACGGAAGCCACAGGAGCTCCGTGGTGGGGCCTTGAGGCTCCAGGGAGAGCCAGGTGTGGAGAAAGCTCTGCCCACCCACAGGGGCCCGTGTGGGCTCTGGGCTCAGCCAGTCCCCTGGGGACGCTGAGGCGGCAGAGGTCGGGGGGCTCCGGACATCACCAGGCCTGGCTCTCTGGGTGGGCTGCATGCATCGGCATGCACCAAGACTGCCTAAGACGCACGCGCCGGCTCTCACGTGGGGGCTCCTGCATGAGCAGCCAGGCGCCGAGTCCTGGCGCAGGGGGCGCAGGGCCGGCAGGAAGGGTGGGGGCGGTGCTGCGGCACAGGGGGCGAAGCTGCCCTTGTGACCACGGCATCTCATAGGAGCCCTGGTTCAAGTCCCGGCTGCTCCACTTCCAACCCGGCTCCCTGCACGGCACCTGGGAGGCAGCAGCAGGTGGCCTAAGTGCCTGGGCCCCTGCACCCCCGTGGAGACCGGAAGCAGCTCCTGGCTCCTGGCGTTGGCCTGGCCCAGCGCTGGCTGTTGCGGCCATCTGGGCCAAGCGGATGAAAGACATCTCTCTGTCTGTCTGTCTCTCTCTGTCTCCCTCTCTGTCTCTGTCTCTGTCTCTCTGTCTCTCCGTCTCTCTCTCTCTCTCTCTCTGTGTCTCTCCCCTGCTCACTCTCTCACTAACTCTGCTTTTCAAGTACATAAGTAAATCTTGAAAAACAAAAAGAAGTGAAGACAGCCGTGGAGAAAGACCTCGTCCACTGCACAAGGTGCCCAGGACCGGACAAGGCCACCGCTCGCCAGAGAGGAGGGTCCTCCACGGCCATCCGGCAGCGGTGTCTGGCAGCCCAGGGTGGAGGAAGCCGGGGGGAGCAAGGCTGAGTCCCGTCCCAGGTCACCAGAGGCGACCGCTGCCCACCAGCAGGGGGGCTCACGCCGGCTTCCCCACCGCATGGCCTTTGAGCCCCCAGCCGCAAGGGGCCTGAGCCTGCCCAGGGCCTGAGTTGGCCTCCCCACACTCCGCCTCGAGCAGGCTGCATGCAACGTCTCCGACATCCGACACAGAAGCTCTTCCCCTCCGTGCTGCGGGACACGTGGCCTGGGCCGCGGGTCCGGCTCAGAGCCACCTGCGGGCCTCCGCTTACAGGGCCGCCCCGGGCGGCACCCCCCGCCCTCTCCCCCTCCCGCTTCTCTGGAGCAGACACAACACTGCAGCCCACCCAGTGAGCCAGGCAGCGGCCGGGGAGGGGCCGGGAGATCCTGGGAGGGGTCCCTGGGGCCGGACCCTGGCCTGCTTGTCGCCTGCGGCTCTGCCCCTAGAGTGAGGAGAAGCCCCCAAGCTTCCTCACTGGGGAGAGACAGCCAGCTGCTGCCTCGGCCCGGCCCGCGCCCCCGGGAGCGGGCACCAGCACGCGTGATCAATCAGCCCAACACTTCCCAACACGCTTCTCGAGTTACACACGGCGGGCTGATGTCATTGCGGCCGCCGTCTGAGCGAGGAGGAAAGAGGCCCCTCTGTCTCGGACCCGAGGGCCAGGCCGGGCCGCGCTCCTGGGCAGCGGCTCCTCTCTCCTCGGCTTCCGGCGTGAGAGGGCCGGGGCTGGAAGCTCTTTATTGCCAGATTCCCAAAGCTGTGTGCGCACCCTGCAGACAACTTGGAACGCACAGAAAAGCAAGAGGAACAAATAGAAAAGATTCAAATCCCGCCTTGGTGTTTCCTCCCACTGGTTTTCCATCACTTACTGCTCCCCAGGTCACTCATCCACTCAGCCACCTCCCCCCCTCGCTTTATCCTCCCAGGAAACCTTTCCTAGCCTCTAGCCATGCATCACCCACCCACCCATCCACCCATCTGCCCACACACCCATCCTCCCCCACTTATCCACCCACTCATCCACCCACACGCCCATGGATCTCTCCATCCGCCCATCCGTCGGTCACCTGCCCACCCATCTCTGAAGTCCCGTCACGCGGAACTGCTGATACCTAATCACTTGGGTTTCCACGCTGCTCAGCCCCACACGAGCCGTGTGCGCTCTGTGCCCCTCCCGTCTTTGAGGGACGTGGGTGCCGCGTGCGTGCGGTGCCTGTGTGAGCCGCCCCAGCCCCTCAGGGATGGTTGGGATCTTCTGACCTGAACGTCCTCAGGGGACTCCCCGTTGTCCGAGGTGGGCGGGAAGGGTTCCCCTGCTGGGGCGCCCACCCCAGAGCACAGCCAGAGAGAGTGGGGAACGCCCCCCGCTCTGGTCACCTCCACTCTGCTCTGGGGGTGCCCGGGTGCACTGAGCTCGCCGTGGTTCCGAGTGACAGGCAGTGCCCTGTGCAGTGACGGCAGGGACGTCTCCCAGGCAGCCTGAGGGCCAGTAGCTGGACGCCACCTGGCCTCACCCTGCCATGCCGCCTTGGGCCCGTGGCTGTGAACGAGGCTGCAGATGGCAGCTACCGTCCAGGCATAAAGGCGGCACTGGACCAGGCGTGGCCAGCCCAGGCGGGGCCGTCCCAGCCTGGACGCCCAGGAGAGCGCTGCCCAGCCTGGACGCCCCAGGAGAGCGCTGCCCAGCCTGGACGCCCCAGGAGAGCGCTGCCCAGCCTGGACGCCCAGGAGAGCGCTGCCCAGCCTGGACGCCCCAGGAGAGCGCTGCCCAGCCTGGCCTTCTCTTCCCATCTCAGGCTCTTCCCCGAGAGGGGTCAGAACCCTGGCCGGTCAGAGGGGAAGGCAGGGCAGGGCCAGCTCTGGTCCTTCTCCCCGGGGTGACACGGCCCAGCTGGTTTGGGGACACACGGAGGAGCCTCAGCTTCGGTGCAATGCCCAGTTTGGTCTACACAGGGGCCTGGGCGCTTTCGGCCATTTGTCGAGCTATGACAGACACTCAGGGAGGCGTCCATAAGTGGACAGCGCCAAGGCTGGTGGCAAACTGGGCCCCTGTGGGTGCTGTTCCATGCACAGGTCCCGAGGAGCCGAGGGGCCCTCCCAGCCCAATGGCAGGCAGGGCACGCTGGGAGGGAGGCGGCGAGGGGCACGCTGGGAGGGAGGCGGCGAGGGGCTGCCTCCGACCGCTCTAGGACATCCACGTTTGCATTCCCCGAAAGGGACTTGTTGGAGCTGCGAGTGGACCCCGCTGAGCAACGGTGGAACAGGGCGTGGGAGTGTGCACAGGCGTGTGAGGGTGCATGCGTGTGGGAGTGCACACGAGTGGGTGCGTGTCCGCGTGCCTGTGCTGCCCCGGGGAGAGGCGGGGTCCGTGGGCGGGTCCTGACCGGGCACCCCGGACGGATGGGCCTCGTCTCGGCTGGTCAGGAGCGGGGGCCTGAGCCGCAGCCTGTTCTCCACACACCTGGTCTGCGTTAGCCGCCCCGACTGTCCGCACCGCGGTGCCCCGGTGGCCGGCCCCGCCCCCGCCGCCAGCCCACCTCCACGTGTAATTGGGCCGCGGAGCCGTTTCTCGGCCCTGCGTCTGCGGCTGCTGGGGCCGGACAATGGGCCATTCATGCCCGCACAGAACACCAGTGACCAGGCTCGTATCTTTACGCTGGAAAACAAGGCTTAATTGGAACAGATGCTGCGCAGCCCCGCAGAGGGCCAGCTCCTGGTGATCTAAGCCAGGCCTGTGCCAGCGCCGGGTTTAACAGCCGCGTTCCGTTTTTTATTGGCATTTACAGGCCGCACTCAGCTCTCCACGCAGCCTCCGTGGGGGCCGGGCCGCGTCTGGGCGGCGAGCAGACGACGCCTACCGTGTGGCCGCGCCTTCTCGGGGTGGCCGGGCTCTGCCAGAGCTGCCACTGGCGTGTTAGGGCTCAGCCCGGAAGCACCGCCCCGGCCGAATCTGCCCCCTGCCCCGGGGCTGCCGTCCTCGTGCACACAGCCCCGCCGCCGCTGAGCTCGCTCCCGGCCTGGGCGCCACCTCAGGGCTGCAGCTCGCAGTGGCCGACCGCTGTCCCGAGTCTCCCCGAGCAGGAGAGAACCCCTGCACCCCCGGCCTGACTGTGCGTCACGACGTCCCCCCAGCATTTCGAGGGAAGGAGCCCGCGTCAGGAGGCCCAGAGGCTGCCGCCCAGCACAAAGCCGTCTCCAGCCAACGACGGCACTGGCTGGGACCTGGGGACTCCAGGGTGTCAGAGCTGTGCTTCCGTCGACAGAGAGGAGAGCTGAGGGCAGAGTCCCATGAGCTGGAGCCCCTGAGCCCACGAGAGCTGTGGTCAGGGTGGGGCAGGATCAGCGCCTAGGAGGGAAGCCCAGGTCGAGCCTGGGTACAGCACCTCCCCCGCACCCGACTTCCACCTCCCACGACCCTCCACCTCCACCGCTGTCACCCCCCACTCATCTACCCATCCATGATCCACCCATCCATCCACCAATCTTCCATTCACTCATCCACCCATCTATCCATCAACCATCAATCTATTCACCCATCTGCTGTCCATTCGTATCCACCCATCAATCACCCATCAATCACCCACCCACCGTCCATTCATATCCATCTACCCATCCATCGTCCACCCATCAATCACCCACTCACCCATCCATCGTCCACCCATCTATCCATCTTTCCATCAACCATCAATTATCCATCCAACTTTCCATCTGTCCACCTGCCCACTCATCTATTCATCAATCATGCGTCCATCATTAATCCCTCCAACAATCTATCCACCCTCTGTACATTATCCACCCACCCATCCATCCATGATCCACTCACCCATCCATTCCCCACACGTCCATCTACCCGTCTGTCTGTCCATCACCCATCCGTGGCCCCTGCCTGTGGCCCCTGCTCCATCACGTGGACTCAGCCTTCCGTGGCACTCAAGATGCTGCACTAGACCCCCCAGACCTTCTCCCAGACCACAGCATGAAAAGTGCCAGGGTCGCCGTGGGCGGTCAGTGTCAGCCAGGCCAGGGCCAGGAAACCTGACCGCTCAGCTGAGCGGGGGCTCAGGATTTTGGCCTCTTGGGCTGTCAGCGCTGTCGGTGCGTGCCCTCGTCAGTGCACGCCGGGGGCACATGCAGGCAAGTGCAGCGAGAGCGAGTCAGAACTTGCTGGATATAGCAGCACTGGGACTTGTGGGCCAGGGTCGGAGCCCGAGGCGTCCCCTGAGGGAGAGGAGCCGCAGCCCGCAGCGTGTGGGGACCATCAGCTAACACGGTCGCTGGTGGCAGCCACAGCCCTGGTGGGGAGGGGCTCCCCAGGGCCGAGCGGGGTGTTGGGGCCAGAGAAGGCTCTCCCACTGCCTACCTGGGCACCCGGGTCCGGGCTTCCGTGGCCTTCCTGGAGTGGCTGTGTGGAGCCACAGAATCCTTCCAGTGTGGCCACCACGGCCAGGGCGCCCGTGGGCTCATGTCAGGGACGCCTCAGCCCGCGGCGGCTCCTGCCTGGAAGGCCCCGCTCTCCCGGGCGTCGACTCTTCCACGGGAGGGTCACAGCCAGGGACCCTCTGCAGATGTTGGGACGGAGCTGTGGTCCCGGGCTGGAGGGCTGCAGGCCGCCTTGGGACGCCGGCCTTCCGAGTAATCCCTGCGTTGCCACTGGTGGCCATCAGGGGCCAGGTGCCAGCGGGGTGCACAGGCCGGTGTCTGGGGGGGGAGCTGGCTGTGGGGGTGCTGGTGACTGCCCCCCACTGCGACTGCCCGTGTGAGGCAGAGGCCTGCGAGACGCTGTCACCCCCGTGCCCCCCGAGACCGGTGCCCCGAGGGTCTCTGTCCCGGCGTTCGGCCTTTGCGCCTTCCGCTCATTTCCCATCGGGATTTTTTTCTTTGATGTTCATGTTTCCTGCTGTGTTGACTTTTTAATGGAAAACGGTCGGTGGGTTTTCACGGAGTGGACGTGGCCCACGTGTGCAGCACCCGGAGGGAGCCCCAGGACGTCCCCGACCAAGATGCCTGCTTGGGGCCTCCCTGTGCCTCCCTGCCCCAGACGCCGGCTGAGTCTCGGTGAGCATCTACGGGCTGTGGGGGGAGGTGTGCCCGGTGTTTGCCCCCAACCACAGGGCTGATTGTCAGTCCCTCCTCTGCCTCCCCGGCGCTTCCTGGTCAGACAGACGCACGATTTGTTTTATAAAGGTTTCTTTATTTATTTGAAAGCCAGAGTTACACACACACACACACACACACACACACACACACACACGAGAGAGAGAGAGAGAGAGAGAGAGAGAGAGAGAGAGAGAGAGAGAGATTTTCCATCCACTGGTTCACTCCCCAGACGGCCACAACAGCTGGGGCTGGGCCAGGAGCCAGGTGCTTCTTCCAGGTCTCTCCATGGGTGCAGGGGTCCGTCCTCCGCTGGTCTCCCGGGTGCATCAGAGGGAGCTGGATGGGAAGTGGAGCAGCCGGGACTCAGACAGACGCCCATAGGGGATGCGACACTGCAGACGGGGCTTAGCCCACCGCGCCACAGCACCAGCCCGCGGGTGGAGATCTTGTGACCGTTCCGGGACTGCCTTCTAGATGGTTCTCCTTCTGAGGGGGTTTTACCCTTGGAGTTAGGTTTACTGGTCCCAGATTTTTCTGGATACTTCTACTCCTCTGTTTTTTAAAGGGACAGGACAAGCTCTTTGGCCTTGTGAACTAGCATCGTGCTTGGTGTTGGGGGGGGGGTGTCCCGTTGCAGGCTGCCAGGCTGCCCCTGCAGACCGGGGACCCCTGTGTGCTCAGTCTCCACTCGGAACTTTCTCTTTATTCTAGAAAGAAATGCTGCACCCATCGGGGCCACCCCCTTACCCACCTGCCCCAGCGCCTGGTGACCACTGCATTTCTGCTCCACTGGCTACAGCGGGAGTCGGGGACACGCGTGCTTCTATGTGACCGCACCTGCTCTTCACATGACGTGGCTGCTGCTGTAGCATGTGGCATGGTGATGGCACTGGCTTCTCCCCAAGTCTACAGGAGCGGCTGCACGTTGCTCATCCCCTCTGCCCCACAGCGTCCCCAGCACTCGCGCCGGGTCCTTGGCTGCTGGGGTCTCCTCGTGCCTGTCGGGCAGGGGCTTGTCCTCTGTGGAGAAACGCCTGTTAGGGCTTCTGTGTGGCCGGTGCCGCAGCGTAGTGGGTAAAGCCACCACCTGCGGTGCCGGCATCTCTGGGGGCAGCAGTTCAAGTCCGTGCTGCTCCACTTCCGATCCAGCTCCCTGCAGGTGCGCCTGGGAGGGCAGCCGAGGACGGCCAGCGTGCCTGGGGCCCTGCACCCACGTGGGAGACCCGGCTGAGGCTCTTGGCTCCTGGCTTCGGCCTGGCCTGGTCATTGTGGCCATCTGGAGAGTGAACCAGCAGGTGTAAGACCTCTCTCTCTCTCTCTCTGTCTCTCCCTCCCTCTGTAACTCTCTCAAATAAATAAATAAAATCTTCAAAAAAATAGTAAAAAAGGGCTCCTTTGCCCGAGTCTTCCCTGGGGGACTTGGAATCGCGCTTTGCACGTTTTCAGTTCTTCTAAGTCGATTCCGGCTTCTCTGACTGCTCCACGCGTGTTGCTTCTCCTGCACGCGGCCGTCGGCAGTCCCAGCACCACTGGGGGCGCCGCCCTTATCCAGGCGCCTGCTGGGCTCGGTCGGTGGTGGCCACACTCCTGGGCTCTGAGTTCCGATCCTCCCACCTGCGGGTCCAGGCTGAGGCCAGCACGGGCTGCACCCTGGGCTTGGCCCAAACTGTGAGGCTGGGGATTGCGAGGTCTGCACACCCGTTCTGTCTTTCCTTGAAGAAAAGAAAAAACAGGGGCGGGTGCGCGGCTCACTTGGTTAGTCCTCCGCCTGCGGCGCCAGCATCCCATATGGGCGCCGGGTTCTAGTCCCGGGTGCTCCTCGTCTAGTCCAGCTCTCTGCTGTGGCCCGGGAGGGCAGTGGAGGATGGCCCGAGTGCTTGGGCCCTGCACCCCATGGGAGACCAGGAGAAGCACCTGGCTCCTGGCTTCGGATCGACGCAGTGCCGACCATAGCGGTCATTTGGGGGGTGAACCAACGGAAGGAAGACGTTTCTCTCTGTCTCACTGTCTATAACTTTACCTGTCAAAAAAAAAAAAAAAAAAACCAGCATTTCTCTGAGGGGCAGAGAGAGGAGCGAGCGCTCCCACCTGCGGATCCGCTCCCTGGTGCCCACGACAGCTGGAGCTGGCTTCACGCACCGGCCCAGGTCTGCCCTGTGGGCGTCAGAGCCTCCCAGGGTCGGCAGCCGAGGCGGGCGCTGAGCAGACTGAGGGGCGGGGCGTCCTCACTGGTCCCGAGCCCCTGGGCCCGGCCTTGTCCCCTGCAGACTGTGTGGACTGCTGTGTCCTGGTGTCATCACACGCGTTTAGGAGGAGATCGTCCACTGACACACTGCTTCTACTTCAAGTCAGCTGGGGACGCACTAGGGATTTCTGGAAGTGTCAGAAGCGGGAGGTGACAGTCCTGCCGTCTTCCCAGTTAACTTCGGTGACATCTGGCCACCTTTGGTGCACACAGCCGCCTGTGGGGTCAGCCTGCCTGCGGAAGCTGTGCGGGTGCAGCCGCCGCCCTCCCTGGGGGACGAGGGCTCTTTGCTTCCTTTGTATCCACCTCGCGCCTGCAGCCTCCCTGGGCTCCTGCGCTCTTCTAAGCTTTTTGCTTCTGTGCACCAGAGCGTGGCACCTGTGCTTGGTTCTCTCCAGCCTGGATGCTTTTGGCTTCTTTTCTTTTCGGGCCGGGTTTCCCTGGGAAATCCCGGGACCCCGGACCCCCGGAGCCCCAGACCCCCAGACCCAGTGTGGCACTGCAGGTGATGAGAACGGAGGAATCTGTCTTGCTCCTGATCGGGGGAGAGAAGCCCGTGTGCCCCCCACGGACGTGAGAAGCCCGTGTGCCCCCCACGGACGTGAGAAGCCCGTGTGTCCCCTACAGACGTGAGCTCTGGGTTTTTCATAATTGCTTTTGTTTTATCAGGTTGAGAAAGCTCCTGTTACCGGAGAACTTTTCAGGGTTCTTGTCTTCGCGCAAGAAAGAATTCAGGCGTGAGACAGAGAGTAGTGGGAGGTAAAATAGCAAGTTTATTAGGGAAGGGACGTCCGTAAGGCCGGATGGGCACCTCTCCAGACAGAGCCTGAGAGACTGGGGGGGCCGTGGAGAGAGGACACCTGACCAGGTCAGGCGGGCGGCCCGGCAGACAGGCAGAGGGCTGAGCGCGCAGTCTGGTTGAGGCCGGGGGTTTTTAAGGAGATGGGTCTCACTTCCCCACCTCTGCTCCTCTTGGAACAAAGGGCTTTTTGGATGTAAATAGAAAAACTCCTATCTGAGTTTTTCCCTGAAGGTATCAGACAGGAGGAAGCCTAGCTGGCACCATCCTGGGTTTGGAGGAAAGGTGAGCAAGACCCCCTGGAGAATGGGGATCCGGAGCAGGGTGTTTGAAGTGCAGATACTGGGCTGTACCTGGGAGAAGGGGCGGGACCCCCACCAGGCAGGTTATCAGGTGGAAGGGGGCAGGGCAGGATGCGAAGGCCGAGCTGCCCCTGGAATGTTGTCAGGAGGACTCTGAGATGCAGGTGCATATGCTGGACATAGACGTCTTCTCTTTAGGCCTTTACGTCACACACACATGAGCTCATAACTGACTTCCTACCTAACAGTTCCCACCTATTTTCTCACTCTCTCTCTCTTTTTAAGATTTTTCTTATTTATTTGAGAGGTAGATTTACAGAGAGAGGCAGAGAGAGAGAGAGAGAGAGAGAGAGAGAGAGAGAGAGAGAGAAAGAGAGAGAGAGGTCTTCCATCCCCTGGTTCACTTCCCAAATGGCTGCAATGGCTGGAGATGTGCTGATCCGAAGTCAGGGGCCAGGAGCGTCCTCCAGGTCTCCCCGCGGGTGCAGAGGCCCAAGGATTTGGGCACCTTCCACTGCTTTCCCAGGCCACAGCAGAGAGCTGGATGGGAAGAGGAGCAGCCGGGACTCGACCCGGTGCCCATACGGGATGCTGGCACTGCAGGCGCGGCTTCACCCGCGTGCCGCAGCGCCGGCCCCCGTTGGCTGCCTCTGAGGTCCTGTGTGTGGGCCGCACCTCCGGTTTCTTCGTGTGTTTCGTGCTGTTACTGAGAAGTGGACAGGACGCAGCCATCCGGAACTCAGGCCCCTCCTCCCTGAGCTGTGGCTGCTGCCGTTGCTTCGGTAACTCTGGTGAGCTGGTTCTCCGAGGTCTGCGTCCTCCGACAGCCGTGGCCACCGAAGCCTCCGCTCTGAAGTCCTGGCGATGGGCGGATGCCTGGGCAGAGCTCGGCGCCCCCGTGAGCGCTGCCGGCCCGGCACCCAGCAGGAAGCCCGGGGCCTATGCCTAAGGATGTCCTTGTGCCAGCTGAAGGTCGGACAGGGGCGAGACGGGCCTCTCGGCGTCCCTCCTGTCCTGGTTCCCATGGTTACGCTGGAACCGCCCCTGCCACCCTCCGCAGAGGCTGTGACTGACGGGTCCTCGGGGCTGCCCGTCTGGGAGGAGGAGCGACTGCCGTGACAACGCCCAGTGACAACGCCCAGTTCTCCCGGAGGCGCGGCCTCTGCCCTCCCTGCGGGGAGACGGTCGGAGCTCCGGGGCCTTCCCGTCCCGTCCAGCCAGGGCCGGCTTCGTCACCGGCCGTTCTTCCCGCTCACGCGGCTCTCGCAGCCCTGTGTTCCCTCTCGGGGTCTGAGGCCTCCCTGCCCGTCCCGGGCGCCAGCGTCAGCTCACCGCGGTGGCTGTTTTAGGTCGTGTTGGTCTCACTCGGGCATCTAGAAATTTCTATTACTCCTTTGCAAGGGCGGCTCGCCGCCAAAGGCCGGGTGGTGTATTTCACCTGCGTTTCTAAGCTGCTGCTTCTTCTTCTTCTTTTTTTTTTTTTTTAAATAGAAGCGTTTCTGGTCACCTTAACCAGGTTAGTCCTGGCAGAAGCCGCTCTTGAATGCACAGAGCACAGACCCCCAGGTGCCCGTGGTGAGGCGCCCGGCACGCGTCAGCAGCATCCGGCCTTCACCCCGGGGACAGGCTGGCCGGCGCCCAGGCGTGCAGGTCCTGCGGGGCCTCCTGGGCCTCCCGGAGCACCTGGTGAGGCGGTGCAGGTGTGTGGGCTGGGGAGCCTCCTGCAGGCCCGGCCCCCGTCCACAGCGGCCTGGCCCTGCCGGGGGTGTCGCGGGGGCCCAGGCAGAGCTCTCCCCGGCGGCTCCTGCCAGCGTTCAGAGGGGTGGGAAGCCCGCGGGCCCAGCCGAAGTCCAGGGAGGGCACTGCCTGGCCAGGGCAGCCGGAACCAGCAGGGGCCCTCGGGGGCAGGGCGCTCCCTGGAGAGCGGAGGACTGCGGCGGGGGCTGGCGGCGTGGGGAGAGCGCGTCTGTCTGAGGCCCGCAGGATCCAGCAGGTGGACGGCGAAGCCCTCTGAGGCCGGGTTTTCCTCTGTGCTGGGGGGCGTCCCCAGTCGTCGGCACGAGACCACCCTCCCTCGCCCGCCCTGGCCGTGTGGCCGTCTGCATGGCCTGTGCGCGGACGGCCCCACGGCCCCACGTGTGTGTCTCTCTTCTCTGCTGGGTCACCCCACCCCATCTCAGCCGGCGACTGCGGGACGGGTCTGTGCTGCCAGGGCCCCGTGCACGAAGCCCGCGGGGGGCAGGATGGAGGGAGAGGGAGTGACGGGCTGGGTGAGGGCACCGGACGCCACTGCCTCCTCCTCCTCGCCCGGGGCCCTTCCTCCTGGGCTCACGCGATGCCGACTGTGTCCGCTCACAGCCGATGGAATGAGCAGAGGTTGGGGGGTGGGCACTGCCCAGCGGAGCTGCTGGTGTGAATTCTGAGCCCCGGAGGGTTTCCGGGAGCTTCACCCGCAGTCGGGACTGCCACATCGTCCCCGAGTTGGGTCCCCAGACGGGCCGTCCAGGAGACCCCCCCCCGGAAACGCTGCCAGGCCGAGCGCACGGGGGTCTCCTGGTGTAGCTGGGGCTCCAGCGCACGGCCCCTGTCTGCACCTTGGCGGCCAGGGCTTGGCTGTGGGCCTCCCCGGGACGGCACAGTTTCCCGGGCACAGCAGGTCTGGGGGAGGGGTCATTAGCCATTAGCCATCAGCACCTTCTGTCCAGTTGGGGTCTGCATGTGGCCCCAGCAGTGCCGGCTACCAGCTGCCTTGGGCCTGCCCGGGAGGCCACTGCCTCGTCACGTCAACCCCGTGGCTCCGTGGTCTCAGTCCCTGGGAAACCTGGCCAGCAGAGGGGTCTCGGCCTGCCCCTCATCGTGTGCCTCCCAGTCCAGACCCTGCTCTGCCTCATGGCCGAGCCGACTGGGGGAACACTGGTGTCCAAGGCTGAGTTGCTGCAATGATTGTCCTGCCCGTGCCTGGTTGAAGTGGACGTGGGGGCAGTGGGCGTGCCCGGGAGTCACGCGAGGGCCGGGCCCACTCCCGTCATCCTTCTGCCTGGCCTGCCAGGGAGGTTGTGGCTGTGGCAGGGCCAGGGGGTCCGTGGCTCTGGAGCCGGTGATGCCTGAGGGCAGAGCGTTGGGCGTAGGGCCCTGGGTGGGAGGACGGCCCCCCCATGCCACTGGCCCGCCCCCCTATGAGGCCCAGTGGGAGAGACACGCCTGTCCTTCCTGGCAGGAAGCGGCTCCACGTGGGCCGCTCACCCCGCGCAGCTGGCTGGGATCCTCTGGAGCCGAGAGGCCGGGCGTGGACAGAGGCAGCGGCTGCACCCCACCTGGCCCCGCCCTCACCCAGCCTCGTGGACCAACGAGCGCGTGCCCAGCTGGCCCACGGTCAGGAGCGGCCGGCGGCCGGCCTACGTCCATGTGGACACGAAGACTCGCTGCCCTCGGGGCCGTCCCAGGCGTCTCCCCAGGACTCGGGCCCGGTCTTCCCAGGCCTCTGAGCCGCGAGCTTGTGACTGTCCTGACCTTGGGCCATTTCTCTGTCCCCATAAGTGGACGTCCAGGAGCTGTGCCCAAGGCCCTGCCCTGCAGGAGGGCCCCATGCCCCCCCCCCCCACTGAGAGCAGGAAGTGGTGTTCCCTCCTTGGTCCTCAGTCACCAGGAACCCTGAGGGGCTGCTGTGAGCTGGGGACACAAGTCTGTGTGACCGTGGCACCTGTGTGTACTCCATGCTGACCCCGGGACCTGGTCAGTGGGGTGGCCCTGCCTCTATCCTGACCCCCGGGACCCGGTCCATGGGGTGGCCCTGCCTCTATCCTGGCCCCCGGGACCAGGTCAGTGGGGTGACACAAGCCCAGTGCAAGGGAGGGGAGGCCCACACGCTCCCCAAGCCCTTGCCCTCACGGCCTATGGGACATCAGTAACGCCTCCTTGTGGCACCCCAAGACCGACCTCCCAGGCGTGCGGCACCAGCGGCCTGGACACCTGTGCAGTTCTCGGAGCGTCTGTGGGGTTCAGGTGCACTGAGAGCAGGCGAGGCAGGGTGCAGAGGTCACTCCCAGACCCGTGGCCAGTGGGCGGGCAGCGAGGCCGTGTGCACAGCTCTACACCGCAGTCCCGACCTGTTAGGTTCACGGTTGCCGGGGCCACATTCGGGGCAGCAGTGGGATCCCTGCTCAGGTCACTCCCAGCCCACGGAGGGCCTGGCTGCGAGTCCCGGCTCCGCCTTCCCACTGCGGCTCCCTGCTGATGCACCTGGGAGGCCGAGGTGACGGCTCAAGTCCTGGGTTCCTGCCTCCCGGGTGGGAGACCTGGCTGGGGTTCTTGGCTCCTGGCCGTGGCATGTGGGGCATGACCCAGCAGAGGACGTCTCTCTGTCTCTGTCTGACTTTCAAAAAAATAAATAAATAAACAAGTCTGGGGGCATCGCTGTCACTCCAGGGCCCCTCCCTTGTGTCCCAGCTGGACGGGCAGTGAGACGGGCGGTGACCGGGCTCGGGCAGGTGGTCGTGGCGTTGGGAAGGAGTGAGAGCCACGTGCTGCAGCAAGGCCACGCGGAAGCCGTCGCCTCTGCCCCCGGGCTGCCCCACAGGGAAGGGAGGTGGTCTGTGCCTCAGGAGGCCGTGGACAGAGCGGCAGCCCCCGGGGCTTCACAGCCAGGCCCGGGGGCTGGAGCAGCATGGTGGTTAAGGGGGGGTCCGATCCTGAGGAGCTGGTAGCGACGGCTCCTCCAGCCCACTCCAGCCCAGCCTGACCCCGGGAGCCTACTCCTGCCCAGGGTGGCAGGGCCCCAGCCCGAGTGTGGAGACCACCAGAGCCCCAGACCCCTGGTGCCCTGATGGAGCCTCTCACGCCTCTCGGTGGGGACCTCCTCGCGGCGGCCGAGGCCGTGTGGCCGCACTGTGCACCCAGTGTGGTGGTCAGGGCTGGTGGGGGCTAGCCCAGACCCCAGGGCCAGAGCTCTGGATGGGTGGGGAACGAGGGAGGAGACGGCCCTGCCCTGGAGACTTCGCTCACACTGCCCCTCCCCACGCCGGTCTCCCGTGGTCTCTCTGCTTTGTGGCTGAGTCGCAGCTCAGTGGGGATGGCCCTGTCTACCCCCTGTCCCGACTGCTAATCACGGAGGGCACTGTGCCTTGTTCCCAGCGCATCTCGGAAGCATGGAGAAGGGGCCGGTGCTGTGGCACAGCCCTGCGGGTTAGGCTGGCGCCTTCGGCACTGATATCCCATGTGGGCGCCGATTCCTGTCCCGGCTGCTCCTCTGCCGATCCAGCTCTCTGCTGAGGCCTGGGATAGCAGTGGAGGATGGCCCAAGTCCTTGGGCCCTGCACCCGCGTGGGAGACCCGGAAGAAGCTCCTGGCTCCCGGTTATTGTGGCCATTTAGTAAGGGAACAAGCAGATGGAAGACCTCTCTGTCTTTAACTCAGCCTCTCAAAGAAATAAATAAAATCTTTAAAAAAAGAAAAAAAAATAAGGATGGAGAAGCAGGTGGAGCGGGCGCAGTGAGGGTGCAGGGGCCCCAACCTCAAGGATCTGGCCACTGAAGGGTGCGGCGGGGACAGAGGGCGGTGCGCTGCATCGGCCAGGAGGCCAGGACGCTGGGTGGGGAGAAGCCCCTCCCCCACAGCTGCAGCCCTGGGCTCTGCTGCCCGGCCTGGGTCGGCGCTGGTGGAGACCAGACTCCGGCACGAGCGAGTTTTACCCCTGCCCTCGTGAGAACTGCGCGTGCCGTGTGCAGTCGCCCCTCCCTGGGGAGTCTGGGCAGCCGGGGCGGGCGGGGGGCAGGGGACGAGGTCAGTTTCCATTTTTAGGTTGAATTCCCGCTCCGAGAGCTCCAGGCCTATCTTTGGCAGAGAGGCACGAGGGGCGCGCTGTGCCCACGGCAGCCCCGGCTGGCGGCCGGCGCCGCGGCCCGAGTTCCCCTTCCTTGACGTGGAGCTCCAGCCCGGTGCCAGTTCGGCCCGGGCGCCTCTGCATTTGAGCGGACACAGCTGTGAGCAGAGAGACCCCGCACAGCTCGGGACCCTGGAAGCGTCGGTCGGTCGGGAGCCTGGCCCTGGGGGCACGTGGGCAGGCGGGGCAGGCTCGGCTCTGAGAACTGGAGTCCCAGCTGGGCAGGGACCATTCTGGGGCGAGGTGTGTCCTGGGGAACCGCAGGGCTGATCCCCAGCGCTCCCTGTGCCCCTGCGGGCAGCCCAGGCCCTGGGAGGGTGGGCAAAGGGAGTGCGTGTTGCCCAGAGCGGGCGGGGGGACGCGGGACCCTCGGGAGACGGGGCACGGCAGCCGTCACCTGGGGCTACGGCCGCGCGCGGGTCCCTGGGCTGGCGGAGGCTGTACAACTGCTGGCAACTGCTCAGGGCGGAATCCGTCAGAAAACAGGGGAGAGCGTATGGGCTCCGGGGGCCTGAGGACCCCAGGTGGGGGAACATGAGCCGGCCGAGCTCCTCCCGCACCCTCCCGGCAGTGCGTCCGCCCGGCACCCCCAGCCAGCCCCAGGGGCAGTAAGCCCCTCCGCCGCGGTGACAGGTGCCCCTCGGTGACAGCGAGGACAGGTTTGCTTCTAGAAAAATCTTAGCCTCGCCCCCCAGCAGTCTAAGCCTGGAGCCAAGACCTGGCTGGGCAGTGTGGGGGACAGGACATCCACAGGCCTCTCCTATGGCCCCGTCCACCCCAGGAGCCAGGAACGGACTCCGAGGAGGGAAGCCCACAGGGCCGGGGGTGTGTGTGTGTGTGTGTGTCAGTGGGCGTGGCTTCGATTGGCTGTCAGAGGCCCCCGGAGATTGGCTTGAGGCGGCCACACCCCGAGGGGGTCTGGCCATGGGTCTGGGCTGTGACCACTTCCTGTGGCTGTCGGAGCAAAGAGCCTCAACCCGTGGCACAGCGACCTCCCCCCATGGCCGGGAGTGCCAACCCAGGACACCGAGGGCCGCCTGCCCTGGGTCCCTGGGGACTCCTCCCCCTGCTCCCCCTGGGGCGGCAGCGGCCATGCTCGGCATCCCCCATCTGCGGATGCAGCCCCGGATCTGCCCCTGGCACCGTGTCCCCAGCCCCGCTGCCCTTCCTTGCCCTCCTCGGCCGAGTCCTGGGTTTAGGGCCACAGTGCGGGTCCAGTGCGGTCTCACCCACACCTGCAGGGATGAGGTCGGCATGGGGCAGGGGTCCCGGCCTGCACCTGCTGCAGTTCCAGCCTCCGGGATCCGGGACGCCCAGACGGAAGGGGGCCGGGCCTGGGGGCCTCTCCTCGGACGGGCCTGGCCACACACGGGGCGCACAGTGCCGCCCCTCCAGCCCGTTGCCCCACCCACCTCTGCCGAGCCTGCGGCCCATGTGGGTGACCCCTCAGCGTGCGGCCTGTCCGTCGGCAGACGCCGGAGTCCTCCCGAGAGAAGGGGGAATCCTCCCACGGGCGCAGATCCGCCGCCCGCTCTCCCGGCCGGGTGCACACAGGAGCACCGCGGGCTCTCTGCGTGCCAGAGCTTGGGAGGTTTGAATTAAATCCGGAATCTTCCGGGCTGCTGCGCCCGGGGTTATTCATCACCGGCTGAGCCGAGAAGTCCGCCCGCTCCTCCTGGGACTGGCCCGGCTCCGCGGCCGTGTCAGGGCGGCCGTGAGCTCCCGCGGCGGCAGCGTAGCTGGCTCCCCTCTGAGCAATCACTTTAACACACTTGAAAATAAACCTCGACACCAAGCCCCCGTGATCCCCCCCCACACACACCTTATTTAGCAAACATGGATTCTCCCCCTGCCCGGCTGGCCTGCCGCACCGTGAAATTAACCAGCGCTCTTCTCCCCCACTCCCCCGCGTGGCAGTCCCGCCTGGGCGCCAGCAGGGGGCGGGGGACGCTCTGTGTTTCTGGCCCCACAGGGCAGCTCCAGCAGGACTGGCCTGGGGTCCGGGGTGGGGGGCTCCGCCCCAGGCGGCTCTGGGAGGGGCTGGTTTCTGGGAGGCAGGGGGAGAGGAACGGGCATCAGCTTGGGAGTCCGAGGCAGGGCTGAGAGCCGGCCAGACTCCCAGGGACCCCACCGGCCCGGCCCAGCCAGGGCGGCCCTGCCGACGGCACAGGGGCACCGGTGCTCTGCTTGGGGCTGCTCCAGCGGTGGCCACCAGGAGGGCTCCCGCGGGCCCTGCGTCTAGGCTGAGTTCTTCCTGGCGAAGACTGAGGGCCGCAGCTCCAGGACGGACAGGGAGACGGGCCGGGAAGGCAGAGCAGCCTGGGGCCCCTCCCTGCGTGTGGCGGGGCTGAGAGAGCAGGGAAGTCAGACTCCCGGGAGACCCCAGCCCAGCCCAGTCCAGCCGGCGGCTTCAGCGCGGCCTCAGCGGGAGCCCTGGCTGCTAAGCTGCTGGCTTTCTGGGGACTCGACACGCGGCCACGAGCGAGGCTGCCCGCTTTCGCCCTCTCCCGGGACACCTGCTCGCGTCTGCGTCCCCGTCCCGGGCCCCTCTTGCTCCTCACCCCATATGGTCAGCTCCCATCGGGCAGGTGTTACGGGGTTCGCTGTGTTCCCCGGATTCACACATTGAGGTCCTAACCCCCAGTGCCTGTGCGCGGGACTCGACTCAGAACCAGGGCGTTTGCGATCGTCAGGTTGAGGGGAGCCGGCTGGGATGGGCCCCGACACGAGGCCACATGTGTCCTTCTGAGCCGAGGGATGGTGGCGCCGGGGTGTGCACAGGGGAGCAGCGAGGGGGCGGACGCAGCCACGGGCCCCGAGGAGCCCTTGGTGTCTGGAGCAGACCCGCACCTGCGCCTGCAGAGGGAGTTGGCACCGCTGCCTTGTTCCTAGACCTGGGGCCTTTGGGGTGCGAGACCAGGAAGCTCTGTCGTCGTGGGTGCTCTGCAGGGAGTTTGCCGCACCGGAGCCGGCATGGCAGGTGCCACAGGAGAGCCGGCTCGGCAGGTGCCATCACCTTCACCTGCAGAGGCCTTGGAGCGGGAGCCCCTCCCTCACAGGTCAGGGGTCAGACTCCGGGGAGGGGAAGGGGTGGTGGGAAAAGCACTTTTTGCGGGCAGTTTCTCTCCAGGCTGTGAGCACAGCCTCCCAGGCAGGCAGCCCCCCACCTCCGACCCCACTCAGGGAGACCACAGCCAGACACGGGACACGGGAGCCGCAGCGTCGGCCGTGGCTCTGTCGGTGGCCGTGGGAGAAAGCAGACCAATCTCTGGACTCAAACAGGAGGCCTCGTGGCTCCTCAGTTCAGGCCCCGGGCGAAGTGCCCCAGACCCCTGCCACACGGGTCACAGGCGGCACTGGGGGACAGGCTCGCTGGGGTCCAGGGTGTGGGCCACTGGGGCGCAGCCAAAGCCGCTCCCGGGGTCTCCCCGGAGTGGGGGCTGGGCTTCCCCTGCTGCTTCACCCGACACTCACGTTGGAACTCCCAGAAATCCACCACCTCCGGGCCAGCGCTGTGGTTAGTGGGCTAAGCATCCGCCTGTGGCGCCGGCATCCAATACGGCACGGTTCGCGTCCTGGCCGCTCCGCTTCCGATCCAGCTTCCTGCTGTGGCCTGGGGAAGCCGCGGACAATGCCCAGGTGCTTGGGGCCCTGCACCCGCGTTGCAGGGGGTCCCCAGCTGCTGGCTTCAGAGAGTTGAGCACAGGATGGAAGGTCCCAGCCCCCCCCCCCACAACGCCCCCCATGTCTGTGTGCCTCTGCCCTTCTCTCTGCGTCACTCTGCCTTTGGAATAAATAAAATAAATCCTAAACCAACAGTCTAACTCCAGGTCGGACCTTGGGCCTCTCTGTAAGATGCCCGCGTCCACGACACCCACGTCCACGACGCCCGCGTCCACACAGGTGCGCCTGGGGTCCGCGTGTAGCTCTGGCTCCTGACTCCGCTTCCTGCTATGCAGACCCTGGGACGATCAGATCAGACGAGGGCCCTCCACCCACGCGGCGGGGCTGGACTGAGGGCCTGGCCCGGCTTTGGCCTGACCGGCGTTTGGGGGGCAGATCAGCAGCTGGGAGCTCTCTCTGCGTTCTCAGCCCCCAGAAAACTTGGTTTTTAAAGCCCAAATACCTCTGGAGTTAGAAAAGCAAAGCCGTCTCGGAGGAGGGGGCGGGGGGAGGGGTGGCAGGGCCTCGGGGCTGCCCGTGGCTGGGGGCGGCTGTGGTGCTGGAGGTGGCGCTGTGGTGGGGACCCCAGGCCTCCAGGTCCCCGGGGAGCAACCGGGCAGCGGCTGCAGGAGACAGAGGCACACCCGGGGGCCGGGCAGGGACCAGGACTTCATGGGGAGCCAGGTTCCTCGAGGGTGGGAGACAGGAGGCGGGAGAAGGGGGTGGGTGTCCCCTGCCAGCCCAGTCCAGCCCAGCACCCAGCCCAGTCCAGCCCCGCTCCCAGCCCAGGCAGTGCGGGGGAGGATTCCCCGAGGTGCCGTCTCCAACCCCAGGGGTCCCTCCAGGGGGTGGACAGAAAGAGGGGACGAGCCCTAGCTCCTCTTTCAGCCCGGGGGGGGGGCTGGGCGGGAGGAGGGCGGAGAGGGGAGCGGTGGTGGCACGGGCTGGTGGAAGGGACGGATTCCACCTCTGAGCTGCAGGGAGAGTGCCTTGGAGACGCTGGGCAGAGCGGAGGCAGGGCGGCTGCCACTGGGCACCCTGGGGCCCTGCACGTGGGCGCCTTCCCCTCTCGCAGGGACGGGCACGTCCTGTCCTAGGAAGCCCCCCACGCCCCTCTGGGCGGCCACCCTAGTACCAGACCCTCAGCAAGGAGATCTGGCAGCCAGATGTCCGTCTGCAGTAATGAGCCTGCTCTGCTGGTCACTAATGGCTGGGATCTGGGCACCGGGGCCAGATGGCACCAGGGACAGCAGGTCCTACGAGCCCCAGGCCAGGGGCTGGGCCTGAGCTAGGCCAGGGGCAGCAGGGGCGGCCAGCAGACCCAGAGCTGCCCCCCAGCAAGAACACCTGTCGGCCTCCGGAGAGCGCCTGGGTCGGTCCCACCCACGCGTGGCCTCGGGCCCTCCAGGGGTGAGGGGGTCTGGGGGAGTGGGGGAGCCACTGCCAGTGACCACTGAGCAGAGCTAAGTGAGGGAGGACGCGCTGGCCCCGGAGGTCACAGGTCCAGCCCTGCCTGCGGTGGTGTGGGGCTGTGGCCACGGTGCCCATAAACTTGATCCAGGGATTCATGAGGCGTGGCCGGCTGGCGGGGCAGGGGGGGCGGGAGGGGCGGGCAGTGGCAGGCCGGGGCGGGCTGGCCCGCTTGGTGGCTTCCAACCAGTCCGGCCAGGGACGGTCCCTGTGTGAGCACACACGACCCCTCCAGGACACCTGTCACCCCCACACCCGAGAGGCCACCGCCTGCCTCTGCTGTGCCCACCCCCAAAGTGACAAGGACACCTTAGATACACGTGGGGGACACGTGTGGTCTCCCTGCATTAGATACACGTGGGGGTCACATGGGGTGTCCCTGTGTTAGATACACGTGGGGGACACGTGTGGTCTCCCTGCATTAGATACACGTGGGGGACACGTGGGGTCTCTGTGTTAGATACATGTGGAGGACACGTATGATGCCAATGTGTTAGATACGTGTGGGAGACATGTGTGGTGTCTCTGTGTTAGATACACGTGCGGGACATGTGTGTGTCTCTCCAGGACACAGGCACAGGTGGTCTGAGCACTGGGGCTGTTTCGACAGAGGACACGGAGTGGGGAAGTGGGGCCCAGGTCCCAGGCGCCCGAGGACGGGGCCCCGCCTCCCCCCAGCCCCCAGAGGCCACGCCCAGGCCGGCACTGTCATGTCCCCCACCCAGGGCCACGCTGAGGCTAAATCTAGAAAAATCCAGAGCAGGTGCCCCGACTCTGTGCACAGCCTGTGCCCCAGGGGCCTGCACATGTCTACACCACACGTCCACACCACACGTCCACACCACATGTCCACACCACACAACCATACTACATGTCCACACCACACGTCCATGCCACACGACCACGCCACATGTCCACGCCACACAACCATACCACACGTCCATAACACAAGACGACACCACACGTCTACACCACATGTCTACACCACACAATCACACCACACATCTACACCACAAGACCACATCACGCGTCTACACTGTACCTGCACACCACGTGTCTATAACACGTCTACACCACATTAACACTGCATGTCTAGAGCACATGTTTGTACCGAGCGTCTACACCATGTGTCTATACTGCTGCTGGGTCAGAATGGTCGGCAGGATGCACGGGGCCGCCAGCAGGGGACTGGGGCCCTGGGGGAGGTGACCCTGGGAAGCTGCGTCTGTGGAACTTTCTGGAGGGGGCAGAGCTGGGGGGGGGCGTTGGACAGGAGGAGAGGAAGCCGTGGATAAGCCCGTGCTGCCCGGGGCCACCTCCCCGTCCTGGAGGAGAGACGACCCCAGGCCCAGCGCTGCCCTCTCGGGGCCTGGCCCGGCTTGCTCTCGGGGTTCAGCCTTGTGGCTTGGTCGTTTCTGAGCGCCCTCGGCGGGCTGAGCCTGTCGGGCGTCCCAGGCTCACAGGGGCTGCCGTGGGACGTCGTGAGCAGTCTGCACAGCCCCCGGGGTGCCCGCCTGTCTTTATTTGGTGACGCTTTGGGGTCTACGTGAGGGGTGAGGGGCCGTGAATCACTACGGGGGTGAGGCTTAGCGCGGACCTCAAGCAGAGGACAGAAGGTGGAGAAATCCCCTAGGGCTCCCTGGAGGAGTCAGCACTCAGACTGAAACACTGAGCGCCGGCTGGGATGGGGGCTGCGTCGCTGCCCCTCCCTCTTGGGGTTTGGCTCAGCTCCTTCGCCAGGGGTCGTGTGCATGGCTGTGTTGGTGCCAAGGCCGCAGAAGCTGACCCTGGCGGGGCCCCCAGCCTGGTCACCCTCCCCAGCTTGGAGTCCCACTCGGGGGCTGGCAGCCCCGCCCCACCCCCGCCCAGGGCCTCTGCCCGGGGCACAATTGTTGCCTAGGCTGGGGCTGTGACCTCAGCAGGAGCCACCCTGAAAAGTCCCCGGGCGGCGGCCGCCGGGGCAGACGGCGGCTGTGGTGGGAGATGGAGGGCTCGCGGGCTCCAAGCGCGGTCTGCTAGCCCTGCCTGGGACGCACCGCGGACCGGACACACACAGCCCGCGGCACAGGGCGGCCGAGCGGCCAGAGTCTTCCCCGGACGGCGCTCAGAGGAGAATGCTGCAGGCATGTTCGACCCGCACACGCTCGAGTCTCCGGCCGTGATCTTCGACAACGGCTCGGGGCTGTGCAAGGCTGGGCTGTCGGGGGAGATCGGGCCCCGCCATGTCATCAGCTCCGTGGTGGGGCACCCCAAGTTCCAGATGCCCTCGTCGGGGGCCAGCCAGAAGAAGTACTTCGTCGGGGAGGAGGCGCTGTACAAGTGCGACGTCCTGCACCTGCGCCACCCCATCGAGCGGGGCCTGGTCGTGAGCTGGGACGACGCGGAGCGGCTCTGGAAGCACCTGTTCGAGTGGGAGCTGGGCGTGAAGCCCAGTGACCGGCCCGTGCTCATGACCGAGCCCTCCCTGAACCCCAGGGAGAACCGCGAGAAGATGGCCGAGATCATGTTCGAGAGCTTCGGCGTGCCCGCCTTCTACCTGTCCGACCAGGCCGTGCTGGCGCTGTACGCCTCAGCCTGCGTCACGGGCCTGGTGGTGGACAGCGGGGACGGCGTCACCTGCACCGTCCCCATCTTCGAGGGCTACTCCCTGCCGCACGCCGTCAGCAAGCTCTACGTGGCCGGCAGGGACATCACGGAGCTGCTCACCCGGCTGCTGCTGGCCAGCGGGCGCATCCTCCCGTGCCTGCTGGACAAGGGCCTGGTGGACGACATCAAGGAGAAGCTGTGCTACGTGGCCCTGGAGCCGGACAAGGAGCTGTCGCGCCGGCCGGAGGAGGTGCTGCGCGAGTACAAGCTGCCCGACGGCAACGTCATCTGCGTGGGGGACCAGCTGCACCAGGCGCCCGAGGCGCTGTTCGCCCCCGAGCAGCTGGGCGTGCAGAGCCCCGGGCTGTCCAAGATGGTGTCGAGTAGCATCACCAAGTGCGACGCCGACATCCAGAAGGCGCTCTTCGGGGAGATCGTGCTGTCGGGGGGCAGCACGCTCTTCCAGGGCCTGGACGACCGGCTGCTGCGGGAGCTGGAGCCGCTAGCCTCCAAGGGCACGGGCATCAAGATCACGGCGCCGCCCGACCGCTGGTTCTCCACGTGGATCGGCGCCTCCATCGTCACCTCGCTGAGCAGCTTCAAGCAGATGTGGGTCACGGCTGCCGACTTCAAGGAGTTCGGGACGTCCGTGATCCAGCGCCGGTGCTTCTGAGGCAGCTGTGGGGGCGGGGCTGGTGGCGCCGTCTGCGGGACACGCAATAAAAGATGGAGCCATGGAGTGTTCCCCGGGTCGGCACCGCTCCTCTCCTGGCCGCGGACAGACGGACAGACGGATGGGCGCGATGCTGCCCCTGGGGCAGGTTTCCGCAAACCCGCTCTGTCCAGGCCCCCTCCCCACCCCTCGGGAAGCCCCTGGGCCAGGGCCCTGAGTCAGCAGGGCCCTGATGTCCCCCCTTTAAACAGGTCTCCCTCAGTGGGAGGGCGGGGCCGGCTTGGCTCCCAGAGCTCCACAAGCCCTTACCCGCCGGGTGGGCGCTAAGGAGGCCGCGGCTCGGGGGCCAAATCTGCAGGGGGCGTGGGGCGAAAGGCAGAGGTCGGAGGGTGGAGGGCAGAATGAGGAGGGAGGAGGGAGGAGGAGAGAGGGCGGAGGGCAGAGGGCGGAGGGCAGAGGGCAGAGGGCGGAGGGCAGAGGGCGGAGGGTGCAGGCATCCCCAGCCCGGGGTTCCCACCCCAGGTCCCGTGTGTGTGGAGTCAACGCCTCCACTGGAGATTTGATTTTCCTGTTCTGACTTCTGGGGATGTTCGCAGCATCACTGACCACGGGCGAAGTCCTGGAAACAATGTGATGCCCACCAAAGAGGCGTCCGGGGGCTGGGGTCACGTGTGCCGGAGGCGTCCACGGGGCTTTGGGGGTCGTGTGTGCAGGTGTCCTTGGGGGCTCGGGACGTCTCCTAAAATGTTATCGGGAGAGAAACAGAAAATGCAGAGAAGGCTTGGGAAACATTCCCCCTCCTTTCTCTATGGCACCGTTGCCATGGATACGAGTCTCCATGCGTGAACGCGTGTTCTGTGTTATGGGCGCATGGGCACGCAGGCAGGCGCGGGGAGGGAGCCAGCAGAAAGGGCGAGTGTAACCAAGAAACGCACGGTGGGGGAGACCCAGCAGTCTGTGTGCATGCATGTGTACACACACGTGTGTGCCTCGCGTGTGTGCGTACATGTGAGTAGAGTGTGCGTGATCTGCCCTCACCCCGCCTGCCCGTGTGTTGCTGGAAGTGCGCTCACTGTGGGTGCAGGCCGCATGCGGGGCATGTTCTCCCCGCGAGGGTCCGTGTGCTTCCGGTGTGTTTCCGCGGCTCACGTGCAGGTGCCCCGGGCCACATCCGTGGGGGTGCCGGTTCCCCGCCGGCGTCTCCGGGGTGCTCTCCCTCCCGAGGTCGCCCGCAGTGTGCAGAGCTCTGGTGCTTCCTGTGTAGCTTTCAGTGACTGCTCCTGGCACGGTGCACGCATATGACACGCGTGGTGCTCTACACTCGTGTGCGACCCCGGCTGCCGGTAAGTGAAGCCGCCTCACGGTTGAAGTGGAAGTGCAGCGCTCTGCCCGAGCCTAGGAGCCCCCTTTGACCATCGAGCGAGCCTCAGGGGGCTCCGAGGACCCCGTGCACCACCCACACCCCTCCTCCCAGGCCGAGGGCCTCCGCCCCCCGAGTCCCCAGCCGCCGCCTGCCGCCGAGGCCAAGGGGCTCCCTCCTGCTGCTCCCAAGGGGTCGGGGCCAGCACCAGACACTGTTTCCTGCGCCCCTTCCCCAGAAGGGTGAAATCGCTGGGCCTGGGGGCTGCAGTGCCAGCTCCGTAGAGAAAGAGGTGGAGAGAGGTGAGAAACACAGGCCCGGGGCTGCGGCGCAGTCGGCTAAGCCTATGCCTGCAGGGTCGGCTTCCCATATGGGCTCCGGTTCGAGTCCCAGCTGCTCCACTTCCGATCCAGCTCCCTGGGAAAGTGCCGGAGGATGGTCCAAGTGCTTGGGCCCTGAACCCGCGTGGGAGACCCGGAAGGAGCTCCTGGATCCTTGCTGCAGATCAGCACAACCCAGCTCTGGCTGTTGCACCCAACTGGGGAGTGAACCAGGGGATGGAAGACCTCGCTCTCTCTCGCTCTCTCTCTCACTTGCTCTCTCTCTCTCTCTCTGTGTGTGTGTGTGTGTGTGTGTGTGTAACTGTACCTCTCAAATAAAAAAATAAAATATTTAAAAAGATGGAGAGACAGAGACGTGGAGATGGCGGTGATGGAGATGGGGCCCCCACCTGCTGCTCGGCTCCCCGGATGCCTGCGCCGGCTCGGCAGGGCTGAGGCAGACAGCAGTGAGCTGGCTCTGGGTCTCCTCTTGAGTCACTTGGTCCATCGGGGCTGCCTCAGTGTCAGGAGTCGGGGGCGAGAGCCGGGCGTGGCCCCCAGGCCTCCGATGTGGGACACGGGCGTTCGAGCCACGAGGTCAGCGGCCCAGGCAACTGTGCCCGGGGAAGTTTCCTGCCAGCCATCCTGGCCTCCGGGGCTTGGTCCAGAGACCCTGTGACCCCGCTGCCCGTTCTCGCGTGGACTCCGCTTGCTTCCATGCCCTAAGGCCGGGGGGCGGGGGCTGACCCCGCGAGGGGCCGAGCAGTGCTGACCGGCTGTGGGTGGGATGGGGTGGGGAGGGGGAGGGTGTGACGGAGACAGGATGCGGGGGGATGTAGGGGCTCTTTCCCCCTGACCAGAGGCGGCCACGGTGTCCCGCGGGAGGTCAGCTGGAGCGGTCAGCTGCTCCAAGTGTCCCCTTGTGAGGCCATGCGCCCCCGCCTCCCTGTTCCCCATGGGAAAAGGCGCTTCTGGAGCTTTTACCTGCCCTGTTGGGGGTCTGGGGTGGAGGGCCTGAGCGCCCCATTAGAAAACAGAGAGGCCACGGGGGCGCCCAGGTCTCCGAGGCCCCCGGGCTGCCGGCCTCTGTCTCCCTGCTGTACAGTGCCCCTGGCTCGGTCGCTCGGCTCTCACAGCACCCAGAGGCCACAGCACCTGGAGGCCACAGGGGAGTGAAGCCGTTGGCCGCCGCGTCCAGGCCGTCCCTGGCAGGTTGCTGTTTCTTTTGAATTTTTTGAAGATTTATTTATGGAGGCCAGTGCTGTGGCAAAGCCGGTAGAGCCATCACCTGCGACGCCGGCATCCCCCACAGGTGCTGGCTTGTGTCCCGGCTGCTCCACTTCTGATCCAGCTCCCCGCTAATGCACCTGGGAAGGCAGTGGAAGACGGCTCAGGTCCTCGGGCCGCTGCACCCACACGGGAGACCCGGAGGGAGCTCCTGGCTCCTGGCTTCGGCCTGGCCCAGCACTGGCCATTGTGGCCATTTGAGCCAGCGGGTGGAAGACTCTCTCTGTCTCTGCCTCTCCCTCTCTCTCTCTCAGACTTTTGAAAAAGATCTGCTTATTTTAAAGGCAGAGTTATAGAGAGAGGGGAGAGGCGGAGAGAGGTCTTCCATCCATGGGTTCACTCCCCAAATGGCTGCAATGGTGCTGGCTGCAATGCCAGGCTGAGACAGGATCTCAGAACCCCATCCGGGTCTCCCACGTGGGTGCAGGGGCCCAAGCACTGGGACATCTCTGCTGCTTTCCCAGGCGCAGCGGCGGGAAGCTGGATTGGAAGTGCAGCAGCCGGGACTCGAACCGGAGCCCGTCGGGGACGCCGGCGTCACAGGCAGGGGCCTAATTCGCAGGCAGAGTCATTGGTTCCACAGGTGACCGCAGATTCAGGCCGGAAGCTGTGACTGCCCAAGGCTGCAGGGACTCAGGACAGAGCGAAGTCCAGGGCCCCATTCCCCTTTGTGCCTGCCCCGGGGCTGCCCCGTGCCGCCAGCAGGCAGAAGCAAAGCTGCTCCTGCGGTCCTCTCAGACGGGTGCTGCTGCTCCTGCTGCCATGGCGATGGGGATGCTGGGATGGAGCTGGGGATGATGGTGGTGCCAACGGTTGAGAGCCAGGACAGTGAGGTGCCGGTGGCTGTGGTGATGGGGACGACGTGGGTGGTGATTTTCCGACCTCGAGGTCTTTGGCTCTCAGTCCTTCTCGGGGCCTGCGGCCAACAGAGGGACACCAGTCCCCGACAGAGGCCACCGCTGGAGCCCTGCAGGCCAGCTGGCTTCTGACTGTGGCTTCCTTGAGGGCCAGAGGGCCCAGGGGCGTCAGGGGGCCAGGCCCCGCTCGTGCGGGAGGGGAAGCTGGGGCCTTCCAGCTTCCAGCCCTTCCAGTCCTGCCCACTCGCCCCAGCCCCCGGTCCTGCACATTATGCAGCAGCCCATGGGGGCTGGGGGCTCAGCGGGGGCTCCTGGCTCAGCGGGGGCTCCTGGCTCAGCGGGGGCAGAGGACTGAGGGCCGGGCGCCGTGAGGGACGGGACTGCCCGGTGCCTCCAGCAGGTCGAAGAGGCCGTCAGCTCCCAGCCCGTACCCGGAGGGCGACCCTCCCCACCAGGCCAGGGTGACGGCTGCCACGGGCGCCTGTGGGAGTCCAGCCCTCCGCGTTCCGTGGGTGGATGGTGCCCGGGGCTGGCCACGCTCTGGACTCTGCTGGCTCTGCTCAGGGGTGGGGTCTTCCGGACAGGGGCCACACACAGGCTGCCGTGTTGAGGGGAGACTCAGGCCAGGCAGCCCCCCCAGCCCCTCGGGGCCACCCAAGCACCCCTTCTCGGCTGCACAGAGGCAACGTGGGGGCACCTCCGTCCGCTGGCACCCCAGCCCCTGCCCCTGGAGGGCGGCACCACCTGATGGGTTGTTTGGGGGAAGCTGGCCCCCCAGACCTGTACTCCTGCAGCCCAGCCCAGGCCTCCGTGGACAACGGGGGCCGCCTTGGCCTCCACGCCCACCCATGGCTGCCCAGGGACCTGCTCCAGCCAGACAGCAAACCACGCCTGGATGCCTGGCCCCGCCGCTGAGAGTCTCAGAGGGTGGGAGTGGGGGCTGGAGGGCAGCTGTGACTGCGCCCTCCTTGGCAGCTGCGCCTGGGCCTCATGGAGGGGCCGTGGGGCCGAGGTCTGCCAGGAACGGGAGCCCCACGCGGCCGGGTCTGTGGACAAAGCTGGCTATTCTGGAATCTGCCGAGGTGGCCCCTTCCCAGGTACCGGGTCAGCTGTCCCACCTCCGGGCAGCTCGGCAGGCACTGGCCGCCACGGGGAACTCCACAGTCAAAGCTCAGGCCCCCGCCGCAGCCACGGCGGCCGCCCTTGGCCAGAGGCCCCCCTGCAGGTCCTGGGCTTGGTGGGGGCAGAGCACCCCCAGGGAAGAAGCCCCGAGCTCTCCCGCGCTCCTGGGGTCCCCAAGGTCTCTGGGCCAGCCCCGAGCTCCTCCACTCATGCACTCATTTGTCCACTCATTCACACACTCACTCATTCATTCACTATCCACTCATTTAAATATCCATCCGCTCATTTACATATTCATTCACTCATTTACATATTCCTTCACTCAGTCACTTGCACACATTCACTCACTTCCTCACAGTCATTCATTCATTCACACAGTCATTCATTCATTCACACAGTCATCCACTCGCTGACAAATTTGCTGTTGAAGTCACTCCCACCCACAAATACTGGGTGAGCCCCCCCAATCCAGGCACCAACTCCTGTGTGCTGGGAGCCAGGAAGCAGAAAAGTTTGTCAAGAATGGGAAAGGGTCAGAGAGCAGGGGGACCCATGCGTAGACCCAGTCACTGCCCGAGGGACCTGCGCATAGTTCCAGCCACGGCTGAGGGTCCCTCCCACGTGTAGATCCAGCCGCGCCGGACTCCCCTGAGGGGTCCCCGTACCGTGCAGGTGCAGAGCTGAGACCACAGGGGGAGCAGAACAGAACAGAACAGCAGTTCCAGTCCTGCCACCAGCTCAGGCCCTGGGG
>CM027388.1:1010098-1012598 GCA_015711505.1 Sylvilagus bachmani
TGAGCCCTCACTTTGGCCTTCAGACACGCCTCAGCCATTTGTCCCCGGCAGCGCGGGAGTGGGTGCGTTAGATCTGACGGGGGCCGCGCCCTCCACGAAGCCGAGTTCAAGGCCCGGCTGCGGCTCAGGGCTCCAGCTTCCTGCCAGCGCTCGCCTCGGGGAGCAGCGTGGTGGCCCAAGGAAGGGGTCCCGCCGCCATGGGAGACCTGGGGGAGGGGCGTCCTGGCTCCGGCTTCGGCCCTGGCCCGGATGTGTGGGCATCGGGGAGGGCACCAGTGGACGGCCGCGAGCCCTCTGTCTCACTCAACCAAGAGGCAGTTGGGCTAGGAGAAGAGGTGGCTGCCAGCTCTGAAGGCGACTGGGCGACTGCGCGGCGTCTGCAGGGCCGGGGTCCCCGCGCCCCTCCCTGCGGGCGACGCTGCAGCTCCGGGCAGCCCAGGGACCCGCGCAGGAGGGCCTCTGAGCTCCGCCGGCTCCGCAGTTGACTGCTCGCTCCTAACCCCCGTGTGGGAGTTGCTTTTCTACTCCTCTGTGGGGTTCGCCTATGCGACCCCACTTCGCCAGCACCGTGAATTCCGCCCCACTCAGCATTTCCAGTCCGTGTCCCACGGGGGCACTGCCGGCCCCCGCCCCGCCGCGCAGGTGGAGGCGGCCCTGTGGTCCCACGGCCCCTCTCTTCCCAGGCCTTCTCACGGGGATTTCCTTCCTGAGAGGCGGTTCTGGCGGACAGAGCCCCGGGAGCCGCGCGACGCTGCAGCAGGTGCCCGCGGCTGACCAGGTGGTGCTGAGGCCCCGTCTCCTCGCCGGCCTGTGTCGGGCCTTCAGGCAGCTCGCTCCATCTGTTCGTAAGATCCACGGCGGGCCCTGTGGCTGTGGCCCCGGCGCTGGGGCCCCGGCACTTACTGCTCTGTCTCGCCGTGCGCTGGGGCCGGGACCAGGCTCTCGCTGTCCTCAGAACACTCAGATGTCTGTGGAAGTCGAAGGAAGTTTGCAGTGCACACGCACGGACGCCCACATTCCCCGTTTAGATTCGTGTTACTGGTGTCAGCGCTGTGGTGTAGCAGGTAAAGCCGCCACCTGCAGAGCCGCATCCCATGTGGGCGCTGGTTCGAGTCCCGGCTGCTCCACTTCCCACCCAGCTCTCTGCTGTGGCCTGGGAAAGCAGTGGAAGACGGCCCAGGTCCTTGGGCCCCTGCACCCACGTGGGAGACCTGGAAGAAGCTCCTGGCTCCTGACTTTGGATCAGCTCAGCTCTGGCTGTTGTGGCCAATTGGGGAGTGAACCAGCGGGTGGGATCTCTCTCTCTCTCTCTCTCTCTCTCTCTCTCTCTCTCTCTCTCTCTCTCTCTCTCTCTCCCTTTCTCTCTGCCTCTCCTCTCTCTGTGTAACTCTGACTCAAATAAATATATGTATATAGAAAAGAGTAGTGGCCGGCAATGCTGATTACAACTGTCAGATCTGATTTTAGGGATCCAGACCCAAGTCTCTGCTGTTTATGATTAATTCTCTTTAAGTACAAAAGTGCAGGTTAAAAGTAAGAGCATGGGAAAAGATAAACCCTGTAATCACCACAGAACCCGAGCTGCTAAGTTAGCGTCGATGCGTTCATTCCAGAGTGAGAGGTGTCCCTGTGGAGGCTGAACGCCGCATCCCAAAGATACGCGGGGCAGCTCCTCCGGAGACCACAGCGCCCTGAACACGCGTGACCCGACCGCCACACGTGTGTCCATAGAGTCGTCACACTCTGAACCAGGGAGAGAAAGGTGTAGACGGTGCAGGGCGCGGTGCTGACCGCAGGGGCGACACCAGGAACGGGAGAGCTGTCCTGGGAACCCCACTCTTCAGAAGCAGCCCACACACTTCTCGGTCGTTCTTGGACCACAGCGAAGTCACAGAAAGCGTCAGAGACAGCGCTGTCCGGATGACGCTGGCATGCACCGCTTCGAAATCTGCAGCGTGAGTTAAGCAGTGATTAGAAGAAAAAGGTCCAGTTTTAAAAGAGCTATAAAAAGGGGAAAAACCTACAGTAAGCGGAAGGAATTAGCGAAGATAAGCACAAAACGGGCAGAAAGGAGAGCAGAGGAAACCGGCCGCCACAACGGGCCGTGAGGGCTGCACTGGCCGGGCCCCGGGCGGCCCGCAGGGCGGATGCCGGAGGGCGCGGCAGGCTGCAGGGCTCGCTGCGGACCGAGCGGCGGTGAACACGCCGTGGACGGCTCTGTGCCAGTACTTGACCCCGAAAGCTGAGATAAAGGCGTGAATGTCTTTCCATTATTATCTCTTCACTGGAGAATCTTCCAGAACTCCCCAGGTGCTGCAGCGGCCAGGAGCCAGGAGCATCACTCGGGTCTCGCGTGTGGTGCGTGGATCGGCAGTGGAGCAGCCGGGACACAACCTGTGCCGACCTGGGGTGCCAGCGGCGCAGCCGTGTCGCCACGACGCCGGCCCCCGGGTGAGTTTCTGGGGAGGCAAATGGCTGAGCTCCCTCTGCAGATGCCTGA
>CM027388.1:1017598-1033149 GCA_015711505.1 Sylvilagus bachmani
CTTTGGTCCCTGCGGCAGCCGGTGGCTGTGGCAGGCCCAGGCAGACACGCCATGAATGTGTGTCACTGAAACATTCGAGAGACTCACGTGGCACCTGCTTGGCTCCCACCCTCGGTTAGCCCTGTCTTCCCACCACAAGCTCCCAGCTGACGGTGTCCTGGGGGTGCCGGGGGCTGGTGGTGGACTCTGGCCCAAGTCCCATGCACACAGCCTCCCCTGCCCTGGCGGCCATGCCTGTCCTCTCACAGCTGGGCAGTTGCCCATCTATGCCCTGTCTCTGTGGGCCTGCCCTTCCCCGTAAGCGGCATCACGCGGTGTGTGGCGTGTGCGGCATGTGGCACGTGTGGCACGCATGACTGCTGTCGCCCCGTGTCATGTTTCCAGGGCTCCTCCGTGCCACAGCTCGTGCCTGTGCTTCCTCCCTCTCGTGGCCAATGCCCACGGCGTGGACAGACCACACCCCACTCACCACCCGTGGCTGGCAGGGCCCCCCGCCACGTGACTGAGCACTGCGGCTGACTCTCACTTGGGGATCTGCACTGGGGGAGGCAATCCTCAACCCCAACACCCGGGCAGTGGCGCCCTCTGGGCTGGCGGGGAGGAGACGCAGATGCGGGAGGGGGCTGCTTGGCTCTGAAGGGAGGTCCCCCACCTGGGGCGGCCGCCAGCTTCAGGCTCAGCAGGCCATGCGCCACTCCCCTCCCTCTCTACTCTCCCCCTCCCCCTCCCTCCCTTCCCTTTCTTCCCAGGTGAGGGGCAGAGACGCTGGCTGGAGTCCGTCTGCTGGTTCACTCCCCAGATGCCCGCAGCCAGGAGCCAGGAGCTCAGCCCACGCCCCCAGGGCTGCCTGCCAGGCTCCGCCTCTGGACGCGGCCCGTGTTCCACACACTCCGTTACCGGGTACCTCCGTTACCCAGGACGTTTCAGCAACTCACGTCTCTGCATTTCATTTCACTCATAAAGAATGTTTATTTTGTTTATTTGAAAAGCAGAGTTAGAGAGAGAGTGAGACAGACTGGAAAGAACTTCCATCGCTGGTTCACGCCCCACATGGCTGCAGCGGTCACGGCTGGGCCAGGCTGGAGCCGGGAGCCAAGAGCCCACCCGGGTCTCCCACCCGCAGCAGGAGTCACCTTCCTCCGCCTTCCCAAGGAAAGCAAGCAGCTGGACTGGGAGTGGAGCAGCCGGGACTCCAAGCCGGCGCTAGCCAGGATGCCGGTGCCATAGGCAGCGGCTGGGCCCTCTGTGCCATGATGCCGGCCCGGCACACTCTCACCTGTACACGGATTCCAGCGACGTCAGAAGTACGCTAAAGATGAGCATAAAACCGTCCATGTGACGAATGGCAGCGGCTTTAACACCTTTGCCTCCACAGAGCCCGCGCAGTGTTGGTGAATGCCTCCCCGTGCCGGCGGCCCTGGCCACCCTCCGGCTGCAGCCCAGGCAGCCCCCGCTTCCCCCGGCCTCAGCCCGGCAGCCGCTGGTCTCGTCTCTTCCCTGTGGCTCTGCCCCCGCACGCATGCACACGGCTTCTAGCTCTCGTGGGGACCGAGCGTGACGTCTTCCAGGCTCACCCCGTGGACGCGCGTGTCAGAGCCGCGTGCAACGCTGCACGCGTGGCCCCTGCCGGGAGCTCCGGGCCGCCACACCCCCTTTGCCCCCTGGACCTGCTCGGCTGGGCTGACCCTCGGCCATGCAGGGTGGGGACGGCGGCCGCCAGGCCACTGCGGACTTCTCCCGCGGGCAAGAAGCATGCACGCGCCACGGGAAATCGCTGGCGCAGCCTGGCCGGGAAGGAGCCCCACTGGCTGACCTCATTTCGAGAACATCAGTCTCGGCTCCCAGGATTTATTTATGTTAAGAAATCCACACAGGACGCGGCGTTGCAATGGCTCTGTTTAGGCGATGGTGTTTCCTTCTTAGCGCGAGTCGGGCGAGGAGACGCAGCTCAGCTGTAAGGATGAAGGGGCAACCCCGCGGGGCGGGCGCTGGCCCTTCCGGCACCTTCCGCAGAAGGGACCGTGCAGGGGGAACCCGGCTCGCTCGTGTTCACTGAGCTGAGCCCCATGTGCCCCGGGTCGCGAGCGCACCTCACTGGCAGCTGTTTCTCAGTGACACGTTTCACGCCTGGAAATAGCTCAGGAGACGCCTGGATCTGAGCATGGCTTGGAAGGGTGTGAGCCCTGGGCGGCCACAGCCCGGTCCCGGCAGGGCCACCCTGAGACAGGTGTCAGAGGGAGGGGACACTCGGCTCCCCAGGGAGAGGTGGGCCCAGGAAACAAAGGACCTGGTCCCCCTCAGCAGTGCAGGGAGAACCTTCCAGAACCCACACGCTCACCCAGCATGAACCCTAGGAGAGGGTCCCAGGCAGAGACCCCTGGAGGGGGCCATCCTGGCAGGGTGAAGTCGCCTGGGCGAGGGGCCGTGTGGACAGGTCCTCCCCGAGGTCGCTGGCACCTGGAGGGTGGCACCACTGCTCAGGACGGCTGTGAGGGTCTCAGAGCAGCACGATGCCCCCCTCCCCGGGGGAGGCGGCCAGCCAGGCCCAGGCGGGACTCCGCCGACAGACCTGTGCCCCCTCGCCAGCCCTGCTCCCTGCCGAGCCCACCCTAGTGGCCCACTTGCTGCTGGGGCCCCTCGCCGACCTTAGGTGGGGCGAGGGAGACGCCTGCCTCCACCCCGGCACCAGCAGAGCACCCTCCTCTCCCCCTCCCCAGGGCGGAAGCCATCATTTCTTCCTAATTCATTCCCTGAGCACTCGCACAGTCCCGGCCTGGGGAAACCCCAGGGGCGGAGTCAGACGCCCCCAGGCCCCCAGGGGTTCTCCATCCCAGGAGCCAACCGGCCCTGGACACTGACCACTCTCACTGGCCAGGCCGAGGTCCAGAGGGAGCACCGGGCAGGGCCAGGCCAAGACTCCCCACCAACACTGCGGAGTGTGTGGCCTGACCTCACAGCGGGAGATTGCGCTCCCGGCCCCCCCACCCCCACCCTAATCCTGTGGATGTCACGGGGGGAGGGCGCCGCCTTTGCCGGGTTCCTTCACGGTGGTCATCAGTCCCAGGCGCTGTGCCAGCCGCGGGGCTCGGGGACGGAGCTGACCCTGCCCGCGCAGGCCCCGCCCCCATTCGGGCACCCTCGGGCACTCAGCTGCACTGGTCTTTTCTTCCCTGCCCGGGCGTCCTGGTCTCCGCCCTTCCTTGCCGGCTCAAGGGGCGGAGTGCAGCGGAGGAGGGGGCGTCTAGGACCCCGGCCACCGCGGCCCCTCACCCTCAGCCTGGCCGGGTTTGCTCAGGCCTCGCCCCCTCAGGCCCTGCCGCCTCCGCCCAGGGGCGTGGCTTGTAGCTGACCCCCCCCCAAGCCCCACCTCCCAAGGTCGTGCCCCCACTTGCGCCGGCCGGCCGGGAGACCCGAGACGTCCGGAGCTCCGCGCGGGGCGGGGCCTCCGTCGCCTCCCGCAGCTCTCTCCCCTCTGCGGGAAAGGTCGGGCGGAAGCTCCGCGCCCCGAGCCCCGCAGGGGCCCGAGAGACCCGCCCCCGCCCCCACCCAGCCGGGCGGCGGAGGGTGGAAAGGCGGGGAGGGGCGGGGTCGCCGCCTCCCTTGCGGTCCGTGAGACCCGAGCGCCAGGAACCTCGCAGGGAGGCCCGGGTGGGGACAGCGTGGAGGCCGGACCCCCTCATCCCCTGCCCGGCGCTGCGCCGCACCTGCGGGGCGCTCGGCCCGTGGCGGCACCGCGACGGGTACAGCGGAAGATGCGAGGGGCCTTGCGGGCGAGGCCAGGGTTCCGCAAGCAGGGGACCGCGCTCCGGTGCTGCGGGGCGGGCGGGACCTGGGCGTCAGGGGCTGCCGAGGCCGCCCTGCTACCCAGCGACTCCGTGGCGCGGCGGCCGTGCGGGGAAACCACGCGGCCGCGGACTTCGTGGCTGCCAGGCCCCTGCCCGCGCCCGCAGCTTCCACGGGAGCAGCCGCAACGTTCCCGAGCGGCCCCTGCGCCTCCTCGCTCGTGGGCGCCGCGGGGAGCGAAGCGGCGCTGCGCGCGTGCAGGTGCGCGACCCCGCGGTGCCGGGCGGCGGGCCGGGACCCCGCAGCTGCACAGCCGCGGGCCTCGGGCCGCGCGCGGTGGCTCCAGCGCAGGTGCCGCGCCACCCAGCCGCCGGGATTCGTTGGCGGGATTTGATCGGTGCTGGGACCGCGAGGCAGAGCGTGGGAATTCGAGTCCGCGCAAGGCCGGCGGCGCGCGGTGGAGGGGCCGCGCAGCTCCTGCGCCTTCCCAGGGGGCCGGCCCGGGCCCGGGACGCGGGTGGCGAGCGCGCCGCGGTGTCCATCAGGCCCTCGATGTCCTCTTCAAGACAAAACAAGGCAAAAACAAAAAACATTCCCCGTTCGGCTTCCCGCAGAGCGCGCACCCAGGCTGGACGGGTGGAACGCCGCTCGCCTGGCAAGAACTCCAGGACGCAAAACCCCGCACCCGCAAGCAGCCGAGTGCCGCGGCCACGGCGCCCCCGCGCACCGGACACCCTGGGTCCCCAGCGTCTGCCACTTGTCCCCAGGAGGCCCCAAGTTCACTTTCCAGGGACTTCTTAGCTGGGAGACCCGCTCGGGAGCCGGCAGGGCAGGGCAGCCTGGAAGTCCCGGCATCCCATCCGACTCCCGGGGCCAGGGAGGGGAGGGTGCCGGCGGCCTGGAACGTGGATCCCAGAGGGGGGCAGGGCTCCTGACCGAGGCTGGGTGCCCACGGAAACATCCGCTTGGAGCCATCCAGGAGGCCTGCTGGGGGAGGAACACACCTTTGCATCTCCTTGCCCCACCCCCAGCCAGTTCCAGATGGAGGGGAGGACTCCGCCTTCCGCCCCCAACCAGTGCCAGGTGTTGGGCCGGAACAGGCCACCTCAGGTGCCGTGGGCCTGTTCCCCAGGGGCCCCTGCCGGTGTCCAGCCCGGGATGCCCAATCCGGGCAGCGGCCCCGCAGTGGCCCACGTGTTGGGGGTGGGGCAGCTCTGGGGCTCCCAGAAGAGGCTGCGTGCCCCCTCGGGAGCTCTGCTTCCATCCTCTCTGACAGGAACCGGAGGCTGAGCAGAAACCCACCGGGAATCCCACGGGGGCCGGGGCACTGAGAGGGGTCGTGCAGCAAGGCACCCTGGGGCCTGGGGACCCGGGAGGGGCAATGGGACCAGCTCTGACCCCTCACCCCCACACCAGCACATGGACCCAGCCTCCACCAGTGGACACGGGGACAGGGCCAACCCGTCCAGGGGACCCTCAGGCCTGGGTGCGTGCACAGGCCTGGGACTCTCCATGCACTGTCAGGAGGCTGGAGCCGGAGCCGCAGGGCTAGCTTCTTCGCAGAGGAACCGCGCCTCCCTTGGGTGTCCAGCCTGCTGGGAACGTAGGGTGCACAGCACTGAGGCCAGACATCGGGGCGAGACCACTCCCGCCTGGCCGCCCCACCGCCGGCAGTGAGCATGGCTGCTCGCAGCTCTGTAGGAAACTGGCTGCCCGCGGGCGAAGCCCCCACCACCGAGCTGGGGTCCCGCAGGCCCCGCATCAGCCCCAAAGGCCCCAGAGCACAGGGCAGCTGGAAACTGCCCTCAGCCCTTTCGCCGTCGTCCTTCTTCCCTGGCGCCTCCGTGTGCTGTCCATGCCCCCCCCCCCCCAGCCCAGGAGTCGGCCGGGGCAGGGGGAGTGAGGACCCCACACGGGCTGGGGAGCGGTGGTGTCTTCCTGCTCTCCCAGAGACTCCGCGCCCAAATGATCCATCTCCGCTTCTAAGTCTGGCCACGCGGGGGCAGGGCCCCGCCGGGGCCATGGCCTTGGGGACAGCCTGCCAGGGCGGGCCGCTGTCCTGAGTCAGGGAGACGGCCCCTCCGCACCTGGAGGTCCCGCGGCTCAGCTGGCTGCTGGTGGGCACGGACCCCAGCCCTTCCACCGGCCCCCGCCCGGCCCCCGCCCCCAGCGGCCCTGGCCGCCTTCTCAGGCCTCCCGTCCTCCTTCCCCAGCCCCTGGTGAGGGTGCAGCCCCAGGGATGGCTGACCTGGCCCAGCCCGCCAGGACTCGGAGAACCGCCTCTCAGCCCAGGGAGGGGTAGGCAGAGGGCCCAGGCCCGCTGGGGCCGAGCTTCCTAACCTTGGGGCCTGCTGGCTACCTCCGAGCAGAGGAAGCGGAGGCCAGTGCAGGGCTGGGGAGGGGCAGAGAAAGGACCCTCTGTCCACGTGCCCTGGGAGACCCTTGGCGCCAGAGATGGATTGGGATGACCTTGAGTCCTCTCTGGCCAGCAGCCGCTGCTCTTGGGTGGGTGTCACGCGGGACGGTTTTCGTGTTCCTGGGCTCCACCCCCTTCCCCGGCGGGGGGCGGCAGGGGTGCCCGAGGACTAATCTGGCTGCCGCTGCCGAGAGACCGGTCTTGCCAGGGGCCGAGCTGCGGCCCAGCCCAAGGGGAAAGAGTGGGTTTGGGGCACGTGAGCCACCTGGCGCCACGGAGAGGGGCCTGGGTCGCCGCTGGCTTCTGGAGACACTTACCTTGCGCTCGGACCGGCAGCCAGCGGGCACTTCCTCCTTTCGGGCAGCAGCAGTGAGCGGGGGCAGGCGCCCGGAGGTGTGGAAGCCACACTGGGGTCCGAATCCAAGCAGGGGAGCCGCTCGGGACTGCGCGTGGGAAGGCCCCGGGCCTCACGGCGTGCTCCTCCGGGCCCGCTCTCAGGGCTTCCCCTCGCCGTAGTTTGGGCCTGCGGCCCCGGTACCGGGGTGCCATGGTCGGGCGCTCTGGGGCCTCCGCCGCCGCTGTGGGTTCTGAGTGCAGGTCTGCTCTCATTGCATAACAAAGGGGGCTTCGGGGCCACGAGACCACCCCGGGGCGGCGAGAAGCCGGCACCGCGGCCCGACCCCTGCCCCGGCTCTGCAGCTCCAAGTCCCGCTGACCGCAGGACCTGGACGCCCCTGGACGCCCCTGGAGGGGCGCGGGAAGCGTGGGGGTGGGGGGCGCAGCGCCTCCGTTTGCTTCCAATTCGTCCTCGAGTCCCAGCCACGCTCTGAGCAGGAATCCGTTCTCACTCCACCAGGCCCCCGCGCCGGGGCCCAGTGCGGCCCCTCAGCGCGCCTCCGCGTTCCAGGGCGGCCGGCGTAGCGCCCGGTCCGCTCCCGTCCGCGCTCCTCCACCTGCGCCGCCGGCCTCCCGCCCGCGACGCACCTGGGCCAGGAGAGGCCAGGGGGGAGTGTCCCCAGAGCCCGCGGCCCGCAGGTGGCCCAGCTCCGGCTCTCGAACACCCAGGTACTCACCTGGGGGCCGCGGAGGCAGGAGCGCGTGGGCCCGCCCCCGGGGCGGAGAGGTGCGGGGCGCCGCGGGACGCAGGGCCCAGGACGCCCGGCGTGCGGACGTCCTCCCCCGCGCCGCCCCCGGTGCCTGCGGAGCGCGCTGCCCGCGGCGGCCCCAGGGCGGCGGGTCCGAGGGCCGCCCGCGGCCGGGCAGCGGCGGAGCGCGGAGCTGGCGGTGCCTCCGCTGTTGTTTTTGAGCCGCGAAGCCCGAAGCGGCCGCCGTTGGGTGGGGGCGAAGGGGAGGGGGCGGCGGGACCCGGCGGGGGCTTCGGAGGAGCCGGGTTCCGGCGCGCGGCGGCGGGGCGGGGGCTCGCGGGGGCCGGGGCCGGGGCGAGAGTTTGGGAGCCGCGCGGGCTGGGGCGACGGTGGGCGCGAAGCTTGCGACTGGGAGTCAAAGGCCGTGAACGGGGCTGGGGCGGCCCGGACCCGCGTCCCGGCGAGCGGCGCGCGGGCCCCGAGACCCGGGCGGGGCGCGTGCGAAGGCGCGGCCGCCGGCCCATCCGCGGCCCCGGCGGGGCGGGCGCGACGCAGGGCGCGGTGGGGGCCGCGTCACCTCGCCGCCGGGCCGCCTGGGTCCTTTTAAAGGGTCCGGGGTGCGGGCCCCGGGCGGGAGCGCCCTGCTCGGGCTCCGCTCTTAAAGGGCCAGCCCGAACCGCGCCGGAGGGGGGGCGGGGGCAGCGGGAAGAGCGGCGAGCACCCGGCCGGCCGAGCGGAGCCCCCCACTCCCGCGCCGAGGCGGCGGCGGCGGCGGCGGCGGCGCGACGATGAAGATGATGAATACATTGCAAAGTTTTTTTGGCCCCGGCGAGGGGTGTCAGATTGAGTGCTCTGTGCGCATGTGCGAAGGTGTCCAAACTGACAATACTGGAGAGATGAAGATAGTGTTCAGCCGCTCCTGGACTGGAGGAGGAGGAGGAGAGAGATTCCGCGAGCCGGCAACATGCGCTCCAAGGCGCGGGCGAGGAAGCTAGCCAAAAGTAAGTGCCCGCGCTCGGCCGCGCCGCGCCGCCCGGCGCCCGGGGCCAGGGGTGCGCGTCGGGGCGCGGCCCCCGGCTCGGCCGCGCGGCCCGGGGGCTGCTCCGCCTCTGGCGCGCCGGGGCGGCCGGGCTCGGCGCGGAGGCTCGGGGCGCCCGGGCCGCGCGCTCCCCGAAGGCGCCGGCCCCCTCCCCGCCGAGCCCCCTCCCCCACCCCCCCTCGTGCCGGGCGTTCGGGCCCGGGAACCCGAGGCGCGCGGTGGGGGCCGGCGAGGGGGGCGGAGGGGGAGGGCCGGGGGTGGAGGGGAGCGAAAAGCGAAAGTTAGCGAAAAGTTGAGGCGAGGGGAGAGCAACTTTTCCCTCTTCGCTCCGGCTCTGGCGCTCGCTCTACGAGCGGCTCCCAGCCCCGGCCAAGTCATATTCCGGGCTTTTGAAATAGTGGGCGCTAGAGCACCGCCTTTGGCGTCCGCCAGCCGGGCGCGGAGGAGGGAGACCCCGGCCGGGGAGGGGGCGGAGGAGGGGGCGCGGGCCGGCGCCCACCGGCTCTGCGGCCGCGAAGACCAGGGCGGCGGACGGGAGCGCCGCCGCCGCCGCCGCCCAGCAGGGACCCGCGCTGCCCGAGGGGGTGCCCCGCGTGGTGGCAGGCGCCGCGCGGTGCCTCCGGCCGGCATCGGCGCGGGCCGCGGGGAGGGTCCCCGCTCGGAGCCCCGCGCTCCCGCCCGCCTGGCACAGCCTCGCGGCCCGGCGAGGACGCGGCTGCCCGGGCGACGCTGCCTGGCCGCGGGTCTTACTTTCTCTTTCGCTCCGTCCTGGGCCGAGCCCGGGGCCCCGCGCGCTGGGCCCTCCGCCGGCTGGTGCTCGCCGCGCGGCCCGCGTGTCGCCCGGCCGCCCGCGCCCCCGCGCCCTCCGGGCAGCCCGCGCGCCCTCCGCGCCCCAGCCGCCGTGGCCGTCCGCGGGAGGCCCGCGGGCTGGGGGCTGCGTCCGCTGAGGCGGGCAGGTGGGGGCTGGCGGCGCCGCGGCGGGGCGAGCGCGGCTCCCGAGGCTCGGCCGCGGCCCGGCTGCAGCGAAGCGGCGAGCGCCGCGCGGAGCGGGATCGGCGCCTCCAGCGCCTGCAGCCCCCTGCTCCGCAGGCCGCCTGCCCACCCGGCGAAGGGGCGCCCCGGCCGCTGCTCCCGAAACCGCCGCGCGACCACCAGGCCCTTGCCCGGCCGGGCCTGGCAGCTCGCGGAGCTGGGCGCTCCAGCGGGAGCCGGGTGGGCGCGGGACTCGCCGCGGTCTCCCAAGAAGCTCCGCTGCTCTCCTGGCTGTGACCGCCGGCTCGGCCCGCAGCGGCCCCCGCAGCCGTAGGCCGCGCGCTCGGCCTCCGGGGAAAAGCAGCTCCCGCGTTCCGCCAGGCGCCTGCGGGTTCCGCCGTCGGCTCGGGCCGCTCCGCGGGGCGCCCTTGGCCTCGGTCTCCCCGGAGCCCCGTGACCTCTGACCCCTCTTGGTGCGAACCCGGCCCGCGTTTGGCGTCTGTGGGGCGGGCTCGAGTGCGCGCCGCGTGCCTGCCGCGGCGCGTGGAGTGTGTGTGGCGCGGGTGTCCTGTGCGTGTTTGGGTTGTGCGCGCGCCGCCGGCCTGCTCGCAGCGGCGATCCTGGGGTGCAGGCCGCGCTGGGCAGGGCCCCAGCAGCTGGAGTGGAAGGTGGACGGCACCGGCGTTCGCTGCAAGCGAGAGGCGGCACAGCGCACCCCGAGCGCCCGGCTTCCGGAGGCCCAGGACCTGCCCGGCAGCCTGGTCCCAGCGCTCTGCCTTTCCCACCTTGCCAGGTGAGGCAGGCCGCCTGGGACCCGGCTCTGCTCCTTCCAGAGCCTGTGCCTGGCAGGTTCCTGGGCCTGACAGGGAGAAGCAGACCCAGCGGGGTCCCCGCTTGCCCCATCCCAGCCTCCTTTACCTGGGCGTCCCTCCTGAGCACACCGGAGCCCCAAGCCGTGCTGGGCGGGCTCTGGGGACCCCGCTGCGGGCTCACCGTGCGGGCTGCAGTCCCCAGCCCTCCAGAGGACGGTGGCAGTGGCAGGCGTGTGGCTGCAGGATCCCGGTCCCTGCTGAGGCTGTGGGAGTGCCGAGGGCTGGACTGTGTTCCCCGAGCCTGGCACCTGGGCCTCAGCTCCTGCACGGCCCCGTGGGGGTTGGAGTGCAGGGTGCGCAGGGCGAGCTCGGGGTTCCCAGGCTGAGGTTGGCGGCTCCGAGGCCCTGGGCTAGGCCTGTGAGGCCCACGAGACTGGTGCCTGTGACCCTGTGACCTGGAGCTTGGGGGGTCGCCCAGAGGGTGCCGCTGGGGCTGTCATTCCGTTCGCTTCTAATCAAGGTCGCTTCAAGGCCCTCGTGATAGGGGCTCTGGGCTGGGCTTTCCCAGGGCAGCGGCTGCCCACCACCCCTTTGCTTCAAGTCTGGGGGCCGGGGCAGAGGAGGGCCTTCCAGGGCCAGGGTCCCGACTGAAGCTGGGGCAGTACTGGCCACACACTGGGAAACTAAATGTCTACCAGGCATGTGGGGCAGGTGGCAGGGTTGGCACAGCCGGGGTGCCCTCCTGCCCGCCCCCTGCCCAGCAGAACAGCTGAGGGGGTCTCCTAGCTGGGAAGAGGTGTCCCAGCAGGGCCGCCCCCAGGGGCCCAACCCTCCACAGCGGTGACAGACCCCCCTCCCGTC
Source organism: Sylvilagus bachmani (assembly GCA_015711505.1). Taxonomy (NCBI): domain Eukaryota; kingdom Metazoa; phylum Chordata; class Mammalia; order Lagomorpha; family Leporidae; genus Sylvilagus; species Sylvilagus bachmani. The sequence continues at coordinate 1,028,567 of CM027388.1, forward strand.
CCAGGGCTGGGGCGGTGTCCTCCTGAGCACAGGGAACTACAGCTGAGCATGGGACCCGCGTGTGTCCCCAGGCTGAGTGCGGAAGGCGTGTGTGAGACCGGGTGGGAGTGAGCGGTGGCGGCTTCCTTCAGGCTCTGGCTGGCGCTGAAGGGGCCTGCATTCTCTCCCTCCCCGGGTGAGCCCGCCCCCCTTCCCGGTGCGCTCCCTGGGGCCCGGGCAGCGACTTTCTGTGCGAACGCCAGTCCGGGCAGCAGCGCCAGGAGATGTCCAGAGGGAGTCGGGCGCCCTCGGCCCGCTTCGGGCGAACAGGCAGAGGCCGAGGTGCAGGGCGGTGCAGGGCTGCCCTGCGGGCCCCAGACCCTGCCTCCGCCATCCCCCACCTGGCCCTGTGTTGGTGAGGAAGCCTGGGGGAGGGGGCTGGGCTGGCTTCCAGGGGAAGGATGAGGCCGCGTTCCAGGGTCCCCAGCAACCCAACGTCCACCCAGGGCCGCCCCTTGGGTCCCCTGCCAGGAGCAGGTGCGAGAGAGCCAAGCCTCCAGGTCCCTCCCCGCCCCGAGGCTCCTGGGACCCTGGAGTCCCCCTTGGGCAGCGCTGGGGACAGGGGACAGGGTTCCCCACCACCTTAGGCAGAAAGGCAGGGTGGAGGCGGGCGAGCCCCCCCCCCATGGCCCCCGGGGAGGCGAAGCAGGCGGGAGCTGGCTGGGCCGCGGTGGGCGCGATTAGCCCCTGTGTTATTCAATTAGGAGGCAATTAGGGACCCTTGGGGGGCTGGGGCTGGTAATTACGGTGATGCATAATTGGAGTTTCAACAAAAATTATCCGGGATTAAAAATCTTTTGAATAATTTCGTTTCAAAATTTCAAATGGCGTTAAATACAATTTATCAGGTTTTGAATCAAAGCCGCGGAATGAGCCCCGGAAGCTGCGGCTCACGTCGCAGGCGCGGAGGACGCGCGACGGCCGCGGAGCCTTCGCGTGCGGGAGAGGAACTCGGCGAGGCCGAGCGGGGCTGCGCGCGGGCCGGCTCTCCCCGCTCCCCGCTCGCTCCCCAGGTCCTGCCCGCCCTCTGTGCGGCTGGAGCGGCGCCCTCCTCCACCCGAGCCCCGGCGCCGTCCTCCCGTTGTGTCCGCGGCCCCAATCCCGGACCCTGGACCCCGGCTACCCCCTGGGGGCTCGCAGGAGTGCGCTCGCCCGCCTTGGGCAGCGGGGACAGCCCGGGCGCAGGCCGGGGGTCCGCCCGCTCCTCTCTGGCTGCGCCTTGGGGGCTGCTGGCGCCCTTTCTGTGGACGCGACCCCACCCCCGAGCGGCCCAGCACCTGGGGTGTGCCCCCCCCCCCCCCCCCCCCCGGCAGAGAGGGCCACGCAGCACCGTGGAATGCGGGAGCGACCCCGCGGTTCCTGGCGTGGCCCCGGCTCCCTCGCGGGGCAGGGCGGGCTCCGGCCGGGTCCTCTGCTCTCTTAGCGCGTGAAGCCCCTGTGCCACTTGGAACAGGTCAGAAAGCTTCCAGTGCAGTACACGCGGGGCTGCCTGAGTTGCGGGCTCCTCCTGTCCCACCGTGGCAGGGGACGGCAGGGCTGGCCGTGTCCACACCTCTCGTCGGCTCACGGCCGTGGGTGCCCAGCCCTGGGGGCGGCCGCCTGCTCCGGGAGGGATGGAGCCGCCGCTGTCGGGGACCGGAGCTGCGGCCGTAGAAGGAGTCGGTGGCTGGGGTCTGGGTCTGTCCTGGAGGCTTGGCCAGGGTGCTCCTGAGCGCTCCCGGGCCAGAGCAAGGGAGAGGTGGCCCCTGCCGCCCGGCCACTGCAAGCCTGCTGGAGAACAATGCCCAGGACCGGAGATGGGGGACACATATTTGTTTAATAGTTAACATTTTGTGCCAAAAGGAGGCATGTTGGATTCTAGTGAGGGCTTTGCGTATTTTATATCCACTATACTATTTCTGTCCATGAAAATTGGCTTAATTATATCAATGGAATGTTTCTTTTTCAATTCTGTATGCAATTAGTCCATCTTGCCGGCTGCAATTTATTTTAATAAAAAAATAAACCAGTGGTGTGTTCAGTTCCTCGTCCCCTGGGGACAAATGCGATTGGTGTGTTTAATTTCATTAACTACAATGCGGCCTACTGGAAAAATGTATAAAATCAGCTTTATACAGCTTAAACACTGGCATTTGAAACAAATCATTATTGCATTAGCTGTCACACTGGTAATTCTAGAATCTAAGGAAAAAAATATATTATGGCTGTTTTTATAACCCTTTGCAAATGCACTGTTAAAATAATTTATAATCATTTTAAAACATGGCTTGGTCCTGTGAATACTTTCTCTCCCCAAATGCGGCTCCGTGTTCTCCCAGCACATTTCACACGCTGGTGCGTGTGCCCGGCTCAAGGTCGAGGCGCTGGAGTCGGCCTCCCAGCAGACCGCACGCGGACCCGTCCCTCAGCGCCCTGGCTGGCGACCAGCCTGGAGGTGGCTGGGGGGCGCGGGGCCTGGGGCCCCCGGAGACGGTGCCCACTCGGCTGGGGGAGGGGTAAGCAGGTGGGACTCTGCGGGCACCGCACCCCCCCGAGCCCAGACCTGGGGGCCGGGAGCAGCCCTGGCTGTGCTCGCCCTCACCGGCACCGCCTCTCGGTGCACGGCCCGGCTCGCGTGTGCCCGCGCCGGAGTGCAGGCTGTGAGGGGCGTGTCTGAGCGTGAGTGTGCACGTGTGAGCATGTGCGTCTAACCCTGTGTGGGCATCCGTGTGCTGAGTGCATGTGCGTACGTGTCTAAACCTGTGTGAACATTCGTGTGCGTGTGCATGTGTGTGGATATAGTGCATACGTGTGTGCAGGTGTGCACATGTGTGCTTATGAGTGTGCACACGTGCCTGCGGGTAAGCTCGTGTGTCTGAGCATGTGTGTGAGCCTGTCGGGGGGGGGTCCGTGTAGTCCCCCGGAGCCCCAGCCGTGGCTGAGCCCAGGGCGGTTGCTGGGGTTGGGAAGGGCCGTTGCCCCCGCCTTGGGCTGTGGCTCCCGGGCTGCTGCTCTCGCCTGCTTCTGGGTGGTGCTGGGGGAGGCCCTGCCTGGGGCGAGGAGGGGTCTCGGGCCTGTGTGGTGTGGAGGGGCGCAGCCGAGCCCCGTGTCCCCAGGCAGAAGTCTGTCCCTCCCTGCCCTGCCCCAGGGAGTGCCGGGGGCATGCCAGGAGGAAGAGGCTGCTAGCCATCGCTGGTATGGGGGATCCTGGCCATCGCTGGTGTGGGGGATCCTGGCCATCGCTGGTGTGGGGGATCCTGGCCATCGCTGGTGTGGGGGAGGTCCTGGCCATCGCTGGTGGGGGGGGGGTGTCCTGGTCATCGCTGGTGGGGGGGATCCTGGCCATTGCTGGTGGGGGGGTCCTGGCCATCGCTGGTTGGGGGGGTATGGGGGGTTTTCGGGTGATTCCCGGAAAGCTCCTGGGCTTTCCTGCATCGGGAAGGAGCAGCTCCACCCCCTTCTCCCGGTTTCGATAGATTTGGAATTTTCCTCCTGGCAGGAAATGCATGCTGTCAGAGGTGGGTGAGGGGACGCAGGGGACGCCCCCAGGCCCGGGCTCTCTGCTCTGCGCCCGGCCCCTGGCGGGGGTTTGGGCTGCAGTTTGCTGTGTGCTGGGTGAGCTGGGAAGTGGCTTTGTCTACTTTCTCACTTTAGAGAGCACGACAAAGCCGAACACTCGGTGCAAAAGCCGAGTCCTGTCTCACGGGCCCGGCCCTGCCGGCTCAGGTGCAGGGGGCTCGGCCGGGCCCTTCCTGCCCAGGCCCCAGGAGCCCGGGCTCCGTGGGCCACGCGCAGACCCCACGGCCGTGCTGCCGCCAGACCCACCTCTGTGATGCACTCGAGGGCCAGAAGGGCAGGGGGCGTTTGCTGGGGGGGTCCTGAGGGGCTCCTGCTGGGAGCTGGGGTCCCGGGAACCTGCCGGCTGCCTCTGCGCATCTCCTTTCAGACAGGGCTGAGCTCTGCTTTTCTCTCCACTCTGTCGGTGGTCAGCCTCCTGGTGGTCGTGTGGCCTCTTGGTGAGATGCAGGCTGGCAGGTGCGCACAGGTGAGGCCGAGGTTGTGGGCAGCCAGCCTCATGGGGGTGCGGTGGAGCCGTCCCCAGGCGCTGCTCCCCAGAGTGCCGGCGAGGGAGCCATTACCCAAAACCAAACCCCGCACGTCCCCGTGGGCTCCCTCTTATTTCCAAGGCAGGAGGCACAGGTGCCGGAGCCGGCTGCAGCCCCTCCGACGGGCGTGCTCCGAGGCTAGCCACGCCCCTCCCCGCCGCTGGGCCACCCCCACCTCTGTCCTGGGGGGCACCAGCTGTGGGCATCTGCTGGCTCTTTCCCTCCGGGTTCCTGCAGGAGTCAGGGTCTCCAGTTTGTTTCCCATCGGCGCCCTTGCACACACACACACACACACACACACACCCGCCGACCGAGCTGGCGTACACACACACACACACACACACACACCCGCCGACCGAGCTGGCGCACACACACACACACACACACCCGCCGACCGAGCTGGCACACACACACACACACACACACACGCCGACCGAGCTGGCGCACACACACACACAC
>CM027388.1:1033249-1059538 GCA_015711505.1 Sylvilagus bachmani
GCCCTGGGCCTCGGTGCTGAGCTGCTGAGGGTCGGACAGCGGCAACTGGGCTGAGCACACGAGGACAGCCCCCGCTCCAGCCCACACCAGCCCTGCACTGCGCCCACGGGCATAGGGTGGGCCGGACCCAGCTCTGCTTCGAACCACAAAGGCCGAGGGGAGAGGGGCCTGCGAGGTTTTCCTGCGCCTCTGTGAGAAGCTTCCAGTGCGAAGTGTTTGTCTGAGGGCTGTGCCAGGCAGGGCCGGGCGGCTCGGCAGCTGGGGATGCGTTCCGGGGACGCGGGTCAGCCTCCGAGCCCGCGTGCAGGAGCGGGCAGAGGGTCCCAGGCCCAGTGTGGATGGGCGGGAGGGGCGGGCATTTGTGCCTGCCCAGCGGGCTGTGACAGGCTTGTCAGAGAGGCCCGGTCACCCCAGCCCGAGAGGCATTTGAACAAAGACGGGAAATTACCCTCACCGCGGGCCCGGGCACGGAGGGAGACGGCAGAGCCGGCCGCGAGGCCCTGGGCGGCGATGCTCACTGCCCCTCCCAGCGCCTTCTCCTGCTCTGGCCCAGGGGGCCCCGGCGCCTCCTCGGGCGGCCCTGGCCACCTCCTGAGGGGGCTGGGGGTCGTCCCTCCCACCCCTCCAGCGGGGCCCTGGCACGCACACAGCTTCCCCCCGGAGGGTGGTCAGCCTGCAGGGCAGCGTCTGGGGCCCACTGTGGGGGAGCCTGCGGCACGGTGGCCTCCTGCTTGCACTCTGCCACCTGCTGTCCCCCGGAGACGCTCCCTGCCCTCCTCACCACGGCTCCTGTTCCCAGAAAGGCCGATGCATTCCTGAGGGTGGTGCCTTGTGGGCCAGAGCCGCCTGGTGCCGGGGAGGTATGGCCCCTGGGGCAGACCCTGCCTGCGGCCGACGCTGCTGAGGTCGTCTTTGGCGCACACGCGTGTGCGTGTTGTGTGTGTACACCTGCATGTGGGCTCCCCATCCAGGCCGTCCGCTCCAGTTCACAGGCGGCACTCGGGTTCCTGGTGACCCCGTGTCCCCCCGGCTCCAGGCAGCGGCCCCAAGCCGGTCTGCGCTGGTAGCTGAGGGAGCGAGGAGCCCTGGAGGGGGCACGATCAGCGGGCACCCCCAGAAGGACACCGAGAGGAACTGGGGCTGCTGGGATAATCCCAGGCGCTCCTGAGAAACTGCAGGAGGATGCCGTGGGTGTCAGGTTGCGAGATAATGAGGGGTCTGCGTGCGAGAAGATTGAATTGCGATGCGGGCGCGGGTGCGGGCGCGCCCTTCTGAATGGGGCGTTCTGTTCCCAGCTGGGCCACGGGCAGCATCACGAGGCGGGGGTCTGCGGCGGACCCCGGCCTCGCGCCGGCCTGCCCGCCACCCTCTGCTGCCTGGAGCAGCCCGACGCTGGGGCTGATGGTTGATTTATCGGGCGGCAGGAGGGAGCTGCCCTGGAAGTGGTTCCATGCCGCTTCCTCGCGCCCCTGTGGCCGTCTTCTGAGAGCCGGGAGCCACGCGTGAGGGCTGCTGGGGAGCGGCGTCCCCGGGGGAAAAGAAACAACAGTAACTCGGGGCCTCGCAGCCCCGGGCACTGCTGACCGTCAGCGCGGGAGGACGGGAAGTGGGCTTCACCACTCAGAGCGCTTGCTGGTTCTCAGGACTGTGTGTGTGTGCCGTGCATGTGTGTGTCGTGTGCACGTGCAGGTGTGTGTGCCGTGCATGTGTGTGTGCTGTGTATGTGTACATGTGCAGGTATGTGTACAGTGTGCAAGTGTGTGTGTGCATGTGTGTGCTGTTGTACCCATGCAGGTGCGTGTGTGTGTGCGCTGTGTGTCGTGCATGTGTGCACATGCATGTGTGTGTGCGTGCGCAGGCACATTGCGTGTGCTAGTGTACACGTGCAGGTGTGTGTGCAGTGTGTGTGTGTGTGTGCAGGCACATTGCGTGTGCTGGTGTACACATGCAGGTGTGGGTGCAGTGTGTGTGTGTGTGCAGGCACATTGCGTGTGCTGGTGTACACATGCAGGTGTGTGTGTGCGTGTGTGTGCTGTTGTACACATGCAGGTGTGTGTGCTGTATGTTGTGCACGTGTGCACATGCAGGTGTGCTGGGGCCGCTGGGCTGCTGCACGTTCGGCCGAGCGCCCTGGTGAACAAAAGCCCCGCAGAGGAGCGGGAAGCGAGAGCTGGGATTCGGGGGCAGAAGCCGGCCCAGGAGGCCTCTCCGGTTTCAGGGTGGGAACGAGAGCGGCAGCGCGAGGCCGGGCTGCAACTTTCTCTCCGTGGCAGGTGTTAATCCTACCTTCCAGAGGTTAGATAAAGCGGCTAAACGCTGCTGTTGGTTATTGAATCTGCTCTGCTAATTACGGCTGGGGGACTCGGCCAGGGCCCTCTGGGCAGCCCCACGGGGCGCCCGGCAGCTCCGCCCGTCCTCTCTGCCCAGGTTCCCTTACGTGGGTGTTAGGTTGCCTCCCGATCCTGACAGATCCTTGTTCAACGCTGGGCGGGGGAGGCCGGTGGCCGTGGGGAGGGTGAGAAACCGGCGCAGCCCCCGGGGGGGGGCAGCCCGGCCCCCCGAAAGGGTGGTAGCGTGAGCGAGGCGGGGTCCTGACCTGCACAGTGGGAGGGGTTGGTTGGCCCTTAGAGAGGAGCAGGGGGTCCCCCAGGCTGCATTTGAGCCTCCTGGGAACCCGGACCATGCCGCTGGTGCAGCCTGGCCACGGCACAGGGGAGGGATGCACTGGGGGCCAGGCCACCTCCTTGCAGTTGGCCACGCAGAATGGGGACCAAGCCACGGCCTCTGCAGCAGCCCCGGAGGCCATCAGGGAGGACTGGGGAGAGGGAGGTGACAGCGGGCTTCAGGCCATAGTGGGAAGACCCCCGGGACCACCCCCCACCAGCCTGCAGCGCCCCAGTCACACCCAGAGGCCCCTGTAGTCTGCTTGAGGCCACCAGTCACTTTTGCCATTCAAGCCACAGGACGTGACAGGACACTGCCCCCATCCTGCCGGGGCCTGTGAGGTCACGGTGGCCCCCAGGGGACGCGCTCTGTTCTCTGTCACTTCAGGACCAGGGTCAGCCCTGCAGGTCCAAGGAGGGCAGCTCTGGCCAGCCTGGGGGGTGGGGGAGGCAGGGCCCTCCCCTTCCCTGTGGACCCTTGTAGGCGGGGCTGAGACAGACAGGGGAGCCTGCAGACCCCTCCCCAGGAGACCCTGGCCCAGGGCTGCCTTCAGTTCCAGAGACGGCACCAGGGGTAGGGGTGTGCGGGGGACACGGAGGTCTCGGCTAGGAGTCAGCCGCGACCCCCTAACCACGTCCCCACGGAAGCATCCGGCGCAGCGAGGCCGGGGCAGTGTCCTGCTTCCCAGGGCTGGGCGCTCCTCCCCGCACAGGAAGCAGACCTGGGTCCACTCTGCCTCTGTGAGCGCCTGGGCCGGGGCCCAGCGTGGGGCAGCTGGGGGCCTGGGCTGAGGCCCGTACGTGGCAGAGCCGGCGTGCGGGTGCCGGAGGGGCGGGCGTCGGCGGACCCCTCTGGCAGTCTTTGTATGGTGCGGCCTCGGCGGGCAGTGAGGCCGGAGCCCGGCCAGCCCTGCAGGGACACTGGAGCCTGATCGTTGTCCTCAGCATCACCGTTGTCATCGTTTGCAGCTGTATGGGGTTTCTGGAACTTTCTCTGACCAAAGGCAGTTCTGTGTGTGAGTGTGCGGGCCGGCAGCCTGCCCTGGACCCCTGGACGAGCCTCTGGGGGACACCTCTCCTGGCTGGGCGATGCAGCCCTGCTCTGCTCCACCCGCGGGAGCACCTGGAGCCGTGGGCAGCTCTGTCCTGGGGGCTGGACGGGCCGCCGTGGCCGGGTCTCGTTGGCATGCACGCCTGGCTGGCCCTGCGTGGTTCAGCCGTGCCCCGTGTCACCCTCGAGAGCCGGCAGACTCCTCTGTGGGGCTGGGGTGAAGAACAGATCTGTCCCTGCCGGGGAATGCCGCTGATGGGGGCACCCGACAGGGCTCTGTCAGGGCATGGAGGCGGCGGGGGGCGGCCGGCCACAGCGCTGGGCTGACCCTGCCCTCGGGGGTCCCCGGCTCAGCTTTCTCGGGGTGGGGGCTCTGTTTCATCTGTGCGGGGCTGCTTTGGGCTGGCGGCGGGGAGCTCGCGCTGTGCTCCTCTCCTGCCGTGATGTCCCTGGTTGTCCCCGAGGGGGACACGCCTGGACCTGCTTAGGGAACTGCCAGACCGTGGGGCTCGTCGGCCGCTGGTTTGCTCGTGCATGTGTGCACGAGGCAGTGTTGCACACATGTGCACAGCACAGGCACGCGTGTCGGGCACGTTGCTGACACCCGGCCGTGTGAACCAGATGGCATGTCGGCCTCGGGCTGTGCTGAACAGAGATCATGTCGGGGTGCGCAGGACCCTCGTTCCGGGGTTGTGGGTGGAGCCAGAGGAGGGGGAGGGGGCCGTGGTCCTGGCAGGCTCGTCACCCCAGGTGGGGCAGGAAGGGCTGGAGTCCCTCGGATCCGGTGTCACACAGACCCAGAGCAGCACCGGGGCGGGGGGGGGGGGGCTGGTCCTCCAAAGGGACATTCGATCCGAACCCTGGGACCCCGTAAGAAGATTCCCGCCGCCTCGGGGGTGCGGGGGCCTTGGGCAGCACTGCTGGGCAGGAGGCCTTTGTGGCTTATCTGCCCCCTGGGAGGCACGGAATGCCCGGGGCCAGGGGCCAGGCAGTGTGGAGCTCGCGCAGGCTGCGATAAAACGGCCGCTTTCTGTGGCCGCTCCATCGCCGAAATCTGAGGTGTGGCCCCAGCGGAGGCTGCCGTCGCTGGACACCCGAGCCCGGCGGCAGCGTCCACACACACTTGCCTGGAGGACTCGAGTCGAGGCCGCATCTATGCCCGTCCCCGGGGAGTTCTGCCCACTTACGGAAAAAGGAGTGGGGCTGAGAGGTGTCAGGGACAGGGCACCGCAGGGGTCAGGTGCGCCGGACAGGGGGCAGGAGCTGCTTTGGGCTACAGCGCCCGGGCCCAGCCCAGCTGGTGGGGCGGCCAGGTGAGGCTAGGCTGGCGGCACCGGCTGCAGGTGCTGGCCACTCGAGCCTCGCGGGCCCTTGCTGGTGTCCCCTGTGCCAGTGCATGGGCGAGGGGCACAGCCGGCCATCGCGAGGTGGGGCCAGGTAGGGTCTGGACTGCTTGCCAGGGGCCTTGCACCCTTGGGAAGACACAGCCCTCGCCGAGGCCGCTGGCAGCCGTGGGGTGGGCTGGGCCAGGCGTCAGGATGTCCTGAGGCTGCCTGGTCCGGCCCCCACTCAGAGGCGTGGAGCTCTGTGCCCTGACCCAGCTGCAAGCTGCCAGGCCGGGGGGCCCCTCCTCCTAGCGGGCACCTGCTCTCGGGGCTGGTGGTCCAGCGGGTGGCACAGGCCGGGGGCTCAGGCAGACCCAGCTCAAAGCCTGGGCCTTGCTCTTTGCGAGCTGTTGGCCCTGGCTGCTCCGAGGCACCCACGGCAGTCCCTGGGGGACAGCGCCCGGTCCCCTCCTGGTGGGCACCTCCAGGGCTCCTCGGGGACCTTGCAGGCCGCAGGGACGGGTGGCAGGAGGCCCTGCGGGGGTCGTCCCGGCGTTGGTGGGCCCCGGTGTTGGGATGTGGTGTCCTGTGCCCCTGACACACACCCTGGGCAGGACCGCGGGCCCAGGAGGGGGCCTCAGCGTGTCCTGGGGTGGCCTGCTGCTGCGCCCCTTCTCACTGCCGAGCACTGGGTGGAAGAACGGGGAGGGGCAGCCTAAGCTGGCTGGGGTGGCCTCGCGCGTGCTCCGTCTGCACAGCCCCCAGATGCTGGCCCGGGCGGGGCCTGGCCCAGGCCCTCACCGCCGCGCGTGGACACTCCCGGCCATCTTGGAGCCGCCCGCTTTGGCTCCCAGGCCTGCAGTGGCTCGTTGCCCCATGCCCTGTCCAGGGTCAGGGAAGGGCTCTGGCACTGCCGGGCCATCCCCAGGGCTGCGACGTGTGCCGGCGGCACCTGCCCGCCCCCAGGCCCAGGCCAGCCTTCCCTGTCCTCTGCCTGTGACCTTGAGAGTGGAGACTTGACCGAGTTTTGCTCTTGGGGCCGACTCTGAGTCTTGGCTCCCCTGCCCCCGTGCCTCCTCTGCTGCTGCTATTTGGGCAGAGAACGCCGAGCTGGGAGAGCAAGGAGCCTCCTGGGAGGTGACGGGGCGGCTCCGCCGTCCAGACCCGGCAGCCTCCAGCTGGACTCAGGGAAAAGGCCACAGCAAGGCTGAGCAGAGAGACCTGTGGGGAGAGACCCCTGCAGCCGCGCCCTCCGCTCTGCCTGGGGGCCCGGGAACGCCCAGCCGGCAGGAGCGCGCTTCCCACATTGGGGTCAGCTGAGGGGTCCTTCCCGGTGCTTGGCAGGCGACCCAACCCCAAATGAGGAAATTCGCGTGTCTGGGGTTTGTGGGAGGGGGTTTTGGATCCCAGGAGGAAACTCGGGTCGGCTGTGATTTCTGCGTCTGCCGGTGGTTCTGGGCCAGAAAGCCCCTAGGCTTCATGTCCCGGACGCCTGGGCCCGGCCTGGCCGGAGTCGCGGGTTCCCGGCTGTGCCGCCACAGACTCGCTCGCGTTCCTGCCTTCTGGCCTTTTTTTTAAATAACCTTGAGATGCCTTTGGACCGCAAGTCCCTGGTTGTTGACAAATCCCTGTTCCCGGGAGGCAGGCGCGTGTGTGCGTGGGGAGCGGGGAGCAGCCCCCTACCCTTGGTCCCCACGGCCGCCCTGCGCCCCGGTTCCACGAGGGCACACATCCCCCAGGGCCCTCTGTGGCCCCTTGCTGGGCCCGGCCCGGCTCTGGGAGCCACACATGGGTGGGGACGGCAGGATCCCGGATCCTTGCTGCTTCGAGTGGCCTGAGAGGCGTCCTGGGGTGTCAGAGCAGGAAAGAAACCTGCTTACAGACCCCCCACCCGGCCCTGTGCAGCCCCTCTCAGCCCCAGGCCCCTCCTCCTCCCAGGAGAAAGAACCCCAGGGGCATTTCTACAGAGAGCGGGGGCAGCGGCTGGTCCCCCCGTTCCCCCCACCTCTGCCTTCCACTCCAGGTCCACCCCACGGGACAAGGAGCTCCCTCTGCCCAGGTGCTGGCCACTCAGGTGGATTTCATAGGCCTGGCCCCGCCCTCTGGGGGTGGATGGTGGGGGGCTGCCCCGCGTGGAGAAGGAGCCCCCCAACTGTGTGCACACCGGCATCCGACGGCCTGGAAGGTGTGGGGCCCCCGACTCCCCGCCCAGCCCGGGTCCAGCGGCCAAGCTGCCTGCCCCAGGCTGCGTGCTGCTCGCTCGCGCCAGTGCTGGCGCTGGGGGGACCTGGGGGGGCTCCTGTTAAGGAGGCCGAGGGGGGCGGAAACGCTAGGAGCCCAGGAGCCTGTTCGCCTTCCTGTGCAGGAAAAATAAACCCCGTCAGGGCACCGGCAGCCCATAAACCCCGCATTGTTCAGTCGGCTCTTTCATGGGACACATTTTCCTAATTTAAGCAGAAGCGCTCCTGCCGGGCAGGGCCCCCACGTGGCTTGTTCTGGGGCAGCTGCCACTGTCGCGGGGACGGGGGCGGGGGCGGGGGCTGCGGCCTGGTGCTGGCCGACTCCCGGAGCCCTGCGTCTCCTCCGGGGCCGGCCGGGCCTGCACCGCGCGCCCAGGACCCAGTGTGGGGAGGACGCGGGCGCTGGTGTGGCACCGCCTCCGGAGGCGACGGACAGCCAGCGCAGGGCAGCTTCCTGGGGGGCCGTGACCGCGCTGCCACCGCGGCTCCACGCGTCCGTGGGTTCGTTTGTCCCTTCGTCCCTCCTGGCGGCTCGCAGGAGCCCCGCCTGCCCTACGCCCTTCGATCTTCGGCTGTGATGCCGCTTTTGCTCATAGCCTGACTGCGCACCCCTGAAATGTGACACCCACTCATGGCCATGGAATTCCCCACGGTCCCCCCTTGCCCAGAGGGGACGGAAGAGCACTCCGGCTGCCTCACAGGCCCAGACCCCGAGGGGCACAGGGCATCCCCACTGCTGGGGGTGGCTGGGCAGGGTAGGGGCGAAGCCGAGGGCCCCCAGCTCCCCCAGGGGCTGCAGCCCCCGTCCAGTGGAGCCAGCTGGGAGACTCAAGCACTGGACTCTCTCTCGTCTGTGCAAAGTGCCACACGCCCGCCAGGCTGGCGAGGGGCTTCCTGGTGCTCCTGAGCCGGATCCCACCAGCCGGGCACCTGGCTTCCCCAGGCCAGCCCGTGTGACATGGAAAGTCCTCCGGGATCCAGGGGCATTTTGCCCACACGGAGGTGAGGGGCCAGGCTGCAATGCCCCCCTCTGCCCCAGGGTGCTCACGGCTGGGAGGCAGGTGGCCTGCACACCCTGGCTCCGCCACACCCATGAGTCTCAGCTCCGGGCTGAGCCAGACCCCGGGCTCCCAGCAGCTTCTCTGACTGGTTCACATCCCAGGCTCCGTTGCGAAGGGGACGTGATGTTTCCCTGGAGAGTGGGTGGGTCGTCAGACTGGGGTTCCAGAAGCCGCCGCCAGTGTTCCTGGGGGGGTGGAGATGAGAACGTGGGCCGGGGCCCCAGTGTGGGCTCGTGTGGAGCCTGGGGACTCTGCTCCTGCCAGCGTCGGTGCAGGAGTCTCGGCCCTGGCTCCCGAGCTTGCCATAGTGGGCGCCCAGGCAGGTGGGCGTCCACGCCAGCCGCCGGGCAGCTCTGTGGGCATCTGCAGAGTGCGGGGACTGCAAGGCGGGGTGGGGGCTCCATTCCACATGGATCGCCTCCCTCTATGTTCCCAGAGCCCGAGGGCACTGAGCAGGATGCTGGGAGGGGGGCTGGCAGCGGGCAGGACAGCTCGAGCCCCAAGGGGCTGGTCACACGACACAGCCGAGCCAGACTCTCGGACACTGGTGATGTGTGGGTGGGGAGCCCGGGTCCCAGCGAGAGGCTGCTGGGGCCTGGAGGCCGTCCTGGACCTCCGCAGGAGGAACAGCCTGCACCTGCCCGGAGATGGCCGCCTCCTTCCTCTTCCGTTTCTCCCAGGAGCCCCGGGCCTTCGAGGCTGGGCCGTGCTGGTTCCCAGAGTCCCGGAGAGGAACCAGGCTGGGGCCAGGGCTGCCTGTGCCGGCTCCTCCCCCTGTCCTGCTCTGAGCCACGTCCTCCTGCTCATGTCGGCTCCCGAGGGAGCACCTACAGACAGACCATGCAGGCCGGGGCGGGCGGCTGAGCGGGCCCACAGCCCCCTGGACGCCCCGCCCTGCTGCAGGTGGTAGCCCCCAAGGGGTTTTGCTACCCTCACCCAGTGAGTCCAGGACCCAGGCCGAGCACCCGCCGAGGTCGCCCCACAGCCCTGGGAGGGGCGGCAGTGACCACCCTGTCGCTGCTGGGGTGGGGTGGGGGTGTCCCCGCCCTAGACGTGAGGGACAGGCCCTTGGACAGACTGAGCAGCCACCCCCACCCCCACCACGTGGGCCACAGAGGGCGGAGAGGCCGGCGCCTGGGGGCGGCCTCGCTGGAGGACACCGTGCGTCGTGGGAGCTGCCATGAGCGCCCTGGACGTGACGAGTGTGGGGGCTGAGAGAGATGACCCTGAGGAGGGGACCCGGGCCTGGACACAGAGGCGGAAACGGAGCCGGCCGCCACTCTGGGGGCCCAGGACCAGGCTGCAGGGCGCAGGCGTCACCACGGGTGGCTGAGGGGCCGGGGACCGTGCCTGGGGCCCCGGGTGACAAGTGACTTCGTGTGGCTCTGCCGGGAGCAGGGTGAGGTCAGGGTGAGCAGCCATGGACACGAGTGCGGGCCCTACCCGACGGACCTGCTGCACACCGCCTCCTTTACCTGACGGTCCGCAGCCGCCCTCGGAGCAGGGGCAGGGACCGGCTGGGACGTGCAGGGGGCCTGCTCAGCACCTGTCTTTGAGGTGCACCACTCCTGGTCATCTGTGGTCAGTGGAAGCTGGGCGGGGGCTTCCCTCCTGGTGTTCCCTGCTGTGTGTGGCCACCGGATGGACCCCTGAGCTCTGTGGGTGGCTCCCGGAGAGCCTGCCTCGGGTGCCAGTGGGCAGCTGGGAGCCTCCTCCTGTGGGCTGGGCAGCCCAGGTGCAGCGCGGGGACGGGGCAGGACTGCGTCCACTTAGCTCCAGGGTCCTGAAGTGCTGAGCCAATCTGAGTGCCCAGTGTGCAGGCCATCGGGCCTGCAGTCTCCCCTCTGGACACCAGACGGCCGAGAAATGAAGGAGCCTGCCTGGGCCGCCAGCCTGCTGCAGGCCACACCCGAGCCTGGCCAGGGCACAGAGATTCTCCCCCTACCCACACCCCTCACAAGGCAAAGGCTGGCCCAGAGTCAGGGACTAAGCCCAGGCTGGCCCAGAGTCAGGACAGAGCCCAGGCTAGCCCAGAATCAGAGAAGAGCCCAGCCTGGCCCTAAGTCAGGGAAGAGCCCAGGCTGGCCCAGAGTCAGGACAGAGCCCAGGCTAGCCCAGAATCAGAGAAGAGCCCAGCCTGGCCCTAAGTCAGGGAAGAGCCCAGGCTAGAGTCAGGGACTAAGCCCAGGCTGGCCCAGAGTCAGGACAGAGCCCAGGCTGGCCCAGAGTCAGGACAGAGCCCAGGCTAGCCCAGAATCAGAGAAGAGCCCAGCCTGGCCCTAAGTCAGGGAAGAGCCCAGGCTGGCCCAGAGTCAGGACAGAGCCCAGGCTAGCTCCGTGTCAAGTAGCCTGAGTCCTGTGTTGAGCCTGGGGTGTTTGAAGGCCCCTGGGCAGACGCTGGCTGCCTGCCCTGTGTCCACACAGCCAGGCTGTGACCCAGGGCTGCCTGCCCTCAGAAACCTCCACTCTTGCTCATCGCCCCAGCCACGCCCCTCGGTCTCTGGAGACCCTTGAAGGAATCGGGGTGGACTTGAGGACTGCAGGGCGTCCCCCTTGAGCCATCCCCGCTGTGATGAGCAGGCCAGGACTGAGGGCAGGCGGGGTTCGCCGGGGCCTGAGTGGACAGCCCGCCCGTGGCCCCTTGATGCGTGGCTGACGTCGGCTGGTGCTGACCGCACTGAACGGTGACCAGTGCAGGGCGGCCACAGGGCAGAGCAGAGGCAGCCGGGGGCAGGGCCGGCCCGGGACACCCCCGACACACTCAGCGAGGAGCGGTGACGAGGAGGGGGCTCCCGGCAAATGCCCCGAGCTCGAGGCATTTTTAGCTGTCGCCACGGGCATGTGGACTGTGACCCTGTGGTCGGGCCGCCTGTTTCAGGAAGTGCCCGACAGAAGTGGCGGCAGTGGCTAGTGGCCTCGGTCTGGGGAAGGTGGTGGCCGCAGCCACTGCGGTCTGTGGCCGCCGTGACCCAGAAACACACCTGAGTGTGCCGTGTGCCGGGTCGGGGGAGCCCAGGCACCAGGCAGCAGCAGGGCTGGCCGAGCGAAAGAGGAACCCCGCCCGGGGGGCCATGAGGGCCCGCTGCCACTGTAGCCCCCCCCCCAAGAAGCTCCTGAGCCTCCCCCACCCCCACCCCCACCTGTCCAGAATTCTCACACCAGAGCCGCTCCTAGGGCATCACTGGGCCACCCCCCCGCCCGGTCTCGGGTATGCGAGGGATCGGCAGCCCTGAGCCGGGGGCCGGAGGGCGGCCTCCTCAGCTGCCCCTGCCGGGGGCAGGGGGCCGGGGGCCCTGCCTGCAGAGCCGGACTGGGCAGGTGTCCCTCACACCTGTGCTCAGTCGTCCGCACCCCCAGCTCCTCCCCAGCTCCCCTGGGTGTGCTGCTGCTGTCAGCATAGGGATGCCCGGTGGTGCACCTGCTCCCGGGGGAGTCCGGCGGCCTGACCCCTGGGCCCAGGAAGGGGCGGGGGCTTCCCTCCTGGCATTCCCTGCTGTGTGTGGAGCTGCAGAGGCCGGAGCCCCGGGCTGGCGGCCTGCAGCCCTTCCAGGATGGCATGGGGGTTCCAGGAGGCAGGTCCAGGCTGGGCATTGGGGGGCAGGACCACGTCACTCCCGTGAACAGTGGATGGGAAGTGGATGACGCTGACTTCAGGGCTTGTCCCTACGGGGCACTGGCCGGGAGCTGGGCTCTGACAGGTGTCCATGGCCCCCGCATGCTGTGGGAAGGGCCTAAACGGCAGCGGTGCCTCCTGGGTAGGGCCTCGTGCAGCCGGGTCACGGGGCCTGCTGCCCCCTCTGCTGACCAGCTGAGTCCTGTGGGGGGACGGAGGGAGAACAACGTGTCCTCATCACAGCAGTCTGGGGTGGGGCGCAGTGGCCTGGGCCCAGCTCTGCCCTGTGTGCCTCAGTTTCCCCTTGGTGGGCGTCAGCCAGCCCTGCCCCCCGGGGAGAGGTGGCAGGAAGTTGGTGCGAGGGTCCGGGTGGAGGTGGGGTGTGGGGTCATGGGTCAGCTTCCATCCTGGCGGGCAGTGGGGTGGACTGGCTGGCCCCCTCGGCCCTCTGCTGCTCAGGCTCCAGGCTCCAGCTCTGCAGAGCCTCGGGTTTGGCCTCCTGGGAGGATGGGCAGCCATTGGCTCGGGGGGGCTGACTCTGGGGTCTGGGGTCAGGGGTCACTGCACAGGGGTGCCCTGGGGTGTCTGTGTGGGCACTGCGGGCTCAGGGCAGGGGGAGGCTGTGCCCCCTCATGTCTTGGGGTCTCTGGCCCTGGGCACCCACCTCCTCGTGGCCTGGCTCCTGATGGGCGTGGGCCTCGTGCCCGGGGTGCCCTGGGCGGCGCCTCTCCTACATCCCCACGGCCCCACGCTGTTGCCCCCTCGCCGCCTGAGCCCCCGTCCTGCTGTCCCCGACCCTGGGGTCCCCCTCAGTCTCCGTGGAGCTCGCATGGGAAGGAATGAGGTCATGGGGGGGGCGGCCGGGCCTGTTTTTAGAACCCACACGTCCACGCCGGGCTGCGAGGCCGCGGGGCCGCGCTTCCCCTGGGGCCTGGCCGCTTCCTCTTTCGCCAGCGCAGGTGCCTTCCCGCCCGGCTCCCTCAGTCCCACTGCTGCCTCCTGCACGGGGACCTGGGCGCGGGCCGGCGGCCGGGGAGCTCCTGGAACAGGGTGTGGGGTGAGTAGCGTCTGCTCGGCGTCCTGGGGGGCGGGGGGCGACCGAGGTGAGGGCTGGGGGCGCTGCCCTCCCTTGGGAGTCTCTCTTCCCCTGACCCACCTGTCGAACCTTCCCCGGGGCTCCGTCTGCCATGTCGGCCATGCGAGGTGTGTGTGAGGGGGTGTGCGGGCCGCTCGAGGGCCTCAGGCCCATTTCCCGGTAGGCATGAGCAAGGCAGAGCAGCGGCATCGGGTGGCCAAGGTCGTGGGTGGCAGAGATCAAGGGCAGGGCTGCTGGACCTCCCCAGGGGCAGAGCCTCCGGCTGGGATGTTGCTGGTCTCAGGGTCTCCTCACCTGTCCCAGTCCACGCCCGCATCTCCAGATGGGGCCACTGGCCTCGCCCCGGCTGCCAGCCTCAGTGGTAATCGCCACGTGCAGGCTGAGGTCCCCGTGCCTGGCTGGGTGTCCCCGCAGCTCGGGGGCTGCACAGAAGCCAGCGCTGGACAGCCTCACAGGAGGAGTGACCTTGACACGCACCCCACCTCTGACTCACTCCCCCCAGCTCAGGCCTCGGCTGCCGGGGGGCCGGGTCCTCCGAGCGCAGCTGCTGTCTCTCAGCCGGCAGCCAGGACTTCCTGGAGGCCTGCAGAGCTCCTCCCGGGAATCCAGAGGTCAGTTCGTCCAGGGCAAGCCAGGGTGGTCGCAGGCTGCCCAGGGCCTGGGCGGCATGGGCAGCTTCCGGGAAGATGGGGGAGATCAGGAGCCCACGGCCCCGGCCCTGGCCCCGCTGTGGTGCCCAGGCAGAGGCCTCACCGCGTCCCAGGAAGTCAGCGCAGGGTGGGCTTCTGGGCTGGCGTCCCCGTGAGGAAGTACGGGCCCGGCTCTACAGCCCCTGCTCCCGGGGCGTCATCTTCTGGGTGATGTCACTCTTGCCACCCACCTGGGGACTCCCCAGAGACACCTGTGGCAGCCCCTCCCCCCGCGTCTCCCTTGTAGCAGGAAAGGGGAACACGTCGGTGGGCACGGGGGCCAGCCGGGCCAGTGAGGTTTGCGTCGTGACTGCGTCTGGGAGCAGGGCTGGGTTCCTGTCTGCCTTCCCCAGGGGCTGTGGGCTCAGGGCCCCGGTGGGGGGCGGGGTCTGTCCCCCAGGGACCCTGACCTGGGCATCTCCGCCCTGCTTCCGTGTGCCCGGTTTTTGAGGAGGTGAAGCAACCCCAAGCGCTGCGGGAGGTGCCACTCATCTCTAAGGGGGTCCTCCTGCCCACTTCCGGGCCTGCGTACTGGCCAGGGTGGCCAATGCTGGCCACGTGTCTGCCCCTGTGGGTGCCGCAGCCCCTGCTGGCCGTGTGTCCTGGAAGGCAGAGCAAGTCCCACCCGGGGCGACTCTGCCGGCTCCTCTCCCAGGACGCCCCCCACAGCTGCAAGCAGGCTTGTGGGTGGCCACGGACCTCAGTGAGAGGAGACAACAGAAGCCCACCTGTCGCCGGCTGCGCCTGGGGCTCTGGCCACCTGCTCCCAGACTGTCAGGGGCCTGGGAACGCCTCATTGCAAGACGAGATTCCTGGGGGCTCCGTTCACAGCGGGGGGGCTGGGCTCGGCTCCGGAGGAGGCAGCTCTGAATATGTGGACCCGACGTCTACTCTGGCTCTGCCGCATGCCCCGTGGGGCCCTGAGAGAGGCCCAGGTTCAGCAGAGCTCAGCAGAGCACAGCCGAGGGTGCCCTGACCCAAAGCCCCCGTTGTACGCTGCCCTGTCCATCCTGGTCTTCGAAGGATGCAGAGTTTCCATGGAGACTCCTTGCACCCCGCCTGTGTGGGAGGAGAGGCGAGGGCTGGGCTGGGCTTGCTCTGGTCGCCAGCCTCAGTGGGCTCTGGGGGCTGAGGGACGGGTGTGGGGCAGGGATGGGCTCCCAGCTCCCCAGTGCTGGCGCGACCCTCACTGCAGACCTGCTGGAGCCCCCTGAGCAGGCCCCTCCTGTGTCAGCTCGGCCGGTGCCCGTGGTTCGCAGGAAAGGTTCTGTGGCCCCCAGCGGGAGGAACCGTGTGCACAGAGGTGGGCATGCTGAGGCCCAGGCCCGGGGGCTCCCCTGGGCAGCTGTGAGCGGCTGTCCCCCGCCGTCCCCTCGGAGGCTGCCAGCCCAGGAGGCCCAGGTGAGGCTCCCACAGTGGCAGGTGTGGGGGCGCCTGGGTCCCTGAGCTGTGTCCCTGGGTCTGCTGGGGCGTTGGTCCCCTCCCCTCCAGATCCTGCTTTGAGGGGCAGGGTCTCGGCTGCAGGCCAGCTGTCCAGGGACCAGGCTGTGGGTGGGATGGACCATCCCCACGCCGTTCCCTGCACCTAGGCTTCCCAAGGCCTGCGCTGCCCCCGCCCCTCTCCTTGGCTCTTGCCACCCCCTTTTCTCTAAGGAGCATGGAGAGGGCTCCATGGGGCATGGAGGGACCCCTGCCCAGGACTGCCCTCCGGCCTGTGGTCTTAGTCCCCGGCCAGAGAGGTGGACACCAGGGCTGGATGCCCCCGCACCGCTCTCTGGAGGGTGGATGGACACAGGCCGTCTGTAGGTTTGAGCACCTTCGAGCCAATCTCAGGCTGGCCTGGGGGCCTTCTGCAGGCCGAGCCTCGGCTTTCCTGTTGCTTTCGGGGATGTGGGCCTGGACCTGTAGGACACGGGGCCTGGGGATGCCCCCCGACACCCCCACTGCCAGGACACACCTCAGTCCCCTGGATGAGCCCGGGGTCAGCCATGAGGACAGGAGGTTGGACCCGGGTCAGGCACCGGGGACCCCACGCCTCGGGCTGGGCATCCCAGGCAGCGTGGGAGGGTTTGGGGTGGGGGAGGATCCCAGGAGGGGGCGCCCAGCCAGCTCTGAAGAGGGTGCTGCAGCCAGCTGGGGGACAGCATCACACCTGCGTGTCTGACGCCCCCCCCCCCACGCCGGGTTTGGGCAGGGAGCCTTGTTTCCTTGACACTGCACAAACTGGTCTGCACCTGGAGCGGGGCCTTCTGGGGAAGTGTGGGGTCGCGGTCCTGTGCCAGTGTCGTGGGGGGCGTGGCCAGGGGTCAGTTCCCCGCAGGGGCCGCTGGGAACAGGCACCCGTTGCAGACGAGCGTGGCGGTGGTAAGACGTGGCTTCTGGGGGCGACACGGCTGGGGACCTGGGTCCCCGCCCAGCTCCCTGTTTCCAGCTGCCTGCGGTGCGCAGCCTGCGAGGCAGAAGCGATGGCTCAAGGAGCTGCGCCCCTGCACCCATGTGGGGGCCCCGGGCGGAGCTCCTGGCTCCTGGCCTGGATGTTGCAGGCTTCGGGGGAGGGAACCAGAGGCTGGGAGCTCTCTCTTCGTGTCCGTCTGCGGCTTAAATAAATAAATAAAATATTCACTCTTGAAAAATAAAACAAGACACAGCGGCTTCGGCTGCCTCTGATTCTCAGGTTCTGTTCTGGGTCCCAGGTGGGGCCACGCCCACCTCTGGCTGTGGGCAGCAGGCAGTGGTCCCGGCAGCGGGCACACAGGGCTGGGTGGTGCTGTTGGGGGGCAGTGGGGGCTGCTGGGCTGCGGGTGCGATGGGCGGTGCCGGCAGCGCTGCATCCTGGGGGTTGCGTGGGGGGTCCGACATGGGAGGGGGCAGCCTCAGGACCCCTGGAGCAACCTGAGGGCCAGGGTCCCTGCACGGGGCAGCCCAGCGGCGTCCACGGCCTGCAGTCACTGTCCTGAGAGGGGCCGGAGACACCTGCCGGCCAAGGAGGCAGGAGGACCTGAGGGGGCTGCGAGTGTCCAGGGCTCTGCCTGGGGCAGCACTGAGCCGGTGCGCCCTCGTCTCTGGTCCCCCCAGGTCTCCACAGGTCTCCCCACCCCCTAAAGACCAGGGCTGGCATGGGGGGGATGGGGGAGGAGCAAGCTCCAGGTGACCTGTACGGATGGGGTCAGGTGTCACTGAGCAACAAGGGCTTCCGGTCTGGTGGGGGGAGCAGGTGCAGCCTCCTCCCCAGGTGTGTCCCTGGCCCGTGCGCAGCCCGAGCAGAGAGGGGCTCAGGCTGCCCCCCTCCCGACCCCGTGGACGAGCAAACACTCCTCCTCGAGAGATAGTGGCTGCCATCCAAGCACCTCGCTAATCAGCGCCATCGTGGGAACGGCCTGCGCGGGCCGGGGCGCGCATTGTCGGGGGAGATTAGCGCCGGGGCTACATTGTCTGACCAGGGGATAAATCTTCCGCTGTCACTCAGGCGCTGATTTCAATTCCCCCTCGTTTCTAAAGGGCTTATCTGTGCTGAATGGGCGGCTGCACCACAAGCCACGAAAGCCCGCCCGGCACCTTCGGACTGACGGGGGAAGGGGACGGTGACAGCCGTCCGAGGCGCGAGGCGCGGCCCCCGGAACACACAGGAGGGGCGGGAGCCCCGGGGCGGGGCCCAGCCAAGGCTAGGAGCTGGGGCAGGTTGCCTGCGGGGAGGAGCCAGCGACCAGGAAGGGGCGGGCTCAAGGCCTCAGTGTGAGGTCAGCCCACCCGTCCCCTCCAGTGCCCCTGTCCCGGCTGTGTGCTTCCCTTGTCCATCCCAGTCTTCGGAGGACACGGAGCCTCCATGAGGCTCCTTGTAACCCGACCTGTGCGAGACGCAAAGGGGGGGGCATGGAGAAGCCCAGTGGGTGGGCAGTGCATCCCGCCACTGGGCGGTCAGGGAGGGAAGGATGCTGGCCCCATCCACCTCGGGGGAGGCCGGCTCCGTCCAGTGCCCCCAGCCCAGTGGCCCAGGACAGGCACCTGCTCAGAGACCCGAAGCTGGGGGGCGGAGCAGAGCCCGGCACAGAAAGACCCCACGGTGGCCATGGGTGGCGCCCACGCCACCTTCCAGGCTGAGATTCTGGTGGTGAGCTCCCAAGGCCCCACCCCAGCCTGGGGCAGGAGCGGACAGGACCCCTGCCCCTCCCCAGGGCACCCTGGGTTCTGGCGCTGGGGCGTCCCTGCGGAGGGTGGGGCTCCCCTCCTCTCCGGTTCCGCTCACGTTTGCCGGCAGCCAGGCAGGTCCAGGAGGGCGGGAGGGGCCCGACCGTGCGGCCCCGCCCCTCCTGCCCCAGGGCGTAGGTCACCCTCAGCCCTGTCCCGGGGAGGATTGCAGTCACCGTGACATTGCTCCGTGGCTCGGCACGCGCTCAACACCCCCTCCCCTGCTGCTTCCTGACTAGGGGCCGGGGGCCCTCCCGGGTGGCCGAGGTGGGAGCCTGCACACGCCTTCTCCCAGGTCCCGGGCGGCTCTGGGCATCTCTGTGCCTGTGTCCCGACCCCTGCTGTATTGGAGGAGGGCGGGGCCTGGTGTCACAGCTTCAACCTGTGGGCCGGGTGGGCGGGGGCTGGGGGAGGGGGCCAGGGTGCTGAGCTTGCCGGCCTGTGCCTTGTGTCTAAGACAGGGGCCCAAGGCCCCCGGGAGCTGCTGCGGAAGCGACCTGCTGGGGGTCCTGAGCTCCGCGGGGGCCTCTGGGGGGAGGGGGCTCTGGTGCACCGGGCCGGGGGCGGGCGGGGGCGGCGGGGGCAGGAAGTCTGCAGTTGGCACCGACTCCGGCTTCTGAAGGGCCGAGGCCGAGGCCGGAGCCTGGGACGCGGGGGCCTGCACGGCGGGGCACGGGTTTTTCTCGTTTTTGTGGGGTTGAGCCTTTTCAATACGATTTCAAGAGAACAAAATCAACAAGCCCCAGGAAATTTGCATACGGCCACTTAACATCGATTCTGTGTTTTTTTTTCCCAAAGAGAAATAAACACATCCACAAACTTGCCCCTCGCGGGGCGGGGCTGCCCTGGGAGCCAGCAATTTCCTAAAGCCGGCAGCTTTCCATAACAAAGGGCGAAATTCACAAACAAATTGCCTTCCTCCTCGGCTCGGCCGGGGAAGGCGCTGATCGCAGGGGCTCCGTGGGCCACCGTTGAATGGCGGATCCCCTCGGAGCCGGGTCCCCCGAGGTCTGCCCAGAACAGCACGGGCTGGGCCTCAGTGCGGCTCTCCCCACTCCGGTCCAACAGGCGGCATTGTGGGCGCCCAGGGGCCCCTGTGCCTGCTGGAGTGCTGGGGGGGCTCCATGCACAGGAGTGGGCTGCTGTGAAGCTTCTGTCTTGCCGATGAACAGGGCCCTCAAGGACAGCCCCCCGTGGGGTGCTGGGCAGCACAGACACCTCCAGCAGGTGCAGTGTGGACCCAGGAGGCTGGGTGTCCAGGCAGCGCCCCAGGAAGCTCCCAGCCAGCCGGGGAGAGGGACACGGGAGGACACAGCCCCGCCCCAGGTGACGGGGACCAGGCAGCCTCCAGGGCCCTGGGACTGGTCGGCCCAGCCCTCCTGTGTGTGGGGGGGGGCCCTTGTGATGAAATCTGAGCTGCAGCCCCTCCTTGGCGCCCCCCACCCCAGGCTCTGCGTTTCCAGGCCATGGCCCCTGAAGGGCGGCAACAGCTCCCCCGCTTCTCACAGCTCCCAGTATCCACCGGGCGTCTAATAAATGCACACATGGCTGAGACAAATGCCAGCCAGGAGCGGAGGGACTTAGAGGGCAGGGCGAGGCTCGCAGGGTCTGGGCAGTAGGACAGGGCCATCCCCAGGCCCGTGCCCACACAGCGTCCCCACTGAGTCAGCCCAGTCTGTCCTGGAGGCGGAGGTCTGCAGGGGGCAGCCTGCCTGCTGGCCTCCATGGCCTTGAGGTCAAGGGCCCAGCCAGCCCTTGGCCTCTCGGGGCTGTTGCGGCCAGCCTGCCTCCTCCAGGCCCTGGCCCCACCTCCGGCCTGGACCCCAGCATCCCCCGTCCGTCCCCACTCCCCTGTCAGGGCCTCCCCTGGCCAGTGACGGTCAGCAAGACTTCCGGAAGTGGTGGATCTGCGGGAACGGCCCCTTGGCTGGCCGTGTGTCTGGACCCCAAAGGGTTAAGGAGCGAGTGCCAGGGTCTTTGTTCAGGGCTCTCATCGGAGGTTAACCTACAGCCGGTCCCCAATCCCTTCCTCATGACTGCGATTAACGCTGTGCGGGATGAATAGGCCGGCACGCATTCCTATGGTAACCTTCAAAATGCATTCCTGGGGCAGGCTCCGCTCCTGCCGTAATTGCATTCCTGACTCGGCCCACAAACAGCATGCTAATTAGCCTGCGCCGAGCCTGGCGAGGGTCCCTCCCCAGGAAGGGAGGGGCTGGAGGAGGCGACTTCTGTCTGCAGCCCACTTCCCCCTGCCCCTGCCTTGCTCGGGACAGAAGCCTGGAGGTGCCCAGGGCTTGGGGGAGACCCCGGGTGGAGGCCTGAGAGCCCCTCCCCCTCCCGGCTGTCCTCTGAGCCTGGCTGTGGGGGGTGCAGGTGGCCATGTCTCCCATGAAGTCCCCCCAGCTCCCCAGGCCCCCTGTCCCCCAGGTGGTGCAGGACTGGGGCCAGGGAGGTGCTGGGGTGGTCGCAGCCTGTGCTGCCCTGAGGGCTGCCAGCCCAGCCCCCACTCAGTGCCAACAGATCCCCTGCAGGGTAGGCATGGGCCCCGGTGCATCGGCCGCCAGTGGGCTGTGGTCAAGTGCATGCCATGTCCACAAGAGTCTGGATAGCCCAGGGCTGGGGAGGCGATGGACAGGCCTTGGGGGGGGGTGGGGGGGGTGTCTTCGTCTGAGGCCCCCAGCCTTTCATGGTGGCTCCTGGGCAGAGGACATATGTGGCAGGTGGGGTCCCCCCAGGCCTGGGGTGCAGGGTCCAGTGAAGTCCAGGAGGTGCTGGGAGGGTGGGGTGGGGCTTCTTTTGGAGACGGAACTGGCGGGAATTCTCTGGGTTGTGTGTGAGGTTCAGGAAAGATAGGGCACCCCTTGGTTTCTGTCCCAAGCATCAGGACCAGCAGTGGCCGTTCTGTGGGAAATGGATCCCGCGGGATGGTCCGAGGGCTGGGGGGGGGGTGGTGGTGGCAGGAGTGGCCCGTGTTCTGCTGGGCCCACTCTGACCCGCATGGGCAGGGTCTTGGGCAGCTGTGGTCCTGGGACAGCAGAGCCCTGCTGCTCGGGCGTCGGAAGGCGAGGGGCCGGCCCTGGCCAGCTCAAGCCCCGTACCCCAGTGGGGCCCGGGGAGCCGCGGCAGCTCTCAGGGCCAGGACAGGGCTCCTCGCCTTGAACTTGACGCCTGCCGTGCCCCTGCCCTGCCGGTGGTGGGGACCCAGCAGGTGCACTGCCCGCAGCCCAGCCCACAGGCTGAGGGAGCTGGGAGCAGGGCTGGCGGGGCCAGCAGAGGCTGGGCCAGAGGTTTCGCACCCAGGGGGTTCAGGGCGTGCGGCTTAGGGAGGGATTACCGGGCTCGGGATTTGGAAGGTGTCCGTCTGCACTGCTAATTCTACTGTAAACAGAGCAATCCTTTAAGTATATATCATTGAACGCTCCACAGGGAGCCTGCGGATCTGCTTAACAGCGGCCTCTTCTCAAAATACCTGCTGCTTAACTTCTGTCTCAGCCCATTTCCCCGATGAGCCGTGTTTGCGGTAAGCCCCGCTAGGGTATCCGGATAATTATGGGATGCGTCCTGGGCGGATTTTCATCCCCCATTGTCCTCCCTGCTGGACTGACACCTGAGATCCACCCTCCCTCACACGATGCCTGAGAACCCCGCGGCCACACCCCGCCACCCCCCCCTGGGGGGGGCCCAGGTTGGCGTCACTTCTCTGGCCTGGCCTTGGCCTTGCTCAGCGCCAGCCGCTGGCTGAGCTCCAACTTTGGGCCCCTGCTGTGTGTCCAGCCTGGGGCTGGGCTGTCGGGGAGGCCCGAGGCGGGAGGCAGTGGGGCTCCGGCCTGGCAGGGGGGCAGCCGGGGCACCAGGGCTGTTGTTGCTAGGGGGATTTTCTGTCCGGGAGACACTGCCATGGTGCCGGCACCTGGACAAGGAGGGCGCACGTGTGGCCGGGAGCCACGCTTTGGTGTCTCGCTTGAAAAATCCTTCCCTGTCCCCAGGTCGAAATCGCCTCTAATTCCATCCTGAAGTTCGAGGTTTCTGCTTTCCGTCACCAAATCCCCACAATCCTCCTGCTGTGACTTCTGTGAGTGGTGTGAGGTTGGGATCTGGCGTTTCCGTGCCTCGGGAGGGTGGCTGCGATGCTAGCCTGGAACCCCGAGGAGGCGCACTGGGCTCTGTCGCCCCCGCGAGCCGCACCCTGCAGGGCCTGGCCCTCTTGCTGACCGTCCATAGCCGGCCGGGGCCTGAGCGCCTGACCTGTCGGTGGGAGTGGTCGCCGAGCACTGGAGAGGCTCAGAGCGGCTGTGGTGCTGCCTGTGGGCACAGTCACGGCCACGGCCACGGCCACGCACGCGGTCTCACTATAGAGGCCAGAGCGTCCCTGAGCCCAGGGCCTTTCCCTGGGCAGGTCCCTCAGGCAGTGACCTCGGGCTGTGCCAGAGGATGTGGGAAGGGGAGGGGGCGTCTGGCACGGGGCAGGGGTCCGGCTCTGCACCTAGCTCCATGTTCCTGCTCAGGCTGGGGTTGGGTCCCTGCCACCCACGGGCGAGGCCTGCATTGCATCCCCAGCTCCCAGCCCGGCTGTCCAGAGCACGTGGGGAATAAGCCAGTGGGTGGGGCATCTCCGCCTCTCTGTGTCTGCCTCCCCTTCAAATATATAGAGCAAGTAACTAAAGGTTAAAACATACCAGAACCAAGTCACACATGTGGGATGACGGATTCGTGCTGGGAGGTGCCCTGGGGAGCCGGGGTGCTCCTGGTGTCACGGCTCTCCGTGTGCGAGGCTGAGCAGGCGTCAGCACCCGTGGGGGCTGTGGGTTCTCACTCCCGTGTAGCGCGCTCGGGACCCGCCTTCAGCCAGCCCAGCGCCGTCTCCGGGGATGCAGGCTGCGAGTCCCCAGCACGGAAGCCGAACTGACGCCCCCGGGAGCCCCTGGGAGGCCGGTGTCTTCTCGCCACTGGCCACTGGCCTCTGCTGCTGACCGGGAGGTCCTCAAGAGGCCTCATGGGCATTGGATGGGGGCTCTGCCCTGGGCTGAGCCACTCGAAGGGAGCAGGTGTGGCCACCAGTGTCAGGTGCCGCGGGCCCTCCCTGGCTGCACTGGGCCGAGCACCAGACCGAAGTCCGACTGCTGTCCAGGGAGGACACGTGTTCTCGCTTCCTTCTTTACAGTGTTTATTGATTTATTCTCATTCATATGAGAGGCAGAGAGAGGGAGAGAGAGAGAGAGAGAGATCTTCCACCCACCGACTCACTCCCGAATGTCCATGACAGCGAGGGCCAGGCTGAAGCCAGGGGCCAGGAACTCCATCCGGGTCCCCCGCGTGGGTGTCGAGAGCCCTGAACTTGAGCCGTACCTGTTGCCTCTGGGCTCGTTAGCCGTGAGCTGTGATCGGAGGTGGAGCCAGGATGTGGACTCTGATACGGGATGCGGGCGTTTTAGGGACTCTGCCCCCCCTTGGGACAGACGGGTGCGTCTGGGGACCTGGGCGCCTGTCACAGGAAGCGCATTTGTCCTGCGTGTGGCTGCGTGTTCGGCGCTGGGGTGGGCAGGATGGTGCTCATGTCCTGGGCCCCCGTGCGAGCCCCCTGACTCCCGCCGCGTGTTCAGTCGCTCGTCACAGCTACTTCACAGGGAAGGGATGGCATGGGGGGGCAGGTCCCAGTTGGCGCCTGCAGGGGGTCTCTATGCCACCTCCACTTCCCGGCTCCCTGTTTGTCTTCCCGCCGCTCTGTCCAGGGAGAGCTTCGGGCACCTGGGTGCCCCAGGAGCTGGGGGCTGGAGAGGGAGAAAGAGTGGGAACTTTAGGGGCTTTGCTGGGGAGGGGCCGGCCCAGCCCACCTGGGACTCTGAGGCCCCCGCTGCGTCCTCCCTCCGTGTCCACCCATCCTGAAGGCCGCGAGGCGTCCCCGGAGCCTGGGGGACCCAGCCCTCTGTCAGGTCAGCTGAGCTTTGAGGCTGTCCTCTGGGTGCCCATGCCCACACCCAGCTTGTGTCCTGAGAGGGCTGGGGGCAGCCTGGGAGGCCTTGGAGAGAGAGTGACCAGTTCCCGCAGGGGCCAGCTCTCAAGCTGCGCACCAGCTCGGCCCCTCCCTGGGCCCTGGCCTCCCGAAGGACACAGGGTCCACGTCCCACAGGGCACTGGGCAGGGGAGGCACAGGGCCAGAGCTGCAGCACGTGGGACGGAGTCACCTCTCTGTCACGTGGGCTCTAGAGGCTGCAGCAGCAGGCGGGCTCCACCCACAGCAACCAACAGGAGCCCAGAGGGGGCTGGAGGGCAGGGGACCCCAGGGTACCCCAGCCCACTCGAGGGGCTTCCTGTCTGACTCCCTGGTGTGGAGAGGAGCGTGGCTTTCCCAAGGGCTTTCCCGAAGCCTCGTGCAGTTCCTGCCTGGATGTCGGGCTGTGGTTCCTGAGGTCCCCGGGAGAATGTTCTGGACACAGCAGGCAGAGGGTCTCCTTGGGCAGGGGCCCGGGAGCTCCAAGGGAGGCAGCGCCCAGGAGCCGAGGAGCAGGGGCGGGGCAGGGCACAGGTCAGAGACAGGCCCTGGGCGTGCGGAGGCTGGAGTGTGACGGCGTCCGGGCCGGAGGAGCGTGAGGGCGGAACCAATGCTGGCAGGTGGCGGGCTCCGAGCACTGGGCCTGGACATGCGGCCCCGAGCCAGCGTGTGTGTGGTGACGAACTCGGAGGGAGGAGAGGAGGGGTCCGTGCAGGTCCTGGGCTTCTCCAGACCCCGGCCCACATCTCTGCTTAATCCAACCCAGCCCTGTGCCCCAAATCCTGCAGCCCCCGAGTCCCGGCTGGAGCCCAGGCCAGTGCTGCAACCCACCCTGCCGTGTCCCTGATGAGGTGCAAGCGGAAGGCAGAGGCTTGGTCCCGTGCCCCTTCGTGGGGCCTGCAGGCCTCTGTGCTGGGGGCAGGAGTCCGCCGTCCTGTGGGGGCGGGCGCCCGCTCACGGTGGATGACCCCGGGCCAGCCCTGCGCCTGTGCGGGCTCCGGGGGCTGCAGGGCTTTCTGTGGGGAGGGAGGGGCCTGGCGCGGGGTGGGGGGGCGCCCTCCGGCTCTCAGGTGCGGCCCTTTGTCTGCGGCCGGCAGCCCCGCCGGCAGAGGCCTCATCTTGTTCTTGGCGGGCTGAAAAGGCCCCGTGTCTCGTCAGGCGCCACGCGGCTGCCCATTCTGCTTCCCCACGGAGCCCAATCACCAGACAGCGCCGGCCGCGTCCCCTCCCGGCCGCGTCCTCGCAAATCCTGCCCTGGAAATTGGCTTCCGGCGAGAGGGCGTTGGGCAGGGGCGCTGAGGGGCCGGGCCTTGTCCACGCCGAGATTTGGGGCCGGCGATTAAGGTCTTATCCAGGTGGGAAGCCAACAGAAAATCCACCCGGGCAGCTCGGCCCCTCCCCGCGCCCCGGGTGGATTCAGAAGGGGACGCAAAGGCCCCTGGGAGGAGAGAGGCCGGCCTGGTGTGGCTCTCACGGGTCAGGTGGAGGCCGAGGGGGCGGCGAAGGGTGGAGGGGACGCTCGGCATCTCCTCCGGCCTCCATGTTCTGCCTCTCGGGTCGCGAGTGATTCCACAGCTGTAAAACCTCCCACCCCCTGCCCACCTCGTGCCCAATGCCGCCAGCCACGCCAGCCACGCCAGCCACGCAGGAAGGTGCCTGGACCCCAGGGCAGCCACTAAGCCTGGCTCGGCCACGTGCCAGGGGGCGGAGCCTCCACTTTCTCGGTGAACCCGTCTGAGCACGGCCTTCGGAGCTGCTCAGGGAGGGGAGGGGCCGGAGACCCAGCCCCCAGCCCCTCCTGGGGGTGGGGCCTCAAGCCACGCCTTCCTGGGAAGGGCCTGGGTACCACCTGCTTTGGTGTGCAGAGGGCCCAGCAGCCCCGAAGGCTGCAGGCCGGTGAGGAGGGGGCCTGGGACGGGCCATCAGGGAGGGGCGTGGTGTCCTGCCCGGCCTGCCCAGCCAAGGCCAGAGCCGCAGCAGGACTGAGCCCTCTGCCGGGCCGGGCAGGCTGGGGACACCCCCGCTGCTCACCCGGGGCCTGCACACAGGTGGGGGGTGGAGCACAGGAGCCCGTGTGGGAGGCACCGCGCGACACGCTATTCCGGAGACTTCCTGTCCCGCCCTCTTTGCCTAGCTGACCCTGCATGCCCGGGGCAGAGCCCAGGCGGCTCCATCTCCTGCCCGGCTGCGGGGGCCAGCGTCAGACCCCGGTGCCCCGCGGGGCTCCAGGGACGGATGGCCAGCAGGAGGAGGAGTGGCACATGTCACTGCACTGAGACAGCAGTGTTCACACACGGGCCCACACACATGGACACGCTCACACAGACATGTTCACACACGGGCCCACACACACGGACACGCTCACACAGACATG